>WOVY01012087.1:0-80000 GCA_013436015.1 Rhipicephalus annulatus | reverse complement strand
TCCGCGTAGACCTGCACTGTAGTTCATGATTGATTGATTTGTGGGGTTTAACGTCCCAAAACCACCATATGATTATGAGAGACGCCGTAGTGGAGGGCTCCGGAAATTTCGACCACCTGGGGTTCTTTAACGTGCGCCCAAATCTGAGCACACGGGCCTACAACATTTCCACCTCCATCGGAAATGCAGCCGCCGCAGCCGGGAATCGAACCCGCGACCTGCGGGTCAGCAGCCGAGTACCTTAGCCACTAGACCACCGCGGCGGGGCCACTGTAGTTCATCGTACAACGATTACAAGAAAATACTATATGTAAGGTCCGTCCGATAAGCGAGTGTTCTTTTAAAGAAGGTGTGTTTTCATTTCGTCATTGAATATAAAAAGAGTAGCCTCTCCCGAAATCATGCATATGCATTGCATACAATCTGAAGTATTGCGTCAATAGCATGGAAATTAAGATTAAAATTCAAGAGACTCGGACGTACAATACATCGTGAAATACACACAGTAAATGTTCTTATATCACAAGCCTAAACAAACTCAAACAAAGAAGTAAATAGACTATATGCCGATTTCACTGAAACAAAGTTTTATTTATAACATAGGCTTTTCCAGATGAAGGTATACTTACATTTTGTGTCATAAGTTACTCTGCAGGTAGCGCCCCAAATTTGACAAGCTCATATCTAACATTCACACACACTGCATTAGCAAATATCAATTTTTGGTTATGATTTCTCTCAAATCAGGTACGATATTTCTTTCAGTTCACCACGTGATAAAAAAAAACTAAACATCAACATTTCATTTTGCTTATTTTCGCAACAAACGCTGCCTCCCTGTCAAGTTTTCTGAAGTTATTGAGCTATATGAAATAAATTATTATGAGATCAAATAACGACGTGTGGTGCAGCAAGTGGAACGACTATTGAACATTTTACGTTCAATGTTCACTCCGTGTGTGCCACAGTGTGTTGCATGGAAATTTATCCACAGGACACTTTTATTTCTTCCATGCAACTGGTGACGTACCTCATTTACGGGCCTAATAATTGGAGCACATATAAGTAGACATTCTTTTTTTGTACTTTGTGGCGTAAGTCATATAACGAACTATATGACTATATGGACAAATTATTTTTGGTCAAGGAAGCTAGCCGCATCAAGCTCCGACACATGATGATGTTTTAGGTTGTCGACCTGGGCATGCATGTGAACTAAGCCGCACACTTGTACAATCTGTGTTCTCTACAACATTAAGCCGAGTGAGTGTAACAGATGTTTAACCCATTAGATCCCTCCCAAATGTTTCCTCATTGCAGAAAAACTCAAGTGCCCAAAGCAATATAGCCTGCCGATTTATAGTGAACTCAGTTTTTTCATACGGGGCAGCTGTAACAAAACCAGTTTTCACGATAATCTATGTATTCTTTTTAGCCACGCTCCATTCACGGCCAGCCAGTCAAGGCGACCTCATGGGCTGAGCGGTGCTCCTTCAACTGTCAAAGTTGGAAAAAAATTACGGTGTAGACCACCCTAGTCCTGAAAGGGACTGCTTTCTAGTTACATAGGTAGATAGATAGATTGATTGACTGATTGATTGATTGATTTGATTGATTGATCGATCAATCGATAGATAGATAGATAGATAGATAGATAGATAGATAGATAGATAGATAGATAGATAGATAGATAGATAGATAGATAGTCGTAAACAGTGTAGGGCACACTTCACACTATATCACATGCTCGCTTACTCATTGGAGCGTCTTATGGTTATCGCGAACAGTGGCCGTATACATGCTAAGGTTTTGTACAGCAGGAATATTTTGTGCCTGGTGAGGCAGTGTAGCTCATATCTTATGCAGTCGAGTGATTACTTTTTGAGCTCTCTTTTGTCGTAATGCTATTCGTAAGACATATACAAACGTTATATCCTTATTAGACTGGCCTCCAAGAAATTGAACGTCTTCATTCGGGGAGTGGCTCTTTTGCATAAATGCAGCACTACGAATTTTTTGCCCATGCAAGCCTTTGTTTAAATTATGCAACCACCGGCCGCAATAGATAGGCTCTCAAGTTCGTTCTTCATAAGAATTTCAATGTGCACTTGGATTTACATGCCACGATATGAATGCCATCGCAGAATATGAAATCAGAGGCATAAAAATAGCGGTGCCAGCTCATCAGTGCATGCCAACAAGCACGTACGGAACATCCGACTTCCCAACAAGAAAAAAAAAAGCAAAAGTATAAGAGGGGGGACAGGGCGCAATCGTTCAAATATGCGTACCTGTTGGCAAGGACGAATAGTGAGTGCCGCGTGCCCTCTTTTCTGGTGCGCCGTTCTGCTTTACCGCAGATGCGGGTTCTCCATCCGCATCAATTTCCTGCTCTCGGAGCATCCCGAAACCGAAACTTCCAGGCGGAAAACGATGCGCGCGTCCTTGCTCCCTCGCCCCCGGCGCTTTTCTCTCCCTTTGTACATTCTCCTCTCCTGCCACTGCCGGCTAGCCTGCAGATCACGTGGCTCGTTATAACCGGCCAATCACGCCCCAACGGGCGTGGCTTGCCGGGAACGCCCCTGCACGACGCTTGAAGGCAAAAAGCGCGCCAAAAGAGGCGGTTAAAATACAGGGGAGAAAAATCAATAGAAGCAGAGAAAAAAGCAGGCACACGCATCTATGGTCGCCGCGTAGCCGTCGTTCGACTGAGCTTGTGGAAGCCTTCCCACCCCTTCACACACACACTGCTTCTGCCCATACGCGCGCACACACATACACACTCAACCCCGGTAAACGGGAACGAATAAAAGCGCTCCTGGGGGTGCTCCGAGTTTGTTTTCATATCGTCTCTTCTCGCAAACCCCTCATTCTCGCGAAAGAGGAGTTCTCCTTGTCAGATTCTAGCA
Source organism: Rhipicephalus annulatus (assembly GCA_013436015.1). Taxonomy (NCBI): domain Eukaryota; kingdom Metazoa; phylum Arthropoda; class Arachnida; order Ixodida; family Ixodidae; genus Rhipicephalus; species Rhipicephalus annulatus. The sequence continues at coordinate 77,091 of WOVY01012087.1, read as the reverse complement.
ACCCCTCCCCTCCTCTGACCCAACCTTGCTGTGTCCCATCTTATTTCCTTCTTCAGTTGTTCGCTTTCCTTGGCAGTCAATACTCCTCGGAGTTCTTTCTTGTTGCTCTTAGCTTGTGCCCTAGCGGCACCGTGCGCTTTGCGCCCTAGTGCTCTTGCTTTTGTATATTTTTTCTACAGATTACTCTCTGCGTTTATTTATTCTCGCTCTGCTTTCTGCTCGGATGATCTCGGCTTTCTTCTTCGCCGAACGCGTGCGACGCGTGGGCCCTGTCTCTTGGGCCTCGGGAGCGAAGGCGAAAGCTCCGTGGGGATGAGCTGCTGCGTGAAACAAGGCGGTGGTTGAGAAAGCTCCGAGATACAGCCGAGCGCCGACGCACGTGTCTTGTCTACGAAACGAAAAGAAAACCCGCGGCACCCTCTTTTGCAAAACATGCTCCGTGTACTTTGAAATACCTTACCGATTGGCGGCTGAATAGCGGCTGCATAGCTCTTCTTTCATCTTGGAGACTAAGAAAGCCCGTCTGGCATCGAACGCTCGTTTTCTTCTTCTTCTTCTTCCTTATTTTATAGCAGTGCTGGTTTTCTTTACCAGCATGCCAAGAAAAGTTTTTGGTTGCGCAAGCCGGAGGAGCTTCGACTTTTGCAACAATGTAATATCTTTCTTTAGCCGAACCGGAACGAACTATATTGTTGTTTGGATGTAGCGACCGGGCTGTCTCTGCACGCTAATTAATGTTCATGAAGGAGCCAGTACTACGGCCACTGTCTATGTTGTCCTAATAATGTTTTTGTTGCGTTGTTTGTTTCTTTTCGAATTCTTTTTTCCCAGAGAAACGTTATTACGCCCGATACTGGCAATGTACCAGGTTTAAAGATTTGAAGCACTTCGCCCCCCCCTCCCTCGTTTACAACGTTATCACCTTAGCTGCTCATCCGAGGTACTCGAGCGCGAGGACGCATGCGTCAACGAAAGCTTCACACGAATCACAAAAAAGAAGAAGAAAAAAAATCACATGTGAAAATTGACCTGCCATTTTAGAACGTTTTTTTTTTTTGCTTAGAAGGTAAACGGTACTTGAAGGCTTGCTCAATCGTTCATTCGGGTGGAGGCGTGGGTGTTTTAAATTTCTACTTGCCGGTGAAGTACTTGCAGGTGAAGTACTTGCAGGTCAAGAACACAATAAAGCTGGCATAGTTGGTGCCACGGTCACAGAATACACAGGAGAGCAGGCCGAACAAACACCGCCAGCACATCGTCGGACTGCTCGAGTTGCTTGCAGCAGCCACTCGGTTCGTGACGGGCTTGTGGGCCAAAAGACGCGCATGGAAGCTTACGGTGCGTTGTGAAGACAGCTTACTCTAAAGCTATTGTTCTGTCTTTAAAACATTGTTTTTGTTTTCAGTAGCTTGTCGAAGCTGTCTGCCAGCGTTACCCCCTAAAGTAAGTCTAAGAGACCCTATGGAGCTTGAAACTTTCAAACCGGCTCGACTACTGACGATAATACTGACACAGTGTGCCAATCGAATACAACATTCCTTCATATTTTTTTTTTCGGAGGCAAGGAAATTCCTACCATTTCGCGTACAGAAAGAAAATATTTGTTTTTTTACTACTTTTCATGAAAAGCTAGATTATATGGACAGAGTTAATAAGTAATAATCACTGGGCATTGACGTCCTGAAACCACGAGATCACTATGAAAGGCGCTGAATGAAGGGCTCCGGAAAATTTTACAATATGTTGTTCTTTACTATGCACTGACATCACACAGTACACGGGCCCTTACCATTTTGTCTCCATTGAAATGTGACTGCCATGGCCGGGATCGAACCAACGATCTTCAGATCAGTAGCCCAGCACCCTAGCCACGGTTCTATCAAGGCGGATAGTTACAGAGTTGCCAGTTCTGCGTATATTAAGCAAATTTGATGTTCTCTTTCCACGTCAGTCGTTTGAAGAATTTTACAATCAGTTTAGTTCTGTTTTTTCTGGATTCATTTTCATTTTTCTAGTAAGCACAGCCATATTAGTGATCCTCGCGTTCATTAGTAGCACTTTTGTCGACGACATTGAGCAGTTGACGTTAAAATCATACATAAGGGAGGAAAATCTAAAAATGACACGAGTCATGCATGGGCAATTGTGAACTCAACCGCATGGTTCAGTTCACAATTGCCCGTTAAATATTGTTGGAGACATTGTTAAAAGTCAATATATGCTTTCGTTCATAGATGCCCACACAGGTCGGCAAACTCACTCATGAGTCCACTCACTCAGACACACTCCGACTCAGATCGAGTCATGAGTCTAAGTCTGAGAAAGAGCGGGTCAGAAATATTTCGGTGAGTTTGAGTCCGAGTGAGTCCAGTTGAAGAAACTTTTCGCGATTGCATGTCTGAGTGAGTCTAGCTCAGCAAAGCTTTGTGAGTCTGGGTCCGAGGGAGCCCTAAGCGCAAGATATACTTAATGAGTGAGTTGGAGTGAGCTTCAGTGACATACCTTAGTATTTCAAAGACATGTGTTATTATAGTCAAAACTGCTTTGAATATGCAAACATCCATTAAAACTCCCATTCTCCCGCGGGCTTTTTCATGAAAGTGTAGCGCCGCTTGTTTCGCAGGGCTGTTTTGAGGTGATTATTCACTGGGTAGCTCGGTAGCATCGGGCAACTCAGGCTGTGGACGTCGCTAAAGGGACAAAAAAGTCCAATAAAAATTTGCGTCAGAGTGAAAGCTCAATCTATGATGACGTCTCAAACAACAATATTATAAACAGCAGTGCCCAACTTACCGAGAAAAAAGGTAAATGTACGAGAACAAATGCGCCACAGTATGACGTTCGCAAAATGACCCAGATGACGTCAAACAAACCGTCAACATTCATGACTAGCAATCAATCTAGCTGCACTTAATAAATAACCTTGCGTGCATGAAGAGGCGTTATAAAATGCTTCTTGTTCGTTTCTGTTTGATTCGTGGAAAAACAACCGCCGGACGTTACTGTAATGGCGAGAGTGGTTCGAAAATTCAATTTTCGTCGGTTGATGATGATGATGATGATGATGATGATGTTGTTGTTGTTGTTGTTGTTGTTTGTGGTCGTCCCCTTGGTATCGGCTGGGCACCTTGCGGTGTCCTGACCGGAACGATAAAATAAATGAAATATCACAAAAATTTAACTGAACAGGTCGTGCCATCTAGCGGAGTCCAGTTCAACCAAGTACTCCTGCAATCTTGAAGGCCGTGGCTAGAAACTTCTCAATGACCGTTGTTGCTGCTGTGGCTCCGGCCACGCATCAAAGCCGGGCAACGTTGTGCATGGCGACCGGAACGGCCGACGTTCTGCTTGGGGCGGGTAATTTGAAGTGCGCTAGTCCGAAGCGCACCACTAAAATGCAATTTTATTTCAAAATAAGTCCTTCCTTGTTAAAAAAGTAAAACATAAAGGTTTATGGACCACTATTTCAACAACCATCGTTGACTTAATAGTTGCCTTTAATGTCCCTTTAATATAGAAGATATTCCCGCTCCGACACAGGCCACACAGAAAAACAAATGCTGATTTTACCCGATGAAAAAAACTAGGGAAGTGTGTGTGTTCTAAGGGGCTGAAACTTCTTAGTGTTGTTCAAGTCATCTCTGGTGTACAGCACTACACTCCAAAGGCCTTTGTCAATAGTCAACAGCGCAAGTAATTCACAGTTTTGCCACAATGGCGAAGCAATTAATGCAATAGCAACCTATTGGAATGGCCCTAAAAGAACGGCATTCAGATGGAAACGTCTCACCACTCGCTGAGGGCATCGCTTCTTCTTCATTTAATAAATAAGAACAATAGAAGCGAAATAACAATGAAGCATTCCCAAACCATACCCAATTATGCAACATTCACGCGATACCCCCACCGCTCTCCAACGCATTTACTCGAGTTCCCCCCGTGGGAAGATTCGGGCGGCATTTTTTTTCTTCCTTCAACCCATGCGATAGTTGAATTTGAAATCCAGAGACGGAAGCGTTTTTTTTCTCACAGCCGCGATGACCGGCAGCAACTGGCATAAGCATGGGACACACCTCATCGGGCCAATGCAGAGATATGAAACGCGTTTGAATTGCATGGCTTTTTGTGTGCGAACACAGACCTGATCATGCGCCGAGAGTTCCGCGACGACGCTAACATTGACAGAGTGCGCAGAGGATATGATGATGAGAATGAGAGTGAGGACATCAACAAGGCAGAGCAATGACAAGGAAGTTCACGCGCAGGTATGGATGCACTTGACACCATTCCCATTTTTCTTGGTGCGCTCGACTTTGAAGCTGTGCAAAGCGTACTGAGCTGCAATGCTCAAGCCGCCAAATTCCGTCAAATAAACGTGACACAAAAAAATAACAACCTCTTACTTGAATAGGAGTTGGCGGCGTGTACATTATTTATTTATTTATTTATAAATTCATTCGTACGTTCATTTATTCTAAGTACCTGCAATGCCCGAAGACTTTGTTGAAATGAGGATGCATGCATTGCAGGGGGGATGCATATGCCAACATAGAAAAGATAACGATGAAAACTAAATTTAACTCATAAACAGAAAAACAAAAGTTGTAGCTATGCGTCTAACAGTATGTCTAAGAAGGACGTTTCTGTGCGACCGTGAACTGATGATGATGATGATGATGCTGTTCCTTACCGTGAACTATCCACTGTGGAAGCTCATTCCACTGAGAATTTGTGTGTGGAAAAAAGGACAGTAGGTACATGCTTGTTCTGCAAAAACTTTCTCTTATTCTTAGAGAGGGGTCCCTTCTGTGAGGAAAAAAAATGGAGAAATAAGAGTTAAGATTCTTCAACTATTTTAACCAGGGCATGAACAAATTTGAAAAGCACTTCTAATCGAAGATTTTTTGTGTACTTAATAATTCCCCTCCGTAACCTATTTTTAATTCATTAACATTGAACGTGAAGTCGTAGTTAAAACTGACAAAACGAGCTTTACGGATTTGTACCAGCTCAAGCCTATTAGGCTTTTACATTCAGGGTCCCAAGCCACACAGGTGCCCTTTAATATAGGTCTGACGCTCGAAAAATAAAGTGATTCGCTGATTTTTGGAGGAGCTAAACGGAAGTTTTGTTTTACAAAATTTAATATACTACAAGATGTAACGTACTCAACGTGCTAAGTCCTAGTAGGATTTGATGCAAACTACACACCAAGGTTACTAAGTTACTCGTGTTAGGTGATTTGTGGGGTTTAACGTCCCAAAATCACCATATGATTATGAGAGACGCCGTAGTGGAGGACTCCGGAAATTCCGACCACCTGGGGTTTTTTAACGTGCACCCAAATCGGAGTACACGGGCCTACAACATTTCCGCCTCCATTGGAAATGCAGCCGCCACAGCCGGGATTTGATCCTGCGACTTGCGGGTCAGCAGCCGAGTACCTTAACCACTAGACCACCGTGGCTGGGCAAAGCTCGTGTTAGGTGAACGGTAGCGAATGTGTACAGAGGTATGAATTGTATTTACCAGCGAAAGAGACGTATTGACTCTTACTAGAGTTCCGAGACATACGCCACCTAACACACCAGTGCATTATACTACCTAAATTGCGTTGCAAGTACTCATAGTCACAGACATATATGAATATAATGAAATCGTAAATCACACAATCATACGCATACTCACGCACTTTGCATGAAATACTCTGAGCAATGCCATTCATGTACACTAAAAACAGCATAGGCCCAAAATAGATCCCCGAGGAACTCTCGAAGTAACAGTAACATATTCAGATTGACAGCCATTAATGAAGACACGATGTATTTCAACTTCGATATAACACCTAATCCAATCAAACATTGTAGCTAATACCGAGTAATGAGAGTTTATTTAACAGCGAACTATTGGGGGTGGAATGAAATGCTTTTTTTAATTCTGAAAATATTTGGTCAGTCTGTACAACACTAAGGTCAAATGAATGAAAAAAAAAAGAATTATGGCTGAGTTTAAGGAGCTGTGTTGAAAAGGATAGACCAAACGTAAGGCAACGGTGAAGTTCGGTGAAACAGAGTTGTTATTTTCCAGGTGCTTAATGACGGTGTGGTAGACTATGCGCTCCGTTGTTTTACTACAGACACTCGTTAGAGAAATTGGCCTTTAACTGTAGACAATACGTTTTGGCTCACTTCTTAGGATTGGAGCAGGAACCACGTTCTCAACTTTTCATTCTCCATGTAAGAAAGAAGTACGTAATGGTTTTTGAAAGATTATAACCAGATTGTGGACAATTTTGCGAGAACACTCCTCAAACACATAAGAGGGGTAGACTTGAGCCCGAGACCGCCTGGTGGTATATATACACGGTGCAGAAAAGAGGCTGATTCAGTAGCTAGCCATGTTTCAAAAGAGGAAATCGGCATTTCACAGAAAGATTGATTTCTCTCTTAATGCAGGGGCGTAGGGTGACAATTTTTTCTGGAGGGGGGGGCACCAGTTTCATGTGAAGTGGCAGCCGGGTGGAAGACGTTGATGAGTGTAATTTCTGTGTCCTATATGCCACAAAAAAAAGTCGTGAATTTTTTTCTGGGGGGGGGGGGGCACGAGCCGTGTGTGTCACCCCTTGGCTAAACCCCGGCGTCAGGGCCACCTGCAGATGGAACATTAATGTTTTCAAGCAACCTAGGTATACAACTGTGTGATACCAACAGCTCCAGGATAAATTCAATCCCAATGTGTGGAAATCCATGGTAATTCACTCTGACAGGTGCGTGTGTAAGAAGGCTGGAATAGCAATTGACGGAACAAGCTTTATCGATTTCATCAGTTTGAAACATGAGTCGGCAAAATATAGTGGCACTCACTCGGACTCTGTCAAGAAGTATAGTTTGCGCTTTGGACTCACTCGGGCTCAGGCTACATAAATTTTCCCGTGCCAGACTCACTCAGACTCAAAGTCACAAAAATTTTCTTACCGGACTCACTCGGGCTCAAACTCACCAAAATATTACTTATCCGAACTCACTCAGACTGAGACTCATGACTTGGTCTGAGTCTGGGCTTGTCCTAATGAGTCCACTCATCAGTCAGTTCGCCGACCTATGGTTTGAAGTACACCGACGTTATTTAATCTCGCGATGCCCATTGATTTTTGGCGAATCGATTTTAAACTTTTCTACATAACTCACGGGTTATTCTGTAACACTGGGCCTAATGCTAGGAAGTATTTTTTGGCAAACTTGTGATTTATAGTCATATGTTACCCAAGCGACTTTAGCACCACAATTACGGCAGGTCTGCCCTGCTTTCTATAAGCATTCAGGAGACAAACCCTATTGTTAATTATTCGCTTGGCTTCAAGAGTAGCTCAATGCAAATCATATATATTTTCTGGCAGATGACTGTTTAATTAGAATATGTTTGTCAAGTGTGATGAAAAATGTATTCAATAGGGTGTTGCAATCTGCGGACTGGGCTAAATGATAAAATTATTGCAAAATTACGACAAGCTCATTAGATAACGAAGCATAGTTTCCTTTCTAAAAAATATATCTTTTTTTGCTGATTACGCGCCCATGAGAAGGGAACGACGTTAACATGGGCCACAACAGTAATGACCACTAATTCGAAGAATTACCCTGTTATCATACACTAGTGATGGCTGGTTAGAAAAAAAGTAGATTCAAGACAGAAGTGCTATTATGAACACATCCAGTAGGTTGAATAACCAACAGATAAATATAATTCACAGTGATTGTATCACAAAACGCCATATACTGAGCAGATTAATTACAAAGGACACCTTTATTATCAGTCCACCTCACAACAGGCTTATTGAAATAACCACCTATCTGATAGTCATTGTTTATTGAAGTACCACGGATAGGGATGTAAAAGCCTCAGTAGATTTATTAGCAGGCGAATGGTAAAAAAAAGCGAACGGTCAGTGACGGTTCTTTTTTAAATTGTGTATTGCGCCAGACTGGCTAAGTACAATTATATGCAGTTTACACGGGAGGCTATTGCAAGCACGAATGAACAAGAAGAAAGACACAACCACCATACGCATTGCTATCGGAACGGCAGACGTGAAAACCAAGTGGAAAAACGTCTGAGCTACCAACAGATTGGTCGAGCCAAGACTCCAGGCCTATAATCACGTTAGGTTTGATTACCTGACGAAGTCAGAGAAGAATTTCTTTTTTTGATCTTGTTTGTTATGCTTCTGCACTTCATGACCAAAGTGATAAGCTTTTAAATTGTGTGAAAAGAACGTGATTTGCTAACACGTTGCTTTCACGGAAATTTGCTCGGGCGCCATTCTAATTGCTATTTTCTCGATTCGACCACAATATCCTGTGCGCCATCATACAAGTATCGTTTTTAATCAACAAGTAGCTTGTCGCACTGAAGTTAGAAAGATCAATTAAGTGTTTTTGCATGTATGTAACAAGTTTTGATCATGCAAGCCTGATGTCTGAGAAGAAATCGTCACGAAAAGTTTCTACCCAATAAAAAATACTTAATACCGTGAGATAGAATACGCTCTTTATCTTTGAAGTTAACAAACCTAACAACTCCTTTCGAAAAATCTACCAAGTCAATGAGCGTGTTTTATACTTTCCGCAGTAATCTGTTCCCCATACATGCAGAGGAACATGCACGTCCCAGTTGTGACTGTCGAAGTGTGCGTGGTGAGCACTGACATATGTGTGCGCGTATCATTTGTTCTCTCTTTACTCCTTGCTGTGTCTTTCCCCACTTTCATTTCTTTTCCACCACTTTCATCTTCCCCCAGTAGCAAACATTGTGCAAGCTGGTTAACCTTCCTGTCTTTCCTTTGCCTCTATTTCTCTCTCTGTCTCTGTTAACCTATGTGCATTTGGCAGAACGATAACACCTTATCCTGTGACTCCAACCATGTCTCATTGATTGAACGAAAAAAAAAAATCCCTGGAGAACGACGGTTTCACACACACTTCGTAAAAAAAAAGAAAAAAACATGCCACCTCACGACACTGTACACGTGCTTCACCCCGCGACTCGGGTGTTAGGGGAAGATTTGTTGAGTCATTCAGGCTCAAAATAATCCGTTTGCTTCTTCTGGATTGATCTCTTTCTTTCGTTATCAAGCGAAGCCCCAAGCTTCACTACACCATGATGAAAGGCGTCAGAAACGCCTGAGTGGAGGCTGCATTGCAATTGTGTCACTCGGTTTAAGGTGTGCATATGACGGAAAATTCACCCTGCTGATCAGGACTGGCACTCACGTGTACAGTACATTTGACTGTTCTTTAACTACTTGTATTTTCTGCAGAACCTTTGTCTAATTCGATACCAGAATTTCAACATCTTCATAAATTTTAGTAATTTTGGCACTGTAAGAACCTGTGGATGCTGCATTGATTCTTTGGCCAGGTTTATTCTTGACATATCCAGGGAGCATTAACATAATACTCGATAAGGTAATAGAAACAGAAATCAACCCTACCAGGTAATTTCGCAAAACACGTGTAAATATTGTGGGGCACGACATCGCTACCATACCACAATTAGAATTACGATAATATGTACCAGGCTGTCGGTTATAACTGACATGTGCGTAGAACGGGTGTGAGAACCCAGCCGCATACGTGCTATGTTCGAACTGGTCTTCTTGATTTTTCATTTTCGCGCCAACAAAATTATCCCGAGAACGAACGAAAATCACTTCCCCGACGATCTTGTTATTGAGAAGTTTGACTGCTTACTTTTCCGTTTTCGCGTCAACAAAATTCTGCCGAGAGTCAGCGCAAATTCTTTCTCTCACAACCTCGTTATTGAGAGGTTCGAGTAGATACTCCGCAGATTTCGAATTACTAATTGATCACATGATGGCTTTGAAGGCAGGTGAATTTCATGAAGCATGCATAAACAAAGTTGAGCGCCAGTGGTTAGGCGTAGATCGGGCCTCGTGCTTAGCATCAAGAAGTACCGACCTAATGGGTCCGCTTTCAGTCGGTGAACAAGCTTCCCGCAATTGGGCCAACGATTGCATACAGTAGCCTATGTACCAAAGTTTTTGGATTGCCATTCCACCTGGTGCTGCTTGCATGCAACTGTGACAATTACATGCTTATCAATGCAAATCACCGCTCTCACCATCAAGAATGGCAATCATAAAGAAACAGTGATAAGTAGGGTCGATTATTAAGGGGAAAACATTAGATGACTCATGAGTGAAACAATCTGGCGTCCAGCGTACAGGAGGCGTGGACACGAATGGTACAAGCCAAAAAGATGTCATATAAAGTAGCTCTGCAGCACTTTTTAACGAAACCATCGAATGGCTTCCTGCAACAAGTTTATTGCCTCACGAATAGACGCCGCAAGACATTTTTGTAATCCTTTAAGTATTTATATTCAACACTCACTGCAATTGCTTTTTCTTCGCTCACCCCGACGAGTGCGCTGGAAGCTAACCAGACAGAGAAGGGACGGGAAAAAGAAATCACGTCACGCGGGACCATGAGCCCGCTTTTCTTTTTTTTTCTTCGAACGTGCCGTTCACTTTCAGTATTATCCCTACTGCGGACGCATAAGTGGCCTCTCGCGGCGGCCTCGGTAATTATGCAGCTTACGATCATCATATCAGCCAATGGCCATGACTTTAGATCTATGGTGCTGTCATCTGGGCATACGGCAGTTTCAGGTAAAGAAAATTTCACCTAGAACTACCATTTGAACGGCAGCGTTTTTTTTCTCTAGCACATGGATCATTTTAGAAGGGGATTTGGTGTCAGGATTCAAGAAGCAAATCAATCGTGATCATGATTTCCGGAATAACTTCCTTATGGACGACGATATTTCGTTGCGGAGATATATTTCTACGCAAAGTTCACGAATGGGGTTCCTAAAAAAATGCTTGAGACCAGCTTCATGTCGGTAGCTTACCCGAACAAAGACTCATTATTCGCATCAACAAGCGAGTAAATAAATTTGGCAATGGCACATTCATAATAATCCATGAGAAGCCGCGCGCCGCAAGCAAAACGTTCACGCGCCCCACCCTTGAGACCACAGCTACAAAGTTTAGGCGCTTGGCACGGCAATGTAATTGATGCACACCGTACCAGTTTGCGCTTTGCCACGTACGTTTCCACTACGTTTGCGCAAGAAATGCGCATTTGTGAACATTTACGGGTTCAAAGAGCAGCAAGACACAAGGTATTCATTTCTATAGCTCTATATACGTAGCATTCTCTGCTGTAGTCAATGACTTTTTTTTTCTTTTTAGCAATATTATTGCGAATGCAATATGTGGACACTCTCAGCGGGATTTTGCCACTGTCGTCGGCGTCATTCACCGTACATGTATACGTATGTATATACATGAAAACCGAAAGAAAGAAAAATAATCCAGAGAAACACTCCGGCGCGTGGAATCGAACTTCCGTCCTTTGAATTGTGAGTGCGAGGCTTTAGTCACTGAGCCCCGAAGGAGCCCCTGCTTGGCCGTTCAGGCAGCGTATTTATTATATCTACCACTTCCCGCTGGCGACAGGCATGTCGGGAGCCGGGCATCGTGTTTTCAGCATTACGAGCGAGATGGCGCAGTGAGCGCGCGTTCGCCGCGTCGCCTGATTGTGACGACGCGGTGACGCGCACCGCCTCATCTCCCACACGTACTTTGCCCTGCAGTGAGGGGACGCTCTCGCGTGCTCTCACTTATCTAGCGGAGGACCGAATCGTAAACCATGGGCTTTCACCGGAACGAATAGGTTGTAGTTACCCGGTGAACAATGGTCACTGTACTCGTTGCACAGTCTCCGTTTGCGAAAAGGGCATGCTTTTCAGACAACAGCGAAGTGATAAGCGAGACGCTTATTCGCGTTCATTTGTACCTATGAGTACGTTTTGTGCGTCATTTGAGCGTCAGAAACGCGGGGCTCGTTTCGATCTGCTTGCCATTCTTCGCGTAACCTTCAATTTTGTGGCTATCACGTTCATTTTGTTGTCTTTGTGGCAAAGCTGTAACTAATATAGAAATTTTGAATTGCATTCGATGTCTTTATAGGGCTTGATATAATTGTGCCATAGAGTTGAAACTATCATTGTGCCATATAGCTACAATATGGAATGGCTGAGCCTCGCAAAACCGTTAGGTGTATCGCAACAGCGAGCAAAGCCCTTGATGAGTGCTGTGAAATATAAGACCACTGAAATGCTGAGTTGAAATAATGGTAAAAGAAAACTTGACAGTCGTCTTTGTCTACAATGCTGGAAAAGTGGCATTGTATCAATTTTCTGCTGAATGTGCAGCTGTACGCTATAATTAATTTTCTCGATTTCTCTGTAAGTGTTCGTAGTGATTTTGTGAAAAACGGAATTTTCGAAGCTATATGAAGCCCACGTCCACTTACATGGCAAGGCGGTCAATGATTTGAATTCGCGCCCACAGTTCCATGTAATAATCTTAATAGATTATGTTAGCTTTCGAATGTCGAGTAAAAAATGCTAAAGAATCAGTTAAAAAAACACCGAATGCGTAAATATGTTTATCGAACGGCTAAACATGATATAATCACTGATACCCTAGCGATTCTGAATTCATCTCCGAGAGCCGAGACAAAATAACGGTAAAATCATGAGAAATTCTATATCCACCTCCGATAGCTGAGATAAAGTAACGATAATATTTTCATACAACCTGGCGTATATATAGGTATTCTCTATTGAACGTTTGCGAGACGCATGCCGCCGCCCTTCAATGCGAGAAGCATAAAACTTAGCTATGCTAAGTCCATATTCTTTTAACATTTGGCTGTGCAGCATTCAGCTGCCAAGCAGTGATTTAAATTGTATTGTGGTGCGTACTGGCCGTCTTCTGTACTTTAAAAAAAATCGTAGCATATACACGAAGTGAATGATCATGAGTGGGCGAAGCAGCGGGATCGTTCTGTGTTAACGTAAATCAACGGTGACATTGACCACTCACGCATGTAAATGAATGTCAAGCAGTGTACAGTTATATACAATGTTTATTGGTTTAATGGGTGTGTTGTGTTGAGTTATAAATTTAGTTTTGCCTTCATTAACACTGCTTTGTGGTATCGGATCGAGCCAGAAGTTGGCAATGGCGACGTCTGAGCTTGTTCTCCTGGTGGTTGTTGGTTGCTTCCAGTCATGCGAAGTGCATCGCAAAGCTTATCAAGTCGTCATATACAAGCCAGTCGTCCATGATTATCATCGTCATAATGTTCGTCGTGATCAGTCTCATCGTCATCGTAATGACGTATAGTGGTACCTTGCATGTGATGTACCGTGATGACAGAAAGAGAATGTGTGGTCTGGAACGTGCTTGTTCTTCAACATTATCGTCAGTGGCAGCTACGGCGCCCAACGCCAACGGACAAGCGTCGACCACAAGGAACCTCGCCTCTAGAAAGAGCTGTGAATTTCTTCGAATTAACGCCAGTCGTAGAATAGCTGACTCATTCTCCGCACTCATGGAAGCAGCACATGCTATACCATGAGACATCAGCGACACTGCTGTTGCGTTGTAAATTGCCGCGAATAATGGCTAGATACGAACGTTTCACCCCACCGTTTCCCATACAGTGAGAAGAACGCTTTCGAGATAACCTAAAACTCCTTTCCTTACGAGTTGCCACATAAAGGTAAAACGATAATAGCAAACGCCTTTCTAACAAAAGTCGCACTATTTTGCTGGTGACACACATGCAATGCCGGCAGCGACAGGCGAATTGAATGCAGCGAGCTTGACCGGCTGTATTTGGCTTTGCTTCTTCTTAAACATATATGAAGCGGCGCTTCAGAGAGATGTATACGAACGGTATATAGGATGCAAGATCCTCAAAGACGCAAGTATACAGAGAGAATAATGTTCACTTGAACATTAAATATTATAACTATATATATGACGTTGAATCCACACTCATTCGTTCGTTATAGGCCATGCATGGGCCTCACATGTTATTATTAGAGATCGAGCCACAACGCACCTTCGGATAACCTAAATTAGTAATATGCAACCACGCCATGAGTGGTATTAATCACCTTGCGTGCAACGTGGTTGCATACACGTGCGTTAAACGTTGTAATTTTTGAGGCACAACGAAAATGTGTCTCATAAAAATAATTCACAACATACTGCTAATGGCCCTTTTCAAATTTCTTGCCAGTAGTTGTGATGAAGGCTTACGTCGACCATTTGCGATCTTTGTTTGACTTATTTGAATAGCGAAATATTCTAAACACCCGAAAATATGGTGATGTGAAAATGTACACCAGTTTTAAGTAGCGGGATTTGTATATCTCGAACATTGTAACATTAGTGCTAAATGGGTTTTATTATCACTTTGACAGAGATAACTGAAGCGTGACAGAGGGCGCGTCAATTGCAGTTCTTACGTAGATATCGCACCGTGTCGTATCGTTATGGCAAACACCGTAAAACATTTTCTTCAGTGCCTAGGCATAGTTTTTTTTTGCTAAGTTTCCTCTTCGAATAGCATGAGGATGAAGGGAGGTGTTTAGGTCCCCAAAACATTAAAAACAGTGGAAGGACAGTACCGATAACGAAGGATCCACACATATATAAGCCGTACCTCTTGCGGACAGGTACTACATTGTAAGCTACTACCGTATCTAATAAGTTCTTTTTACGCAGAGCTGTCGAGGCAATGCATGGCGGCCCGGGAGACAAGTTCGCGTGAAAAACGGTATACTTCTTCACTTGCGTTATCACTACATTGATCTGTCGTGAATGAACAAACGTAAAAAAAAAAAACACGAGAGGCGGGGTATAAGGTGGGCTCTCGCAATATATGTTACACCCTCTTCCCCTGCACACCTACATGATCCTGCATGCGATTTCTCTGTGAGATCTTGAAATTCATTTTGCATAGCAGTTGGTGTGACCTGTTCTCATAAACTGAAACAGCCTTGTGAACAATCATTCGAAAGCATGAGTGCAAGCTGTGAATTATTTGTGAGATGGATTATGAAGATAAGAACAAGGTATACCGAAAGTGAGAAGCACTAATCCCTTTCTTTCTGCCCTTTAATGACCTCAGTAAAATACACCTGAGGAATTATGTCCTTTGTAATTACTCCTTTGTATTATCAGTGACATCACGGGTTTATGTGCCGCAAAGGTGTCTCTAATAGGGGCAGCGACATTGGCACGCCGCGGCGACTTGGTCCATACGGAGAGCTTCGTTCTAAATAACATCTTTTTTAGAGCGCAACAAAGATTTATCTCTAACTGACCCAGAGCATAGAAGCATCATGGACTGAAGAAAGAGCGACCCACACAACAAACGCTGGGTGCACCGCCGCGGTGGTCTATAGTGAGTGACTAAGGTACTCGGCTGCTTACCCGCAGGTCAGCGGGATCGTATCCCGGCTGCGGCGGCTGCATTTCCGATGGAGGCGGAAATGTTATAGGCCCGTGTGCTCAGATTTGAGTGCACGTTAAAGAACACCAGGTGCTCGAAATTTACGGAGGCCTCGACTACGGCGTCTCTGATAATCACATGGTGGTTTTGGGACGTTAAACTTCACATATCAATCAATTAACAAACGCTGGATGCCGCTCTATTTACTGTAGTTGGTGTTTGTGCATTAAATGAGCTCAAGATGAATCATTCACAACTCGTCTAACTCTTTTACCAACAAATATTATATAAAGGTGCCAAAGAATGTAAAGTTGAGTCCGTACCGTCAACGTGAATGGTTGTGGTTTATTCCCTTTTTTCTACTTGTACTACGTAGCCGGGGTGGTATCACCCAAGACGTGAAACTTTTGAGTCAAAGGGGTTTGGCCGTACACCCTTCATGTGCTCTTCTATGTATGTATGTATGTATGTATGTATGTATGTATGTATGTATGTATGTATGTATGTATGTATGTATGTATGTATGTATGTATGTATGTATGTATGTATGTATGTATGTATGTATGTATGTATGTATGTATGTATGTATGTATGTATGTAATGCTTTGAAAACCTCTAGGACCACCACTGTCTACACGATGCTACGTTATCAACCTTAAAGCAGCGCACAAAATATCGAGAGGGTTTATTATTATGCATTATATGCATAAAAACGTTTCTGATACTGACGAACATAACTACCCCGTGTTTCTTTCCCGTATATTGCATTCATATTCGTTTCAGACAGAACAATACGCGTTACTGATGCGTATTGATGCGTATATGAAGGCTGCAGCATCGCGAATGCTGTTAGGGTGTCCCTATGTTCTCCTCGCCCGTGGGCGGCCAGGACATCGAGATCGACGTTAATTACACTGGTACTTCAGGACGCTTGGTTTTAGGTAGCAGTGTTGTCACCAGAAAGTTATATCACGGGAGATATCCAACCGTATTTACATATGTGCGCGCATGTATTTGTATGTATGCGTGTACATATTAATACGTACATAATGTAGAATTTCCTATTTGGGCGGGGGTGGGGATGCGGCTTTTTGAATTCGTGCACTTTGGCTACGCATATGATCCTCAATTCACTTACTGAAACAACTGGCTGTGCGCGTTGCACACTGAACACTGCGCGCCATCGTGCGAGTGAGGTGAAAACCCGCCAAGTATGGTGTACAATAAATTTCATAGATGGCGCAGCACTTCTAAAACCTGACGGCTCCCGCGTTTTTTTTATATCTATCTGGAATAAATTTTAACTTCATCCTGTCCCACAACGTCGCCTGTTTCAAAAGAACTATGCATTTTATATATAGCGAGAAACTTGCGCTAGCATGGCAGTCACGTAATGTAGAACCAGTCCGGTGCGTTCTCTAATCTCGCATGCACAAAGCTGAGACGCCCTCGTCTTCCAGGAGCAAATACACGCAATTAAGGTATGAATTAGGGAAAGTAGCGCTGAAAGGTAGTCGAGCTGTATGGATTCATTCATGAAACTAAGGAGCAGAAAGAGAAGTGCTCGCTTACGATTATAGAGAACATGGAATCAGCGTTTAAATAGTATCGTCTTATTATCACAGATCCCCCTAGAACTTAGCTCTCTCTCTCTCTCTCTCTCTCTCTCTCTCTCTATATATATATATATATATATATATATATATATATATATATATATATATATATATATATGTGTGTGTGTGTATATATGTGAAAGAAGTATGTACTAAAGGGCTCGTTTTTCTGTGTTTTGACACAATATTAATGGGATCTAACAGACAATAATGTCAAGGAAAGTAAAGGGGAAGTTATTAGACCGAATGGTATTGTAAATGTGAAGAAAGAAAAGTGCTTGAAAAGATAACTTGCCGTGAGCAGGAACCGATAACGACAGGTTATCTTTTCACCCACTTTTCTTTGTTCACATTTACATTAAAATTTGGTCTAATAGCTTTTACTTTACCTTCCCTTGGCATTATTGTCTGTTAGGTCTCATTATTGTTGTGTAAAAACACAGAAAAATGAGCCCTTGAGTACATACTTCTTCCCCTTATTCATTACGAAGGTCACGTACTGGTAGACTTGGTGCTTTTAGGTTGTATACGAGGGACTATTGGTCAGCTGTGAGCTCGTAATATGTTCACCCGCTACGTGATGCCACACAGGCTCATTAAGAGTGTACTCGCTGCCATGGCTACTGGTGGCGCTGGCTAACACTCCCACGTTTAAATTCACATATCTACCCAATAAAGTGGCTGGGAGGATGTCCGCCGTGGTTGCTCAGTGGTAGACAATCGAACGCATTATTCGAAGGTCGCAGGTTCGGTTCCTGCTCATGGCAAGTTATCTTTTCAGCCACGTTTCTTTCTTCTTATTTACGTTACATTGGTTCTAATAACTTCACCTATACTACACTCCTTGGCATTATTGTCTGTTATATCTCAATAATATTGTGTCAAAACACAAAAAACGAGCCTTTACGTATACTTTTCTTTCATATATATATATATATATATATATATATATATATATATGTGCATGCTCACCGTTTCCTCCCGGGTCTCATCTTCACAGGATGAGGCCCTGGAAAAAATCATTCTCGCAAAATGACGTCAAACTTGGCCAGATATACGTCCCTGTGACGTCAAATATTGGGACGTCGCATGGTGATGTCGTCAAATGTCATTACTGTTTTGTCAAAGCCCGGTAGATGCCGGAACCAGTGCAAAACAAGGTTAGGTGCAAAAGCTTACAATGCCTGTAATCTTGGGGGCATTGAATAATATATG
This sequence comes from Rhipicephalus annulatus, assembly GCA_013436015.1. Taxonomy (NCBI): domain Eukaryota; kingdom Metazoa; phylum Arthropoda; class Arachnida; order Ixodida; family Ixodidae; genus Rhipicephalus; species Rhipicephalus annulatus. The sequence goes on along the minus strand of WOVY01012087.1, from coordinate 58,859 downwards.
AGTTGCAGGAAGTTTCCAGAGAGGGTCCCGGGAGGTCATGGACATTGAAGAAAACGAATAAGAGGGCTTCCACTTTCGCCACGACTGAGACTGATTCAATTGGGACACTGTGAGATTTTGAAATTTGTACCACTGCATCGCATAGCGGCTTTTCGACTGTGTGAATCTCTTTTAAAACTGGACAGTAAAATGTGGGAGAAGCATACATAATCCTCATCCTCGATGTTGTCATTGTTAGACCTTTTATTCGCTGTTGAAATTGTTTTGCTAAACCAAGAAAGTAGCATATTATGCAAGCGTCTAATCCACCTGTTGTAATCGGAGTGTGTTACCGCCCACCTGAAGCCGATACGTCTTTCACAAAACATTTCCATGATGCCATTTATTATGTCACAACTGCATTTCCAAACGCCCCACTTATTTTATTTGGTGACTTCAATTTCGCCGGAATAACATGGTCAAATGTAGCACTAACTGCATCAAAACACAACGCTGAAAGTGACTTCTTAAACTCTTGTTTAACATTCGGCTTATCACAACTTATCTCTAAACCTACTCGACAAACAGAACACTCCTCCAACATTCTAGACCTATTGCTTACGTCTCACCCTGATAATTTTAGTACAGTATCATATTTATCTGCCATTAGCGATCACTTTGTTCTTCAGACAACCTTTCAGTGCTACTTACCTAATCCCAAGAAAATTAAGAGAACAATCACATTATACGATAAGGGCAACTACAGAGCTATAAACGATGAACTAACAGCTTTCAAAGAATCCTTTCTAACCGATTTTTTTATGCGCGCTGTCGAAACAAACTGGCACCTATATAAAACCAAACTATTGCACCTGATAAAAGTTCACGTTCCCACCGTCACCTTAACCATAAGGTCAACATCCCCATGGTTCAACGCCTCACTAAAACGTCTTAAATATAAAAAGAAGCGCCACTTCCGCTCCGCTAAGCATTCAGACACCCAGTACGCGTGGGACAAATACAAGGCAACCGAAAAGCTTTTTGATTCTCTCGCAGCTAAAGCCAAGCGTTCTTTCTATTCTTCTACCTTACCTGATATGCTCCGAAAAAATCCTAAGCAATTTTGGAAAACAATTAACCCATCATCTATTACCCCTTCATTGAACATTACGCTACAAGACGAACAAAATGTTTCAATTCCTGAACACTACACTTCGCATGTATTAAATGAAACCTTCTGCTCTGTATTCACCATAGAACCTGACGGTGACATTCCCCATGCCCTTCCTGTATGCCACCCGATCATGTCGAAAATCGTATTTCATGCCATTGGTATTTCCAAGATAATCGACTCGTTAAAGCTTACTTCATCAATGGGTATAGATGGCATTAACATAAAAATATTGAAGAACACTAAAATTGTAACAAGTGTGATTTTATCTAACATTTTTCAGCAAACACTCTCACCTGGAGTGGTGCCCCAAGACTGGATGGTAGGCAAGGTCATTCCAATCCCAAAGAAAGGTAACTCGTATTCACCCAAAAACTATCGCCCATTTCACTCACAAGTGTATGCTCTAAAATAATGGAACACGTAATCTATTCCCACATAGTCAACTTTCTCGCACCTCTTCATTTCTTTCATGAAAACCAACAAGGTTTTCAGAAAGGTGTTTCGTGTGACACTCAACTAGCTCTGTTTACCAATGACATTAGCTCTAGCGTTGATGTAAATATACCAGTAGACGCGCTCTTTTTAGACTTCGAAAAAGCTTTTGACAAAGTTCCTCATAAACGATTGTTCTTAAAACTTTCTTAACTCAACCTTGACCCCTTAGTTTTCGATTGGATTTGCGACTTTTTAACTAACCGCCAGCAGTTCGTTCAGGCAAATAATCTTTCTTCGTCTTTACGCCCCGTCATTTCAGGCGTGCCTCAAGGCACGATTCTAGGACCTTTGCTTTTTCTCATATATATTAACGATTTGCCGAATAATATTTCTTCTAACATCGGACTTTTCGCCGATAATTGTGTCATTTATCGCCCAATTAACAACACATCAGATGTTCATGAAGTTCAATCTGACCTTCATAAAATTGAAATCTGGTGTACAACGTGGTTAATGTCCCTTAACGCAAACAAAACGTCACTAGTCTCTTTCCATCGCCGACAGTGCTACCAATCTCCAACATACTTCGTTAACAACACTCAAATTTAATGCGTAACTACATACAAGTACCTAGGTGTCCATTTTTCTTCTGATTTAACATGGTCCCTTCACATAACGCATATTGCTAACGAAGCAAACCGTGCTCTTGGCTGTCTGCGCCGAAACCTTCATCTAGCTCCTACCCCTGTCAAACTACTCACTTATCAGACACTAATCAGACCGAAACTTGAATACGCATGCGCTGTTTGGGACCCTCATCAGAGTAACAATACTAAAACACTTGAAACAGTGCAAAGCCGGGCAGCAAGATTCATCTTTTCAGATTATTCATATCAGTCAAGCGTAACCGAACTTAAATCTCGTTTTAACCTCGCTACCCTTTTGTCACGCTGCTGTATAGCTCGTCTGTGCCTGTTTTTCAAGTTTTATCATGGATCGCCTCGTACTCCCACCATCAAGCCAGCCCATCGTCATTCAGACCGCATCAATCACAGGAAAGCTGTTTACCCGCCAAGAGCTCACACCACTGCACACCTTTCATCCTTCTTTGTCAAGACCGCACAAGACTGGAATGGCCATCCTCCTCACGTTGCGCACCACTCCAGTATCATCAACTTCAAAGCAGCGATCGAGCATCTACTCCTTTAACCGATTGTAATAGCCCACCCCTCATGCAAAAACCCCTTCATTGGGGCCTTTGAGGTACTGTAAAAAATTGAATAAATAAACAAATAAATAAATAAAGTGCGCACTCCCACTGCCCTCTTTCCCGCATTTCTTTCATGATGCGCACAATTAAACATTCATCACATAAAATGCAGTGACACTGGCAGCGGGCCTTCTTGCGAGAAAGAAAAAGAGTTATTTGTGCGTTTCAGTGTTTGAAGTTATGCGGACACTTTTCAAACAATTTTGTGAAAATGCATTGAGCCAGTAAGCAGAAGCCGTATGGATCATTTACAGACAATTTAAGCACTGTCGATCAAGTGTGTTTTATTACAAGGCTATAAACATACGAAACATACGAAACATGCGAAGTTTTCAATTCTGTGTATCCATTCGACGTGTAATTATACCATTTCGTGTCACACCACGGTCCAATGCGACTGAATACGTCCAGGCTACGCCACTGAACGTGTACCGTCGACAGTAAGCATCGTCTACCTGCATCGACATTCTAACGTGCTCCAGGTTAACGTGAGCTCCGCGACAAAGTCTATCTCGTGACTAATTTTTTTTTATTGCGAGAGCAAGTACTCTCAGCTGGATTTTGCCGCTGGCATCGGCATCGACGTCAGCATCACCATCATTCAACATAAATGTACACGTCTCTATATATATGAAAACGCAAGAAAAAATAATCGAGAAAAAGACTCCGGCTCGCGAAATCGAACCTCCATCCTCTGAACAACGAGTGCGAGGCGTTAGCCACTGAGCCCCGAAGGAGCAACTCCTTGACCATTCAAACGGTAAGCTATTTATATCTACCACTTACCGCTGGCAATGGGCGTCTCGGGGGAACTAATCTCGTGTTTCAAGCATTACCAGTGAGATGGCGCATTGAGCGCGCGTCGTCAGATCAACACGACGTGGCGGCGCGTGCTCTAATCTCCCGCTAGTACTTTGCCCCGTGGAGAGGGCACGCTCTCGCGTGCGCTCGCTTATCTCGCCATTGGGACAATCGTAAACCTTGAGCTTTCACCTGAATGATTTTGTTGTAGTTATCGTGCGAACAATGGTCACTGCACTCGTTGCACAGTCTCCATTTGCGAAAAGGGCGCGCTTTTCAAATACAGCGAAGTGACAACTGAGATGCTTATTCACGTTCATATATACCTGTGAGTACGCTTCGTGCGTTATTTCTGTGTGAGAAACGCTGTGCACGTTGCGATCAGCTTGCCATTCTTCGTGTAACCTTCCAATTTGTCGCTATCACATTCATCGCTTTGTCTTTGCGGCAAAGATGTGACTTTTTTTATTGACGTGATGTATGGAGATGTTGGCGCACAAATAGGGCGCCAGTCACTCTTTATAGAGGTGTCTAACATAGAGCACGTAGGGTTCAAGTCTCCAAGCATAAGAAGTTCACAGTACATACAATACACAATTTAGAATAACAGTTAGGAAGTGAGATTTCAAAACAAGGTTTTCAAGTATGTCATATATGTGCATATACGGTGATGGTAAAAAATTGAAGAGCAACCGTTGCATGCAATCAACACTCACATAATGGCAACATAATAGTCAGCAGTCAGATGATTGTGCTTTGTCACGTCAAAAGAGAACAAATAACGAAAAAAAAACTCAAGTGCACTAGTATCAACCAAGAATGCCACAGTTCTTGAGAAAAACTTTGAATTGTGTTTACTAAGCCCTTCTGTAAAGCTCTTGTTGGCCATGGACCCAAATCCGAATTCGCATTCAGAGTTCCAGCGTGCCCAATTTTGAGTGACAAATGCTTGGTGTAGTCAGAACCTAATCTTAAGGGTTTCCACACTTCTGGCTAAAGATAACAAAGTTTCAAATTAAAATATTGGATCTATATTCTATGAATAAACACTTTTGCTCCAACCACGTATTTTTACGCATAGTGATCGATTTTTTATATTGTGGCAAAATTCAATTTTAGACATTGGAATAGAGGCCAAAGCATCTTTATGATGTGCTTGTCATGCTGCTTCGTCAGCTGCTGTGTTGTCTGGTATGATCCAATGTTTCAGTATCTGCTGAAACATCATTTCATGGTGACTTTAGTTTGCATTTGTGAGGTGCTTAAGTGTCTTGTAAATCAGGCTATCATTTAGTCTTTTTGCTTTTATGCTACAAAATGATGTTAGTGCCGCTTGTTAATCACTGCAAACTACCCAATTTTGAGCATCTATTACAAAATAATAAACTTTAAAGTGCTTGAATAGTTGAACTGTTGTAGCCGATGTCTCGTTAATGATTACTTAAGTGAATCTTGCACATTAGGGTGTGGTACAATAAATGCTGAAGTTGAAGATGATGAAAAAGATAACATACTGCAATCATCAGGAGCACGCCTGGCTTGCATAGCATAATTATGAAGAAAAAAATCTGTATTGTCGCAAGAAAAAAAATCTGCAGATCACACGTATTTTGGGAATCGACGTTATGCGAAGCATGCGGAGGGAAGGTGGCCGTGTTGTAATTTTTTATTGAGTGACACGTCATGAAATGTCACTAAATATATGTACAAATGTTGCACGCACAGAATGAAGAGTTGCAGATGTTTATATAACCAGTTGTTTGCACTTGCGCATCGATGCCAACTGGTACATGCCTATAAGCAACACCGGAAGCTGATATGAAGCGTTGACGCGCGAAGATGCTGGCCCTGGACACTGCTACATAAATCAACTTCAGCGCATGGCAACTAACCATAATTTACGTTAACCCGATGGGACGGCTGTATCAAAGGAGTATATACGTAATGTTTATAAAATTTGGTAGGAAGCACTGCAACCCCTATTGACGTTTTACGAAGATTAGCGTCTATTTGAAGAGTAGTTCCGAGACCCGGCATAGCTGTGTGGTAAAATGCTTAATTGTCACGCAGAATGCTTGGGTTCGATTCCAGCTGGGACCCTGACATTAATTATTTGCATTCGTCGGGTCGAAGCTACCAAAGTCGGGTATTTCTGAACGCTCAAGCATTAAAATTGCCCATGTGTGTTCTCATCGTTCCTGGGTGGATACTAAGTGTCAATCAGCTGTGACGCATACCCACATACCAAGCCAAGATCCTTTACGATGTGGCTTATACCCACGCTGGGGTATTGGCAAAGAACCAGATAGTTTCAATGAATTTGTTTCATAATAACAGGTTACGAGTAATCTATGTACGAGAAATAAAGACGCAACAGGACGAATTTGATTGTTGAATTGTAAATAATCTGTAGTGTAATACAATAAAGCGGCATATTTGATTTGTGTGAATTTGGAAAAGTCAAAATAATCCGAAGAATGATTTCAATACTTAACCCTCTTTGAACTTTTGACAAACTCCTGCAATGCGTCAACAATCTTCCCGTCGCTGTGACCAAGAGACAAAGCCCCGAAAGATAGCGCATTTTAAGCATTTAAATATATTCCGAGAAGGTGCATGGCAAACGGCACCTGAAGTGTTTTTTCGTAAGGCAGAGAATCTATTACAGTGAATGAGGTAATGCTCAGTTGACTCAATCACTCCACAAACAGGACAATGAGGAAAGGCTGCCAGATCAACTCTGTGTAAATATAAATTTGGCTGCGGAATTTGACAACGCAGCCTTGTGATTGCGACTTCCGTTCCTCGTGTTTGACATATTTTACCATTCGAATGATATAACAAGTGCTTAAATTCTGGTGTGGCTGTTAGTGAAGGTGTGGAAAATTCCTCTAACAGCAGTTTCCTTCTCAATCTAGCGCCTATTAAAAATTTCGATGCTGGTAATACCTCAATAACAGGCCCATTTAAAGATGACAATGCCAGCGCATCTGCCATTTCATTCACATAAATGTGGTTATGTCCTGGAATCCAGACCAATTCGATCAGATTGAGATGCGACGGAACTAATGCTTTGAAAGCACTCTGAGCATGCGAGACTTCATCAGCAGTAAGGGAGGCACATACTGATAGTGAATCCATTAAAATTACTGTGGACCTTACTGAAGCAGTTAATTTACGGGGAGCTAGAATTATAGAAAAACATTCTGCTTCAACGATGGGCTCAAAATCTGGAAGGTGAAGCGACAAGAACCACTCTAGGGCAGAAAAAAATACCAATTCCACATTTTTCTTCCCTTTGTAACGCATCAGTTGCTATGACTGCTTGTATTGACGAATGTGCCAGGTAATCGCCTAATATAGCTTTTACTAAACTGAGCGGCATCAATTTTGAATTCTTCGGAAATAAATCATCAAACTGTAATTCAATAGCATTGTTAATGGCACTGATTAAATGAACAGCTATAATTTGAACGTATAAATTATCTAAAAAGTGCTGTATAACCAGAATTTGGGGTATACAAAATTTCGACCAGTATTGTCCAAAAAACAAGTCAGGATGGTCAATAAAAACTGTTTCTAAGTGCCTTACCGGTGATTCATACAGCCTGCAAAATACTTGTGTAGCTAACAATTTCAAACGGGTAGTAAGTGAGGAAAGCTCAGCTTCCAGATACAAAATCTTCATTGCAACAAACTTAGGAAGACCTAAGCATAGTCTCGAGGCTTGTCTATCTATGACTACCAGAGGATGTATCTTGTAAGCATGTGCCCCCACGTATAACACGCACCCAAACTCAAGCACCGGGCCAACATACATACAATACACTGAGATAAGAGTATTTCTCCGCATACCTAACCGACTATTACTGATTTCGCTTAATATTCCCTCCGCACGACCTCCCTTTGCTGCAATGTACTCAATGTGTGTCTTCCAAGACATTGATTGGTCATAGATCACCCCCAGATATTCCACATTCCCTACTTGAGGGATAGGATCCAGATGATAAGAGAGCGAGATGTGAAAAAGGGTCTTTGAGTGAAAATGTTAAACAGAACATTTCTTGACGTTTAAATATAGATCTAAGTTATCAAGTCACATTTCTTCGGCAGATAGGTATGACTGTAATATTTAAAATAGCTTATGAATGTCCTCTCCTGCTAAAAAAATGCGATGTCGTCCGTATACACATAAGTGTGGACGTCCTGGTGCCATGGTACAGAGCTCATAAAGCTCTGTACCATGGCACCAGGACTCATCAAGATGACCAAGCTCATCAAGATATTGAACAACACCGGGGAAAGGACGGCACCTTGCGGGGTACAGAGCTCATCAAGATATTGAACAACACCGGGTAAAGGACGGTTTCTTGCGGGAAACCTCTTTTTTGCACACATTTAGAAGACTAAAGGCGGCTTTTGTAACAGTAAAACGTTCTATTGCGTGGAAATTCTGCTATCCATGACTGTATATAGTTTAGGAAATTAAGGTTATGCAGCTGGTTGATTGACAGTATATGCTCAGCGCTGTCATACGCTTTTGCTATATCGATAGTGACGAGCGCAGCGTATTTTCCTTCACGCTTAGCTAATTTTATGCGATTAAAGTCTAGATGGGCCTGCCACATGGAGCATCTGGATCTGAAGCCAATTTGGAATGAATTCAGAATGTGTCTTTCATTGATGATTTTTTTATTCGAACAATTAGAATTCTCTCAATTACTTTTACAAAGTTTGAGGTTAACGCAATGAGCCTAATGTTATCCAAAACGTATTCTTTACCCGGAACTTTCAGTATTGGTATTACCTTGGCTATTTTACACTCCAGTGGGAGCCATGCCATTCTTAAAGAATAGTTGATTATATCCAATAAGTACTCGTGACACTCTTTATACATCATTTTGAACATGAACGACGTAACTCCATCAAGGCCCAGAGCCGCTGGTGGCAAGTTAGCTAACACCTGCGACAACTCATACCTGGAAACTTCCGTGAAGTCCTCGTCCCTAAGCGCATGTGAAGGAGGTGGTGATAGTTGGCTAGAGAAACGTTGCTCCAATCCCTTACCAATTACTTGTACTTCTATTTCTTCGGCCGACAATGTGACAGAATCGGCATTTACTGACTGCAGAATAATTTTCTTTTTACGAAGGCATCTATGTAACGCCTTTTCATTGTTAGATATAGAAAGATAATCGAACTTGCGCCTGTCGTAATCTTCTTTGACTGGGCAACTGTACGTCTAAAAACACCTGTAACGAACTGGTAGTCTTTCCAATTTTGAGGGCACTGATTGCACAAAAGCTTTCTCCATGCTGCCTTCCGGCGTCTATAGTCTCTCGAGCAATCGCCATTCCACCAAGGAAAATTCGAGTTATGACTAGCCGATGACACCACGAATTCAGATTTCTCACGGGAATTCTTTAATAAAGAATAGAAGCTCCGAGCCTTTGCATCGTGCTATTATTTGACAAAGAAGACAGCAAAGAAAGGAAGGAATCCTTAAATTTCGAGTAGTTTATATGTGTACGAGTAACGGAGATTGATGAGGCTATCTGAATTTCTATTTCGAAAGTTATCGGTAAGTGGTTGCTATTTGTTGCGCAATCACCGACTGACGAAGATGAAGCATTAAGCTTGGATCTTGTAAAAGTTAAATCCAGTGCTGATGAAGTATGATTGCATACGTATGGTGGACTTCCAGAATTCTGACATGAAAATGATTATCTTGGGCCCAATGCCACAACCGGCTGCCACACGTACCAGTTTTTACTCTATATGTATTATGATGGGAGTTGAAGTCACCTGCTAGTAAATTATTTCCTCCACACGTGGTTATTAAAGTATCTAATGGCCGAATGTCATGTACGCCTGAAGGAAAGTAAGCATTTACTACTGACAAAACCGGCCCAGTCGGGAGAGTTAAAGCCTACAACTAATATTCGTATGCCGGGAAGAGGAACTTTAACATCAGTTTGACTTTGTGGCAAAGTTTGTTCGAAATCATTGTCACTATTCCGCCTCCTCTCCTAGGGCGGTCTAGTCTAAACAAATGGTAATTCGTAAAATGAAGATTAGTATCAGGAGCAATCCAAGAGTCTTTAAGTGAGATTAAATTGGGATTTAGTTTATCACACAGGAAATGTAAGTGAGTAAGAACAGCAAATAGAGAATGACAATTCCACTGCAGAACTCTCAGGGACACTATTTTGGTGTAAGAATCGTTGCGGAGATAGTTTTCTCCAAAATACTTTCTTTGAGTATTTTACTAGACGGAGTCTTTTAGGAATTGGACGGAAGGGAACTTGAAACGTCATGGTTCAACGGGGACCGGCTGTGTTTCTGTGCCCGAGCATCAAGCTCATCATCAATAGACAAATTGAGGTCGAACACTGGATCTTGGTCAACGTTTGTCATGCACTCTGAAGAGCCCTGGATGTTATCCGCGTTATTCACCTCATCATCGCATACTGCAGTAGCATCACTGGCAGTCGGTATTTTATTGGGCTCAGGATTACCCATACTAGTTGGAATCAACACCTTAGAAATTTGTTACTGAAAACTTGGGCTATGCATTCGGAGATGCTAGCTACCATTTGGTCTATAACTGTAGCCATAGGTCTTCCTACTGCTACCTCAACTGACTGCACGATATTAGTATCTTGACATGAATGACGTGCTGTAACACCAGCATAGCTATGGGCTTTCTCCTTAACAGCTGCAATGGCTTGCTTTCTAGAACATCTCCTTTTGTCTAGGACTTCTAGAATTTGTACTTCTTCATGGCGCATTGGGCACTCTGCAAAATCAGCTGCATGATATTCACCATACAAGCAACACAAGTCATCTTGGGCCTTACAATCTTGATTTGAGTGGCGTTCACCCCATCAGCGACATCGACCCTCCGATTTGCAGCCACGAGAGTTATGTCCAAACCTCCAGCAGTTATGACATTGCAATGGGCGGGACGCTAACTGATCTACTCTAAATACTAATGGTCATGCTTTAATTTCTGAAGGGCACGACGTACCTGCAAAAGTCGCAATCGCTGACTCTGTGGGATGTCGTTTGTTGTCAACCAGTCGATTGCACCGGTAAACTGCCACCACACCTGCCACCGACAGCCTCTCGAGCGTCTCCACAGGGCTTAGTTGTGCGTGAACCCCAAGCACAATGCCTTTAGGGCATGCGAGATGTTGCGGTATATACGCAATCACCGGGATCGAAGCAAAAGAACAACACTTAAGGAGATCCTTTATACATTGCTGATCTGGTGTTCGACATACAGTGCCACCGTGACCAAACTGCCGCACGTCGGTTATGCTCTGGTAGTTTGGGGTCACGGTATGGAGATGTTCTTGTGTCTCCTTAGGGTTATTCAGCTTAATGAAATATCCACCCAAAGGTATCAGAGTGACGGGAATATTGCTCACGCCACTGTGGAGAAACAAGTCAATAGGTAAATCATCACGGTGTAGAGAGGCCGTCAACAGGGAAGGATCCTGGCCCGGAGAATTCCGCGACATCAGTACAGCTTCAAGACTGGATCGAGAACACGAAAATGATGCTGCATGAAATAATGAAAAAAAAACACCAAGTACTAGGCGAAAAATAAAAACTATCCGGTACTTAGCCAATCAACCAGCACCGAGAACCGCCTAATCAGATCCACGGGCGGGTATGTGCCGCATACCAGCGGCACATACCCAATCGTGGGTGTCTGACACTGTCTGGCGGGAGAGAGAGAGAGATAAAGATGCAAGGAAAGACAGAGAGGTTAACCAGACGCGCATCCGGTTTGCTACCCTGCACTGGGGAAGGGATAAAGGGGAGAAAAGAGGTTGCAGAGAGATGAGAAGATACACACAATCACGAGCACACTCGGGGAACACACACAGTCTACAGGCGGTCGCTCAAGGTCTGGCGGGAAGTGCTTGACGACGTACATGACTGGATTGTGACATTATTCATGTCTTGACCAGCACGTCATATTTGTCAAACGTCTGACCCTCCCATGTTAATTTTGGTTCACGCCAAGTTCAAGGGGGTGGCCACGAGAGCACCCAAATGTAAGCGGCTAGACAGATAGATAGATAGATAGATAGACAGATAGATAGATAGTTATATAGATAGATAGATAGATAGATAGAGAGAGAGAGAGAGATAGATAGATAGATAGATAGATAGATAGATAGATAGATAGATAGATAGATAGATAGATAGATAGATAGATAGATAGATAGATAGATAGATAGATAGATAGATACGTTCAAAGCCGCCGAGGTTCGCACGAAATGCTTCGCACGTTGGTTAGTCGCCATGCGCTGAAGTTGATTTATGTAGTAGTGTCCAGGGCCAGCATCCTCGCGAGTATCAGCGCCTTATATCAGTTTCTGGTGTTGCTAATACGCATGTTGTAGTTGGCATCGTTGCGCAAGTGCAAACAACTGGTTATATAAACATCTGCAACTCTTCAACGAATGTCTGCGCGTGGAACAATTGTACATATATTTAGCGTCATTTAATGGTGTGTCGCTCAATAAAATGCAACACGGTCACCTTCCCTCCACATTCTTCGCGCAATGTCGATACGCAGGTGCGTGGGTCTGCCGGACTTTTTTCTATCTATCTATCTATCTATCTATCTATCTATCTATCTATCTATCTATCTATCTATCTATCTATCTATCTATCTATCTATCTATCTATCTATCTATCTATCTATCTATCTATCTATCTATCTAGCCGCTGTTGTGACTCTGTCTATGAGGAGCATAGCCGGGCTTCGTTCCCACGTCCTGAAACCCCAGTGTTTTTTTCTCGGAATGAGCGTGAAGCGGCTGGAAGCAACAAAGGGATAAGAATGTGGCAACTTCGACGGTCCTGTGAGCCAATATCCCCACAGGCATTTCCTCCATGATGGCTTCTTTGGAGAAGTGGTGCGGCCGATCGACCATGCATGTTGGGACTAAGCGACTACCGTCGCTAATCTTTTGCTGCCTTGCAGGGAAAAACGGCAGGAAGCTCTCATCCGCCAACTTGTTCCGTGAAGGACCCCACTTCCTCTCTTCTTTAGTGAAACTGACTGGAGAAGCCCGGCGTCAGAAAGCGCAATTCGGCGGGCGTGTGTTATTGGCTGATGCCATGGTGGGTGGTGCCATGTGTAGGATTGATGTTTCAATGAAGGAGGAGGACAGGGCTTAAAACAAGACTGAAAACTGCTATGGGCGTTGCTCTGAATCATGGTTTAACGGTTCGTCCACCACGCTCGTGGTTTGCGGAACTCTAACCTCTTATGCTGTAAATAGTTGTGAATAGGGCCTTCAAAGCTGTTTGTTTTTTTTGTTTGTTTTCCCAAACAGTAAGCATCGTTTCCTCCACCCGACGTTGCTTCGCACTACCACAGCAGTCCGGGCCTGACGCAATACTGACGTCTTGGCAACCCACGTCAGCAGGAACGCATAGGGTGAGACCCCTGTTCGCAACACCCCGTACGACGTTTAGCTCTCCAGGCCGTTTCAATTATATGGTGGTCTGTAATGAAGTCGGTAAGGGATAACATGACTGTATCGAGAGCATAAATCACTAGTATTAACATCAAAATCAGGACATGTATGTCATGAACGTCGTGATTCACATGTCATGATCTTGCTGCTCTTGTGGTGGTTTCGTTCACATTACATATCACACAACTGGTATGGTATGACATGGCTGCATGGCGAATAAAAATGACAGACCCTAATGTGGGAATCACGATCTGCATGCCGTGTAATTCATGACTACGCACCACGCTCATGGTGCGCTCGCGGTCGTTTCGCTTACTTCACATATACCAAATTTGCTATTACGAAACGTGATTGAATGACGAAGGCATATGACTGGTACAAACATCGTAATGATAACATGCGTGTCATGCAAGAACATGACTACCTACCACACTCACAATGTGCTCGCGGCCATTTCGCTGGCTTCAGATGTACCAAATTTGTTTTTACGTGACGTGAATAGACGACGGAGGTAAATGACACGTCCAAACATAACAATCATGACATGCGTGTCATGTAAAACATGACTACATGCTACGCTCATAGCTCGTTCTTGGCCGTTTCGTTAGCTTCATGTATACGAATTGTGGTATTACGTGACGTGAAAGGACGATGAACACAAACGTCAGGCGCAGACACGATAATTATGACATGGAAGTCATGAACGGCATAGTGCAAAGTAACAAAAACGCCGACCAAGGTGAAATACACAAAAATTAAAAAGATGAGACCCACAAGGTTCACGTGTGGGGAGCCGAAACGTCTTTTTAATTTTTGTTCTTTTGCACTATGTTTGTTTTTGTTATTTTGCACTATGTTTTTACGTTTTTGTTACTTTGCTCTACGTTTGTCCCCGACCAGACGGGATTCCGTCAGACTCTTGACCATGTACAAGGCTCCCATGTGGAGAGCCGAAATGTCTTTTTAATTTTTGTGTATTTCATCATGGTCGGCCGTTTTGTTCCTTTGCACTATGTTTGTCCTCGACAAGACGGTATTCCGTCGGAGTCTTGACCATGTACGGCATAATTTACATACCTACCACTGCTGTGCTATTGTTGCAAACATTAGTGGTGCCATCGTTACACGACTGTAAACAACATACCTGCTTCTCATTCAGATACGTGAGTGCGCATAACATTTATAACTGCGTTTACTGTGTACTACGTTTGTCCGCCTCCTAACGTTGTGCCGATTTTAAAGTGACATATCAACCTTCCTCATTCGTACTTCGCGTATCATCAATTTCCACTGTACGTGGGATCTGCCTTTTTTATTCTAGTCATGTGCTGCTTTCACTGTAATAAATGAATAAATCGGAGAATTTTCTTTAGTAACATTGTAAGATAAAAGTGATACAGGAAGTCAGAAGGTCCCCATGCACTAGCAGGTTTCAGCGTTACAAACCAAAGGTACAATCTTTATTGATAATACATGAGAGAAACAATTAAATCCAACAACAACAACAACAACAACAACAACAACAACAACAACAACAACAACAATTATGTAGTGCCAACATGCTACACGTAACAAAGATGATGCGAAATATTTCAGTGTTCAATACTCGTCATAGAGTTAGCGAAGTATGTGCTGCGCAAACTTTACACCTTCAAAATTTACAATACAATAATTTTTCGTAAAATTCCCTCTACTTTCCCTTGTGTTCTTTGCTGTTAGTTCTTATTATTATGGTTCCTACCGAAGGAAACGAGCCCTTAACTTCACACTTTCCTTCACGTTCAATAAAAGCATTTTAGCTTCTTACTAAATACCTAACTAGACATCAGTCCTTTAGTTAAGATTGGAGTAAGTAGCTTATGGAAATGTATGGAAAAACTATCCTAATATAAAGTGATTTTCTTGTTATGATATATTTTTTTTCATTTGAGGTTTTAATTGTACACTTGTTAGGTCTGTGCTCTCGGCAGAAGTTCTTAAATATGCAGTATATATCTCGGTTGGTAATTTTCACCAACATCTCTTTGTAGGCTTAATATCGTAGTTACCGATTGCTTATACCTCTTTTAGATTTCTTCATACTATCGCATTGAAGATTTCCATAACTACAGTGTAAGGGGTACGCGTCATCTACATTGATAATTGTACACAGTTAGATATTTGCACTGTAACATTCGGTAGAAAACCCATAGAGGATGTTCTCCTCGCTGAATTTTGAGTAAAAAATTATGGAACATGGGTCACATTAAGCGATCACTGCACTTCGATATAGCATGTAAACTCTGCGGCATGGCTATGAAAGTAGAGTAACTACTGTTTCTAAACATTCCATGAGGGTACACGTTCAAGAAAGCGAAAATAAAGACCACTGGGTGCGCTGCATTTAGCTGTGTACAATTTTAAAGGGAAGCTCGTTATGAGTTATATATTGCGGTAGTGGTCTTCACGTGCGCAGCAAACTAGGCACCACCCGTAACGAGTCCCTTGAAGATGCGCCGGTTACGTATGGCTCCTTACGCGTCCTTTTGCAACAATTTATGCTCTTTCGTAAGTGAGCTTGGCCGCAATCGGCCCCCTATAACATAACAATCTGATCGTTTATCGAGGTCACTCGTCATTTCACGTTGCCACATTTCATTGTCGCCCGGATATAGACGCGCGCCCTTCGTTGTTGCCCGTAGCAACTGAAGTCTTGCGCTGCAAAGCACGTGGATGACTGCCCAATGTTCGGCATGGAACAAGAGAGAAGTTAAGGAAGCATTGCACCATGCTATGGGAACAAATGAAAGTATTAGGCCACGAACGCATATCCCAAGCTTCGCTTGCCCCCCTTTTCGCGATATGGGAAGAGATGCTGAATTTTTTATTAAAACGTCAGCAATAGTTTCACTTCCAATAGATTTAGACATTTGTGGAAATGCAATATAAAGAAAAAAAACCGCACACTTGCTGAGTACCTACTGCGCAATAAATAATCGTACTTTTTGTTTAGTATGCCGGTATTCACTACGTTATCCTTCGACATTCTTCAAGGAAGCGTAATATCCACTACACACTTGCAAGGAATTTTGTGCAAAGTTTTATGCAGTGGCGGACGGCGATGAATAATTATGCCTGAAGTGGGTATTTACCACAGTAAATAGGTGATCAAGAACAAGCTTTTGTAATAGGTCGACCCACTAGTTACACAATTCGCATTGTGTGACGCCTGGTTGTTCCTTTGCTGTTTCAAAACGCTTCATTACTGATATTAACGCAATTATTTTCTCGAAATCAAGCCCTCCTAAGGCCAGTTTACAAAAGAGTTCCAAGCATCGGCGTGACTCAGTGGTAGAATACTGGCCTGGCACGCAGAGGACACGGGTCGGAATCCCACTGTGCCCTTACAATTGATGAATTACAAGTGATAAATTGCATGTGTCGATTACAAATACAGAAGAAGGTCTCAAAGTCGCAAGACTGTGAGGGAGACCTCCTAAAAATCACTCATTCGAGATTCAACGCAATAGCAAACAGATGTAGAATACAAAATTAAGGATATATAAATGTACAGATGAGTACTAAATAGCGAATATATGATATACGAAATGTGTAGATAAGCACAAAAAACTAATACAAAAATGTTATAACATTCACTCAGTATATTATCAAGCATTATGATGGTAAGTAAAATAAATTGAGATATTTAAAACGCAGATAATCACGATAAATATGCAGATAAGCCCGAACGAGCAAAAATCTATAGCATACTCTATGTAATATTAAGCAGCATGAATTTAGTAAGTGTGAACGCAGGCCTTTTTAAACATCAAAAGGGATCAACTTTTTATTTCTAAAGGTGAAGAATTCCACAAGAATACAGACGAAAATTTTACCGTAAGTTTACGGTCCAGGGTTTGGGAAAAAAAGCAAGTTATTAACCTTTGCAAAATGACTAGATGACAACTGAGGAAACTGACTTGAGTTTAGTAAAGGAATGGGAAGGTCCACATTCCCATATTTGTAGATAAGAATGCCAAGAAAATATTTGGCCAGCATCTGAACTGATGAAATTCTATGTGAACAGAGTAAGAATGATACATTGTACATGAAGCTACTGAACGTTATTATTCTCAATGCTTGGATTTGACGATGTTTGATGGGTGATAAATGAGTGGCATACGTATTTACCCATGTATAAATCAATGAATCATGTTGCTGAGAAAGAAAGGGCCGTAAAGTGACAACAACATCTCGAAACGAAAGAAGGGGTGAACTTCTAGCAAGATTCAAATGGCATATGCGGCTTTCCGCGTAAGCTGTAGAACATGTGAATTAAATTTTAAATGCTCATCAAGTTCGACCTTGAGTATCGCTTACGTAGACTGAGGGGTTTCTAGGCATGATTCAATTAGGTGACGAAGATTTCACAATGTTTCACTTTTTAGCGTTTATTTTTAATTTAGTTCTTTTGAACCGTGCAACTATATTCTTCAGATCAGTGTTTAATTTAAACGGCATCAAGTTAACCTCCTTATCTGCAGTAAATACAGTAGTATTGTCCGCGTACAGGATGTAGGATGAATGAGCTATAGGCAATAAGGAAGATCATTGATGTAAATTAAAAATAAAAGCGGGCCCAAAACAGAACCCTGCGGAACACCGATGTTGATGAATTTAGGGCTGAAAAAGGTACCGAGCACATACACCAACTGGTGTTTTGTTTTCTGAGTTTTTCTTATTTCGTACGGTTGTGGTGACAGACACGGGCGATGGTGGCGGTGGTGGACAGCTACGGCACCGAATGCGGCCCGTGTTGTGCTCTAACAACAGCTTTTGTTGTAAAATCTGTAAAATCCGGCATGCACACGTGAACCTTCGTACACCCCATTTTCCTGATATAAGAAGGGCTCCTGCCTATTTTGTCAACTCGTTAACAATAGTTGCACTTCCAATAGATTTCGAACTGCGTGGCAAGACAGAAAATCAGGGATGCACGTGTGAAGTATCACTTGACTCCATCTTTCCGATATGATAAGGGTTCCTGAATTTTATTAATCTGTTAGTAATAGTTTTCCTTTTCACAGATTCGAACATGCGTGTTGGATGAGCACCATTTTTTTATATGTGTCGTTTTATTTGTGGCGAGTGCTCTTTCTTGAATGTATAGAGCAAGTACTGCAGAATTTGCTTCGCTCCAAACAAAAATTGTTGGCCTTGACGCTTGACCGACAACTAGTATCTTTGTCACACATCTGTGGCAGAAGCTTGCCTATTTTGGCCACACATGACTTTCAAGCTATCACGGTGGTTGCTCTTGTATATTATGATATACACCGCTCTGCGAACGTTTCCTTCAACACCGCAATGCGAGGGACATACAAATAAAGGGACCTTACTCAGACAGTTGATAACGTTGGGGCGATCAGGCAGGGGCTCCCCTTAGAATTTTTTTTTTCAAATTCTTATCCAATGGTCAGAACGGTCATCAGCGGGAGTCACTATTAAGGCGTTGCTTTGTTTTCTTATGGACGCGTCGGATTGAACGCCTTATTTTGACTCTTCATGTGATAGCGTTTTTGTGCTTTGGCCGAACATTCACATTAAAGTTATGAATATGTGGCACCTTCATAACCTCTTCTCCTCTTTCATACCTTTTTTTTTCAATATCAGGTAGAGGGCATCCAATGGGAAATCTCCTCTGATTAACCTCATGATCTTTCCTGTGCCAGCATATCAGCCGTGTCATATATGCCGTTAGTGTCCTCGCCTTGGGGCATCATTTTAAAAATTTTAAAGAAAAATCAACATTGTTTTAAAAGCACTAAAAAAATTTTGTGATCTCCTGAGGTCCTCCGAGACATAATGTGTATTTACAATTCGTTAGTTTTTTTTAGCTTTTTCTACAACCCACTCCTGCTTGTGGCTTGCAAAACAAGCTCGCCAAAATAAATAAATAAAAATAAATAAAGTGGGCCCGACCTGTCACTGAAATCATTCTGAGGGTCTCGTGTTAGAGGTTCTTCCAAGCGCTCCTTCTCCATTCGAACATCAATAAAGACGTTTTACTCTCGCTGTGTCGTGAGACTGGTAGCATATAGGATGCAGATAATGATAATGGTGCTCATAGCGTTTACTTCCTTTGCTTTTAGGTTATCACTTCCTAATAATACATTATCTGAGTGAACGTCCCAAAATCACGATAGGATTATTAGAGAGGTTGTAGTGGAGAGCTTCGGAAATTTTCGCCCCCTGAAGTTTTTTAATGTAAACCTAAATGTACGTACACGGGCCTCAAAGATTTCCGCCTCCATCGAAAATGCAGCTGTGGTGGCCGGGATTAGATCCCGCGACTTGCGGGATCAGCAGCCGAGTACCTTAGCCACTAGACCACCGTGGCGGGGCACACCTACCACAGGCATGCATGGCGTCTAGGATATGTTTGTTTATTATTCAATGCCAAATCATGGACGTTAGTCATCGAGATGAAGGTGTATCAATAGGCGTGAACGCATATACATTTACAAAAGAACAGTGTTTTTGCTTTCAAACACAAATAGACATTGTGAAAGCCTCATAACAAAATGTTTTCATCATCACCATCATCATCTTTTATATCAGTATACCAGATGCCTTAATCATTACCAATTCTTATATCATTGTGCAATAAGCATTTAACCACTACTGCAAAGAGATGTTTTACATTCGTGTTATACCAATTTCTATGATGGAGGGATCAACCATGTTTTTTTTTCCTCTTAGAGATACCGAAGTGAAAGTATTACACTACAGTGATAGTGCAGGCTGCCAAAACAAACGTACATACCTGTGCGAGTTGATAAGTGGAAAGCGGGCTCTACATTATTGGCGATATTTGAGGCACGCGCGTTCGCGTTTGATTTGACACCGATTGTATTATTATAAAGACTTTGCGATGGCGTGGGCATCTTGTACTTCAAGTATTGAAGCGTGAAGTTAGCTGCGCAAAACCTTATGTTGTTTAGTGACAGCAGTGACGCTGCCAAATTCATTACAGAGTTTTAGTTCCAAATACCCCAAGCCGCTTGCGTACGCATGCTGCGGTGTTTTTTTCTTACACTTCCAACCGCAACTACGAGGAATACAGAGAAACAGAAGGGCTTTCGTAGATAAGTGGCTTCGGTTCCCCAGCACTAAAACTTTCTGTTAGAGATGTACTGTCGAAGCTTACAAGTGGCTTATGGACGCACGCTCTTGCGTCCATTTGTACTCCAGCTGCAACCATCGAGTATACAAAGAACCCAAAGGCTTACTTACGACAGCCACTTAGGGCCCCGGCACTAAAACTGTCTAATAAATAGCTTTCGTTGGGCGTCCGCGGCAGCTATGCTTACGCGGGTCGCCATGAGAAATGGCCGACTGCCTTCGTCCGTATATAAAGCTGATGCAGATGGTCAACTAAAATACTGTGACGCTTTTCAGTCGAATCCCCTAATGAAAAGCATCACAGTATTGTAATTATTCGAGACAGGGTACAGCGTCCATTTTCTTCGCACTGCATCATGTATGCATTTGACTGTTTCCATTCGATGCATCTGTCACGCGAGCAGAACAGGTTGAATTTATATGGTGCTTACAAGTATATTTAGAACTGGCGATGATCCTACGTGCGCGTTGTATATCTGCATGAACACCTTCTAACTGCTGCTGTGAAATTATGTGTCGTAATATTTAATCGAACTTCATACTTGCAGTCTACGCAATAATATCCAAGAGGCCAATTTTCGTCCCCCGAAGCGCGAACGAAAAGCTGCCAAGCCTGATGCACCCACGCATCGCCGAACAACGAGCTCCCTTGTATTCCACCTTAGCTAGGTCATGACAAATTCCCGTGTTGCCTGATGGAAACATTTCCTCATTCGGTGGGGCATTGCGGACGGAGTGCGTATCGAGTTGACGTTGCACTATCCGTACACAGCACGGTGAAACTGCTCTTGTTCGGCCAAAGTGGCAGTCATTCGGACCGATTGGTGCCTATATTCCTAGCTGAATAGGGGACCGGATATCGCATGGTTCGACGTGGGGAGGCGTCTACATGACACCCTTGTACGCATGGCCCGGTTAAAGAGAAGCCCGCATGCCCGTGACCAGTTGAGCGGAGCGCAGCCGTTCACGGCGGACAGCGTGGGCTCGTGCACTGCGCGGCGTGGCTGACCAGGAAGGTCGCGTGCAGCACGTGTGATGCTGCTTACCTGCTCGCTCGAACGGTGGCCCTCCCCCAACCCGATCACCGCCGTGAGTGTCGATCCCTTTCCTGTTACTCTCCGAGGACTTTCCGTCGCTTGAGGCTGGAGGAAAAAAAAGAGATCAAATTTTGGACTGATTTAGAATCTGGGTCAGCAGTCGGGCAGACACGATACCACTCTCAACCGTTGCTGCTCAGCAACGCTTCTGTTAACTCCGTACATGCCTCCTTCGCCTTCTTTCTGAGACGCCGATTTGGGCGGCAATCCGTTACGGCACTGAAACGGTACGATTGTTGCCGCTGGTTGCGTCATGAGCACTGGCAAGTGCTGTTTCGGACGGACGTTGCCGCAAAACCGCAAATTCTTTCTGCTAATTTTAAGAATATAGATTGTTTTAAGAAGTGGTTAAATGTCTGCGGCATCTATTATTATTATTATTATTAATATTATTATTATTAGTAGTAGTAGTAGTAGTAGTGTGGTGCTAATACTATGAGCGTTGCGGGAATATTATTTTATGAGATCTCTAAAGCAGAACGAAAAAAATGGCAATGAATCAAGTGGCTCTTTTATTTGTTCGCCTAACCCTAACGAAGTCTAGAAACGTATTGGAGACGTTATTTGTAGTTCTTAGGAGATATGTTAATATTACCATGACGAGAAGTGAGTTAAAGGGAAATCAAGGAAAATATGATCGGCTTAGCCAGTCTGGATACAGAATACCATTACTATAGTTTTGGTGACCTCGAGGAAGTAAATGATTATTTCTTAAGCACGATTGAATAATACCACCCGAATCCTCACACAGGGGGAACTCGAGTAAATGCGTCACAGAGTGCTGGGGGTATCACGTGAATGTTGCGTAAGTCGGTATGGTTTGAGAATGCTTAATTGGTATTTATTCATTACTATTCTTATTTATTGAATGAAGGAGAAGCGTTGCCTTCAACGCTAAGCGAAAGCTAAGTGAACACGCCCTTGACTGAATTCTGAATTCCAAACGCGCGATCCAGAGCCAACATACGGGAGGTGGCCAGTGAATGGCTGTGCAGCACGAGCAGTCGTTTATAGGGGTGAAGCTCCTTACGTGGTGGACCGTACGTCCTGTGTTTGTAGTAGTAGCCACTCCTCGTTGAGTCCTTAGAATTGCCGCTGGATGGCGGTACGGTTATATGATGAATACATGATGAAAAGATGCGAGATGGTGGTACTTGAAGTGTTCACTAGATGGACGCACAGAAGCATGGACGGACGGATGGACAGACAGACAGATGGACGGACGGTTGGACAGACAGACAGACATACAGGCAGACAGTTAGACAGACGAACGGATGGACTGACGGATGCTTTACCCCACTCACCATCATTCACTCCGTGGAAATGCTGTGACTTTCTTTTACAAGCAGACGCTGCCTGCGCCGGCCTTGCGAGGCGAGCGAGGAGGAGGGGAGCGACAGTTTTGCGGGTGTCTTCCTGGGCTGGAACGAGACGCGAGCATGCGGCACGAAACACGAGACGCGTGCACGCGCAGTCTGGGTGTGCACCGCCGCACAAGCGTGACATCGTCCGACTAAGAAATGCTCCGCATTTAGAAGTATTTTCACAAGTTAGTTACAGCTAGAAAACCACATGCTTGTTATTGGATATGGCGTCACAATCACGTAAGTGACGTGCAACAGCTGTAGTGGTTGAGTCGAAGCCGCCACGAATAGGAGCATAAGGTGGCACATCAGCACTGACTCAGGCCAGAAACGTTAGTGTATCTCTATACAATTAGCGTTAGTTGCGGGCACTCGCAGTTCCCATTAGCCCATTGCCCTCAACGAACTGTCCACAAACACTGGATTACCGCATATATATGCCATTTTCAATCGTTGAACTCAGAGCAGCACCGGCTTTGTGTGGACGCACGTAGGCACCAGGGCCCGATAAAATTTCTTATAGGGTCATGTGTCATCTGGGTGAACGAGCGAGAATCTTGCTCCTGAAGCTGTACAACAAATCCTGGCAAGATGGGATGCTCCCGACAAGCTAGAAGACAAGTCGCCTAGTTCCACTTCTGCAGACAGGCAAGTCACCGTTGGAGCTCTCATCCTTCCGTCCAATCGCATTGGCCAGTTGTGTAGGTAAAGTTATGAAGATGATGATGGAACAACATCCACCCAGATGCCATGGCAGGATTTCGGTGTGATAGATCATCGATCGGCAACGTAGTCGACCTGGTCACTTACGTCACACACGAGAAAGGCCGTAAGTGTCTCTGCGCATCTTTGTTCATAGACATCAAAGGGGCGTATGACAACATTACGCATGAAACAGTCCTCACCGCTCTCAAAGATGTAGGAGTAGGTGGTCAGATATATCGCTGGATACGTAGTTATATGTCAATGCAATCCTTTGTGAGCACTGAAGACGGTCAAACCTCTCTACATTACAGAAACCGTGGCGCCCCCTGTGATGGCGTACTCAGCCTTGTGCTGTTCAATCTTACGCTAACTGCTCTCGCTGAGCATCTGCCAAGCACAGTCAGGCTATCAATGTACGCAGATGATATCTGCATTTGCGCACCCGCTCCAACACGCGTGCAGTTGCGAGCGAGAATTCCAAAAGCTGCTACTGAAACATTACTTTACCACCGAAATTGACGCTTGGAAATTCCTTCCGAGAAATGTGCCCTCGTAGCTTTTACACGCAAACCTATGAATAAGTACACCATTAGCATAAATGGTCAAACTGTACCATACCTTCGATCGCACAAGTTTTTGGGTGTCATAATTGGCAGGAATCCATCATAGAGCGATTACGTTTCGTACATGAAAATACGGTTAAAAGGCGTCTGTAATATACTGAAGTTCTTTGCAGGGAAGACTTGGGGATTGTCACCCAGTGCAATGCTACAGCTGTACAGGGTACTTTTTCTCGGTTTCCTCCGGTACAGCTTACCGGCATTGACCAATACACGCAAAACAATCCTACGAATGTTACAGAGTGTCCAGTCCAAGGCACTCCGGATTTTCCTCTGCTTGCCTCGTTGTGCGTCGACAATTGCTTCTATAGCAAGCGGTGACCCCCTCATCACGACACATATTGACGTTGAGACATTCAGGACACATATAAGGCATATTTTTCGGGCACCCTACCACCACCTAGCTCCTTTACTAGCCGACAGACAGTGTTCGTCCTTTTGCCAAACGGTAACCACGTATCACGACTATTTGCCAACATGCTTCAAACCAGCCGCCAGGCCTTCGACTCTTCCTTGGTGCCTGACTCATGCTAACATCAGGCTAACTATACCTGGTGTCCGGAAAAAAGCAGATATGTCGTCACCTGCCCTTAGGCAGCTTGCTCTGCTCTTGTTATACGAGACGTATCAAGGCTGTATACACGTATACACCGATGGCTCTGTTTTACGAAAGAGTTCAACGGCATCGTTTGTTATACCAATAAAAGACACAACAAGCAAATTCAAGACCTCCTACCTTACGACAACAACGGGAGCGGAGCTCACAGCTCTTCATGACGCTTTGCAATTCATCAGCGATCAACAGCCACAAGAATGGACCATTTTCAATGACTCAAAGGCGGCACTGCAATCCATTCTATCACCTTTACGCCATGGCCCGTACGAACAACTGGTATTCGAGATTGCAGAGAAAACTCACCCTTTCACTGAGAAAGGAAATGAAATAGCCTTTCAATGGCTTCAAAGTCAGTGTGGAATAGTTGGCAATGAACGGACCGATCGAGCTGCCCGTTCTGCCCATACTGAAATTGATCAAATATCGATTCCGCTCTCCAGAACTGATCCTGCACGGAAACTCCGCATGTTTGCTTGCAAGTGCACCACGTTGCGATAGAACGAGTCACATTTTCCCTACGAACGATTATGTACCTTAGACCCAACTCTCAGTCCTCGAATTCCTCCAGAACTTAGCCGATGAGACGCTACCAACCTATGCAGGCGATTGTTGGGTGTCGCATTTATCAAGGCTTACGCATTCCGCATAGGAATGGCCGCCACTGCTGCATGCGACCATTACTGCAGTGACAAAACAACTTGGCACATTCTGTGTTAATACCCACAATACTGCTCGCAGAGACAGTCACTTTGCAATGCACTAGACGACTTGGACAACCAGACTCTTTCGGAAGAGAGGATACTGCGCTACCGACAGGACATTATGTCGCAGAAGAAGGCTGTGAAGGCGCTTCAGGGCTTCTTTCGTTCAACTGGCCTCTCCAAACGACTGTGATCGGAACAACATGCATGTGTGTGCATGTGCAGTTTTTTCTAATTTATTCTATATCTCTCTATCTCTATCCTCTATCTAACCCTTATTTCCCCACTCCTGTACAGGGTAGCAAACCAGTTCTTCTAGGTTAACCTCACTGTATCTTCCTTTTATTTATTTCCTCTCTCTCTCTTTCTCTCTCTCTCTATTTTTGCACTTCTTCATCGTGTCTTCTGGCCTGTCTACAGAGTCAAGTGTACTTTTCGAAAAACTACGGGATTGTAAATAGGTTTTGGGCATGAAAACAAAAGAAATTAGAGCTAACACTCACCCACCTATTAGAAATAAAAGTCTGAAAGGAAATGCATGGCGCACTAACCGAATGTTGCAGAGATTTCTAGTTTATTGAGATCACAAAGGTACATTCGAAGGTCGTAGTTGTTGCAGTTTCACATGTACAGTTTTAAAGTGATGTGACTCATTGGCTGTTTTAAAACATCTTTATTTGCATAGAATCTCCATACATAATAGGAGGTGGAGAAGAGGTTGACGAAAGGAATAGACGTAATTTCTGCTACCCTGAGTGACAGCATGTCTCATCGTCTGTAGGGCAAAGGGAAGAGGGAAGTAAAGATGGAAAGATGAGAGATGAATAAGATGAGAGTGGTGGATGGCTTCTGCTGCCCGTACTGCCGTCCAAAGTCTCCAAGAAAGTGAACTGCCTGGGAGACGTGGGCGTGTTGGCTGGAAGGCTGGACGGCAGCCAACCCATATGCTGTGCCCAAGGAAGTAAACTGGATGGAATACGTGACGCAGTGTTAGGAAGGGAACAGCATATGGGTGGGCTGCCGTCCAGCAGTCCACTGCTTAGCCCTGTACGTTGGCCTTCTCTGCGAGCCAGCCATGGCAATCGCTGAGCGAAAATGGCCTCCCACTGCTTTTCCGAGGGGTTTCGTTTGGGGTCAGTGTTACAGTTGAAATTATATGACCACACCATGTGGAACAAGGTATGGCGACCTCTCCACAGTGCTGCCACTGTGAAGAGGGGAGTGTTGGCACTGTGGGGTACTGCTGGTATAATCTAGTCTTCCGTAGGTGTTAGTGTGCAAAGTCCTAAGTGCGTTTTCTTGCATACTAATAAAGGGCCGCTAAACCACCCAGAGGTTTAAATTTTGTTGTCGTGTAACAGTCGGGCTCGAGTATACATTGAGTACATAGCCGCTAGAATTTTTTGAAATCGTGTGGTAATAGTGCAGTTACACGCGCCTGAAGATCGCAATACGACCTTCTCCTGCTTCGCTCTTTTTTTTCGCTACGCTCCGTACGTTGGCTCGTCTCCCCTTCTGGCCGTGAGTTCCTTTTCGCCATGCGAGAAGTATAAGCATGGAGTGTGCGTACTTGCAGACAGAAAAATGGATTCTGCTGCCGACATGTGTATAGTCTACACGTGACGTCATGATCAACACTGGGTAAACGGAAAGGCTCAGACAGAAACACGGGTCCACTTTTGCAGCTAAGGTTCACATGGCTAAGCGAAACAAAAAACCATTCAGCACGAGAACGATAAACGTCTCCATTGGCTGCTCCTTCAGTTGCGTCGTTCTTTCAGTCGTACCGAAGCGAGCGCTTAAATAGGAGCTACGTTAGCGATATAGTTCATCCCTTCGCAGCTAAGCTACTGAGCCTGTGCGCAGCGATTTCAACGGAGTGGCTTTGAAAGATGGAAAAAATTCGCAAGTTTCACAGATGGTGGCGTCGCCATGCGGCATCCATCGTAACTGTCGTTTGGGGGATGCCCACGCAGCCAGCCCATGCCATCGTTCAGTCGGCCTCACTTTGGTGGCTCGCTGGTGCTTTATATTTTGTCGCTGGTAATTTCTACTACAATTATTGTGAAGTCAGAAAGGTACTGCGAGTCGTAGTAGCAATGATTTTATCTTTGTGGTTTGCTTACTGAGCTATAAGAATGACAAACTTTGTTGGATGCCGCTGTGCAGACACCGTGCAGTCAAAGGCGAGGTTTTCTGCTTTGTACAAGCGCGACCGCTCGGTCTTCCCCGGCTGTGGCACGAGCAGCGTTCACAAAGCTGTACACCGCAGCAGACGATGTGCCCGGCATTCGAAGCTCCTGTTCCTTCAATATACGCCGCACAAGCGTTTCTCAACACGCAGTGAGGAATATAATAGATGCTACAGTCAATGACCTTCTCAGCAAAGCCTTGACAACATAGTGGCTGCAGCCGAAAATACTACACAGGTCGAAGTAATGGGCACACCGGTGGCGGCTGCTGGTGCGCCGGCTGCCCGATCCCCCAAACGGCAGCCATGTTGGGCTTGCACCAGCGCCCTCTCTAGGCAGTGAAATTTGCGAATAAGTAAAGTGCAGCGCCATCTCTCAGTGGAAGCCAACTCGACAGTGCTGCACAGGGATGGGAAATGGGATCGAGAGGAATGTAGGAGAGAAGGGAAAGAAAGAAGTTAGGAAAGAAGGTATTTCGGCCACGCCCAGTGCACACGCACGTGTTGCCTCTTATTTGAGGAAAGCTGTCATGCAGGTCGAAAAGAAATGACGGATGTAAACAAACATCACATGATGGGCTCACAGGCTCGAGAAGAGTTCGGCATCACATGAAGGTTGTACTTAAAATTTCAACACGGGTAGGGCACGGATTGTACACACGCCTGAACAGCAGACTAATTTCCAAGAACAGCACTGACAGCTGAATCGTGAGAGAATGGATGTTGACCGACCAATATGCAGCAGGCCGGACACAAGAACATGACCGGCTGGCGAATCGCAAGCAGAAACTGTGCACTGAGAATCCGGCACCCTTCCGAGCCGAATACAAGCGACAACGGTGAGCTAAGGATGCGGCATTGCAGGAAGAGCAGCGTTACGGAGGCAGTGGCGGAAACGCGGCCACCGGGGCCGACGGTGGCCTTCGGCGGTGCTTTCCCAATAGATCCCTTGGCTTCGGCTGCGAAGTCTGCAATCGCCTGTGACCGCATGTTTCAGCTTCGCTGGTTAGCCATCTGTGCGGAGCGCTTGGGCGGTGGTTTTCTTTTCACACGAAAGTGTTCTATGCCGGGGTCTACTAAGACTTCAGTGACGTATTTCCGCAACGGAAATGTCATCAAAAATACGCATGATTAGAAACAAAAAATATTTCTGTGAAAGGGGTGGAACCCACGACTTTCTGTCCTGGCACGCTCCACCCTGTGCCACGCTGGTTTATTTTGGAGCTTTAAAAATGCACGTCTCATATCTGACGCTTTCCTTTCTCGGTGTTCTTCGTTAAGTGAACGATTGCACAATGACTCGTAAAGTGAAGGAAGGCACAATACGCTCGCCCGGCGAAAAATTGTGATCGGCCAATAGCGCAGACACGATGCGCGTTGCCTTCCGATAGGCTTTGCGTTCCAGTGGCGTTCAATATTCTAACATGCAGCGAGTAGGTGACCTTAGCCCAAGTTCACCATACACTCAGTGACGGCTGTTCTCTGATTTTAATCCCACCATTACCTACTATAGCTACCACAAACATATATGACAACAAGAGTTTGTTTAATCATTGATCACCGACGTTAGTTGTAGGAATGAAGATGTACCGCTACTAATCGTCAATGTGGGTCCGTTCCCTTTAAACGGTGCTATAGATGTCGACCATCAAGAGACATTGTGCAAGCTCTCTTATATCAATGTGCCGTACACATTGAACTACTTCTGTGAGGACGAGTTTCACATCTGTGTTATGCTGGTTCCTGTGACAGAGGGATCCACCATGTTTTGTTTCTTTTCTTTCATTTGGTGGTGCACCCTCGGTGCGTACAGCTTCCACGTTTAGCACTGTATATCACGACGGTACTATGATCTTGATGCGCGCGTTTACTTGGAACTTTTTTTCATGGACGGCTGGAGATATTCGCATTAGTCATTGAAACTATTATACCAAAGCACCGTGCACAGCCTTCGGGAAGAGAGCTCGGACATGCCAGAGCGGCTTCTTTTCTCACTTGGTGGTTCTAGGAGGCCGAAGACAGATGATTTAGACCAGGAGCGGGGAGCAAGAATAAAAAACAAAGAAAAAAATTTTCTCACCATCTCAATCTCGCGAAAGACGTTGTCCAGCTTAGCTGTTGAACACCCCCATTACAACTACCGAGACGGGTATGCAATGCTTTATTGAGTTGGTAGTGGCAGCAAAAATCGCTTGGAAGTCACCGAGGACTATCATAATAGGTTCAGTGACCACTTTTGCCACATTCATGGCACCGACTAAATTCAAACGCTACCTGTTTGGCGTGATTAGTTGAGTGGTGTCGTTTTGGAATGCGAACATGAAGGTGTACCTGCTAAACGTCAGAATCTAGAGCTTCTTGTCAGGTATCACAATCTTAATACAACGCCTCCTACGATAACCACTAGTGTTTTATATACAGGATGGTTTAAAATGGATTTTTTACCTGCGACAGGGTATAAAGTGATGTTACTCCGCACTCTACAAGCTGCCGTTGCCGCGGGAGCTTTCGCAACAATAACCTTTACCATAAAATACATGCCAGGAGCGCTATGTACTTATCCCACCTTATAATCAAATATATGGTTTATATTGTTTCCTTGCGCCTGTTCATTATTTAAAGAGATTTTGCGTGGTATATGTTGCATGTGCGATACCACAAAATGCGTGCACTTGTTTATTTAATCCCATGCCGATCCTAAAGCGAAGTGGCATATGGCTAGAGTTCCATAAAATTTTCGTATCCTGCGTCAACAAAGTGCGTCAAAAGAAAATGTGCACCTGTGGCGAAGGCACTGCACTCTGACAGTTCATATGACTAAGACGCCAAACCACCAGTATGATCAGATCCTAGAACTTTTTAGTACCTGTCGACAGAATATACGGGTAGATACCTAAATCAATCAATTCCACCGTGCTTGCCTGCATATACTACCAGCACTTCTTTGAATATTGTCTCAATTGCGGTACACTCAAGTGAGATGCCGGGAAGTTTGTGACCACGCACTTGGAGTGGGTTAGCCATGATAACACTATTTTGTGATCACTGTGGAAGTCTTCAATGGGAACCTTTCAAAATCACAAAACTTGGATCTCTGAGTTTGTCCCGAAAGAGTTTGATTTTAAAGGCCACATCGATCAATAATATTCAGAACAGACAATGCTACCAAAGAAAGTATTTCGGATGTTGCTAGTAATAATAATATTTTATGTTTAACGCCCCAAAACTATGATATGATTAGGAAAGACGCCGTAGTGGAGGGCTCTGGAAATTTAGACCACCTGCGGTTCTAACGTCCACCTGAATCTAGATACACGGGACTCGCATTTTCGCCAACTCCGGGTCAGCAGTCGAGCGCAATAGCCACTAGACCACCACATGATTACCTTGGTGTTAGTAGCAGTAATTGTGATGTAAAATTGAAGAAATAAACGTGCACGAAAGGATAACTTGCAGCCAGCACAGACCAAACTTGCGGCCCTCGAGTATCGCGAAGCGTTATTCGAAGGTCGCAGCCACTACTATTACTAAATGAATAACGTCACTATCATTAATAAATTAATCAGGCATGCGGACGCGTTATTCGAAACTCAAAGGTGCAGTACCTGCCGGCGACCCACTGTGGTGGTCTATTGCCGAAAAGGACTAAAATAGGATATGAGATAGGTTATTCAGGAGACTAAATGGGTTGCCACAGGTTTTGAAGCAATTTTGGACTAACTGTGGGGCTGACTACAAGCGTTCAACTGTTACCCCCTAGCACTTAATCCACCAGGTTTAAATGTTGGTCCTCGTAGCATGTTTCAGTGGGACTAACAGTTGAACCGTCTGGGTGAATGCTTGTCGACCATACTTCACGACAATACCTACCTAAACAGTATTGAAGAACGCAGTATACGGGGAACGTTACGCATATACGCGCACTCACTACTATTTCTAAGTAAAAATTGGTAAACACTGGCCGGCACACTACACAGCACAAAACTAACCATCGGATATATACAGGCAAAGTATGTTGACCTCCTATGAAAGGCCGCTGGGAGACTTCTGTTCGACGTAGACAACAAGCAGTGACAGCGTATAGCACGCGCTCTTACGTGGGCACATTAGTAGCACCGAAGCACAGTGATGCTTTCATTTGAATTCGCCTAATCTTCAGCGTCCTTTAAGTCAGCAAATACGAATTATCAGCGGGCAGCTGATCGCATCGACCAAATAGCGCTAGTGCATGAGCCCACAAACACAAACACAAACAGTGGCGCTTACGAAGGAAGGCTGGCGAAGCAGTCATGCGCTCTGCCGATACCGCCGTGCCGGCTTATTGCCGACAGCGTCACTATAGGCTTAAGAGAAGCATGGCTAAACGACCACTGGCGTTCACTACATGCGTCTCCTGTGGAAATTTCGCCATCTTCATTTTAGACAAAGGCGAAAATTAGGTGGTGTCCACTGTCCGCCACGTATTACGGAGTGACGTATGGATATGTGTACTTACAACCAGACACCGCTCGCATGCACGGTTGTTTCACCGTGCTCGTATATCCGCTGTGCATCGTCGGCCACACGATGATCCGCACTCGCCATTACGCTTAATGTTTTACGTTTGTCGCATGGAGAGAAAGACGCACACTTTTTAGCTGTACCTTAATCCAGAAGACATTTTCTGCGAAACAAGTTATATGCGAAGTTTCTTTCTCCTGCGCCGCCAACACACTGATCGGGGCGCGTTCACAATGAGCATTGCGGCCACCGAAAGGGCACCGAATCTGATTCGACGGCGGCGAGATCCGCTGAAAGGGCCCTCTCCGCGCCGATCGCTCTCGGACCGATTTCTGCTGTGTCTGCCGCCGAATCAGTCGCTGCGGACCAACAAGAATGCTTGTCAAGGAATTTTAAAAATTTGTGACCAAGCCTTGTCATTTCGCAGTGAACGTAACTGAATGTTGCAACCAAAGGGAGTTTAGCCCACTGTGTGCCTACTTCACGTACTTATTTCGTGGAAGAGGTGACCCAGCTGGTCATTGGCGTGACCGAGCTTGTCGCGGTCTTGCAGAGCAAGACTAACCCACTAACACTGCTGGCGTCGGCGTTTTTTTTTTCTATTCTTCAAACATTACAAGACAGTGACTTGTCAGCAAAGTAAGAAGTACTGCTTCTTCTTGCTTCCTGCGTGCGAGAATGATCGAAGACTCGACTACTGGATAGTGTAGTGGCGTTTGCGAGCCACGAAAGCAACCGGGTGGCAGTGCATCCATTCCGCGTTGGCCCCGTGTTATACATGACATATTCGGCGGCGCGGAGCGTGTCCAGTGCGAACGACGCTGCGTTTCGGCAGCAGGGGAATTCCGGCTGTTGTAAAAAGCGGATCATTCAGTGTGAACTAGGGGTCACAACGGCCATCAGCCGGCTTAATATCAACGACGTACAAAAGCCTCCTTTTTCTATATAGCGCTTCGAAGTTGGGGCCAGTGACTCGGCGGGAATGCGACCGCAGAAGAGCATCCTACATTTGCAGTGCTTTCAGTGCTTTTACTGTAGTTTTTTTTTAATTTGGCACTTTGAAACGAATTATCCGCCGTGTCCGGGCTCAGAGGCTTCCACTTGTTGTGTCTATCCGTGTACGCCAGCAGCTCGATATATGGGAAGAACGCGACGGAGCTCATTCGCTCGCCGCGCCTGTGCGAGTTGAACTTTCCTTTCATAACAGCCGCGATTCGTTTGATAGTGCTTCGTTTTCACTGTGGCGCACAGCCGATACACCTCGATTTCGTGGTAGCCGACACTGCCGAGCCGTGCAGCACGGCAACAGACAATCGTCGCGCGGTTACTCCCCTCGTTGGTTTCTTCATTGCCGGGCGTTTGCGCACGACACCCACTGTCCCACAATTACTCCCTGTTGGACAAACTGTTTATCTGTTGGAACTGCATTTATTTCAACTTTGACCAATGTTCAGCTTAGAGTGCCTAAAGCACGCGGCTGCTGAACCGCGGATAGTGAGATCGAATCCTGGTCGTGGCGGCCGCATTTTCTATGGAAGTGAAAACGCTTGGGACCCGTGTGCTTAAATTCCGGTGCACGTTACTATAACGTTACAGAACCACTGGTGGTCGACATTTTCGGGGCCCTCCACTACGGCATCTCTCATAATCATATGGCGGCTTTGAGACGTTAAACACCAACAATTATTATCAGTAGCTGCCGGCAGCAAGTAATCTTTCCGTCCACTTTTCGTTCTTCACATTGTCATTAGAATTACTTCTACATAGTATCATCTTCTATACTTTCCTTGATATCACTGTCTGTTGGTTCTCATTAGTATTGTCTAACAAAGTAAACGAGCCTTTAAACTTATACACTTCTTTTTTTCACGTCGATCAATGTTACTCAACTATATACCACAACAGTCTTATATAGATTTATCATTCTCAGAATATGTAAGTTTTGTAAGGCTAATCAATCAGTGTATATCCCATTAATCACGAAGTGGTCGTCACTAAATCATAAAAGCCCATATATGTCCGGCTGTCCAACCCTGTGGAATGTGCTGTGCAGTGATGCAATATGTTTTATCAGAACTTTATAGTTGCTCGACCAGTATACGGCACACATGCACTGTTACGGTTACTGGATTGCTTGCTGGTCGCGGTGCGGCTTCGTGAGCGCTTCTCAAACGAAAAGTGTCATTTACGAGCGCGTATTTCCTTTACCTGGTAGTTGCGAGCAATCTTTATGTGATCTTGGCACGTCTTTACATTGTCATTTTGGCGTTGACCTTCACCGCTGCCGTTTGACACGTGCGAGCTCGTTGCAGCCGTGACGCATGCCGCCCTGGCTTCTTGTAAGCCCTGAAGCGATGCGACAAAAAAGCGTTGAGTCACGCCGTAGCTAGATGGGTCCTCTGTAAGCTGCTTTCAGTGATTCTGCTGCCATGGTGAAGGCCTTTCTGCAAGTTATGACTCTGCAAAAACTTATGTTCAGTTTAGCAGACAGAAAAATGAGACCAGCACATTGTTCGGACAGCCTCATGATGGAATTTTGCTAGTGAGAAGAAACTTTCACCCAATATTGTTGCGCGGCATTAATGAAACACGCTAATCGTACAATCACTGGCACCTGCCAATACGGTGGTGACGTGGCTAATACCTGCCACACAGAGTGGGCCTGCCAGATAAATATGCTGGGACGTTTAGACTTTCTTGGGGGTTGGTCAAGTGAGGGTTGGTAAAATGGGGTCATGGGGCTTGTTCGAATACGGTTGGTCAAGTGGTCCATACTGGTGGTTTCGACCAATGGTGTCCGGGATTACCGACTCCAACAAAATACGTAGGGCTCCTGCATGATTCAACACCTCTCTCGTTTAAAGAATGCTTTTCACCCCTGTCACCACCAAGATAAAAAAACCACTTATGTGGTTTTAGCATTGCCCCGCCGGGGTGGTCTAGTGGCTAAGGTACTCGGCTGCTGACCCGCAGGTAGGGGGATTGAATCCCGGCTGCAGCGGCTGCATTTCCGATGGAGGCGGAAATGTTGTAGGTCCTTGTGCTCAGGTTTGGATGCATGTTAAAGAACACCAGGTGCTCGAAATTTCCGTAGCCCTCCACTACGGCGTCTCTCATAATCATACGGTGGTTTTGGGACGTTAAACCCCACATATCAATCAATCATGTCGTTTTAGCATTCCTGAATTCTAGCCAGTCTTTATGCTGAATATATTGTTCCTGAATGTGGCTGGCCAATGCCAAAAAGTAATTACGAAATAAAAACTTTGTGAATTACCCCTAAGATAATTGCTTACATTTGAAATGTTTGGTACATGTCATGACAGTAATTACTCAGTAACGCGTCTGTAAACCTATGGAATGACCTTTGTTCTAAGAAGAACCACAAAGATCATTTCTGTAAGCCAACGTTTCTTTCTAACAAATGCGAAGCTAAATGCTAAGCATCTCTTTGTGCACTGCAGGCACTTTGCGCGTCTATCTATCTTTAGAGCCGCCTGCGTCTGGGTGCTCTCTTGATCACCATGGCTTTTTTCTTTCAACCTAAATTAGTATATGTGGGAAAGTAAGATGGTTTGATTAATAAGACTCGCTGATCATGGCATGAATATTGCCACCATCCAGTCTCGTAGGTCTTTAAACCCTTTCCGCCAGACGCGTGGCACATACCAATGGGGGAAGACAGGGGAGGTATGTGCCACAGATATGCGGGTTTGTCCACAGGTAATCGACAGTTTATATCTACCCAGGAACAGCGACAACAGACATGAGTCACTTTAATGCGCGAGCGTTAAGAAGAAGCTGACATCGGCAGCGTTGATCGAATGAATGCAAAGAAAAATGTCAGGGTCTCAGCAGAAATCGAATCCCAGCATGCTGCATGCCAATCGAGTATTCTACCAGAGAGCCAGGTCAGGTTTCGGAACTACTTTTCAAATAGACCTTGATGTTCGCGAAACGTCAGTTGTGGTTGCTGTACTGCTTATCCAACTTTTTTAAACATGACATATGTACTCCTCTAATACAGCCATCACGTCGGGTTAATGACAGTTTTAGTTTGGAGCCATCCACTTAAGTTGAATTATATAGCACCGTCCACGGCTACCATCCTCGCGAGCACCAGCGCTTCATATCAGCTTACTGCTTCAGGTGTTTCTAATATTTATGTTGATGTCATAGTTACGCAAGTGTAAACAACGTATGCCTGTGTGTTCATTCGTAGTACATATCTTTAGCGCTATTTCGTAACGTTTGTCCCAATAAAAAACTATCTGAGATCTGCCGACTTCTTTATGTTGATGAAGATACTGCAGTCAGGAAGAAGGTATTATTATTACACGTTTGGCGCTTGTTAAAAGGCTTGTTGACCAGCGACTTCGGCTTGAAAAAAGAAGAAAAGTAGATGAAAGAAAGATACAAAATGAGGAAATTTGATTATAACAGAAGAAGCAGTTCAGACTTTCTTCATCATGAGCTCATTGCATCTTGGTAATAGACGTACAGGGAAGGTAAATCGAATCGAGATGAAACGTGGGTATGATAATCAGTTTAGAATAAGCAGTATGCTGTCCTACTGAGAAGGAGATGGGGTTGTTTGAAAGAGGCAGGTTTACAAAGAGAGAGGACGGTTGCACTCACAACAAAAATTAGCAATGACTTAGCTGGGCTATGTCAGGATATACGTAGTGCCAGCTATGGACGGATGTACAACCGAACCACAGAGAGCCAGAGAGACCATAGATAGATGAACGGAATAACCACGAATGAATGGATGGATGGATGAACCAAGAATGAATTATTGGATGGATGAACCATGGATGAATGAATGGAAGAAGCACGGATGGACAGATGGATGGACAAATTAAGGACGAACGAGTGAACCATGGATGGATGGATGGATGAATGGATGGATGGACCGCAGACGGAAGGACGAACCACGGATGAATGAATTGATGGATGAACCACGGATAGACGGAGAGACGGTCGAACCACGGATGAATGGATGGACAAGTGGATGAACTAGAAGCAAGTCATGATCTCACGTGAGTTAAGCGCCAGCCCAATAGTGACGCGACACTCCAGGACCTTCCAAACCTTCTGCGGCGCGCCAGCTGTGCGCCATATGACGTCACTGCTCCTCGCGCTTGCGCAGAACTGCTCACTGTAAGCAATGGTAAACCGCTCAACCTCGGCCAGTGTAGCTGACGCTACAAAATACAAAATGGATACGATAACAACACCTGTCTGATTATGGGCACTCTGAAACATGCGCACTTACAAGCAAACAGCAGCGCTCAGTTAGTCTAACTAATGAGTACAAAACAATACTATATGTTGGGCAGTGGCATAACAAGACTTTTTTTTTTCGGGACGAGGGAGGTTCGACCTTACTGGTTGCATATTCGGGCATTCGTTAGCGTGTATGCATGTATTAACGTTCAAAATTAAAAAAAAAAACATTTTGGGGGGGGGGGGGGGGGGGGCATAGGCAATCGTCACTCTCGCATCACGCGGTGCCAGTAGTGTCACCAGCTAACTCGTGGCAACAGGTAGGTCATGAAAAAAACGTTGTGCAAAGGAGGCCCTTGGCTATAAAACAAGCAGTG
Source organism: Rhipicephalus annulatus (assembly GCA_013436015.1). Taxonomy (NCBI): domain Eukaryota; kingdom Metazoa; phylum Arthropoda; class Arachnida; order Ixodida; family Ixodidae; genus Rhipicephalus; species Rhipicephalus annulatus. Next base: position 21,130 of record WOVY01012087.1, on the reverse strand, counting down.
ACCGTTCGAGGTACTAACCACCACCGACATATTACGTCATGCAGGACTTTGCACGCTGCCTCTGCCGTGTATAGAGGGTTGCACGAGAGCGGGATCCCCGAGATGGCGGGAGCGTCGGCACGACAGCGCGTCCATCATGATGGTTTCCGCGTACTCAACCGCACTCTATCAGTGCACAGTGCAAGTCATGCACACTGTCACGCACACAACCCCTCGTCGCGCTGGCTGTTTCGACAAAACAGATCTTTCACTTTCTGCTTGAGTGTTGCAGGTGTCCCGGCACATGCAATGCGGCCGGGCGGGTAGCGCGTAGACAGGATTGATTCATTGATTGATATGTGGGACTTAACATCCCAAAACTAACGCATGGTTATGAGAGACGCCGTAATGGTGGGCTCCGGAAATTTCGACCACCTGGGGTTCTTTAACCTGCGCACAAGTCTGAAAAAAAGTGGCTATGCTTAAGTTGGTAGGTAATAAAGTTTTGGAAGAAACACAGTTTCTTAGTGCGCAGGGCACGTTTCAGAAAGAAGAGAGAAAGGACAGAGTGCACTGTCCACTCTGTTCTTTCTATCTTCTTTGTGAAAAATTTTCTGGGACCTCCACTACGGGGTCTTCAATAATGATATGGTGGTTTTGGGACGTTAAACCCCACGTATCAATCAATATTCTTTCTGAAACGTTCCCTGAGCAGTAAGAACGTATATTCTTTACAAATTAAAAAAAATCTGAACACCCGAACGTACAGCATTTTCACCTCCACCGAGAGCGCAGCCGTCGCAGCCCGTATACGATACCGTGTCCTGCGGGTCAGCAGCCGCCTATCTTAGCCACTAGACCACAACACCGGGGCTAGGTTCACCGTGTAGTCATGACATACCATACCAGTTTTGCAATATGTCGTCTGAGTGAAACCACAACAAGAGCAGCAAGACCATGACATGTAAATCATGACATTCATCGCATACATATAATGATGTTCATGTTTGGACTAGTCACTTTTGCTCGTCATATGGTCACGTTTATGTTATAAACATTTTTGACATAGATCCCATCATCGAAAAGGCCAGAAGAGCTGAAAGTCATAGGTGGATAGATGGATAGATAGACAGATAGATAGATGGATAGATGGATAGATGGATAGATAGATAGATAGATAGAAGTTACCGAAGTTTGCTAAGAAATGCTTCGTATTTGAAAGTTTTTATGATTTTTTATATTATAGTAAAACAAATGTCACTTTCGCAGTGGAAAAGTATTTCCGCGTTGATATAGTTTTTCTGCGAGAAAACGACGGAAGCCTATATATCTGTCGTAGCTTCATCATCAAAAATCTGCATTAATATATGACCTTGTATGCTATGGACGCCAGTGACTGTATGCTAACCGAACTCCGGGTCATAGATAATGTTATTACGGAAGTCTAATATTATTCAATATCACCCAAGCAAACATGTACAGTGATTTCTTAAATGCACTTAAGCCGCTGAATGAGTCTGTAAAGCCTCATTACTTTGTCAAAGCACATGTAGGATACACATTTAGTGGTCTTTCAGTTTTGAGTTATATGGTGGCAACGACACAGCTCTAACCAATTGAATGACATGACAAATAGTAAAACACACAACAACGCCAACTAAACTCGTCAACGGTTGCCTCTTTGATTTTCCCTTTAATTTTACCAGACGCGAGACACATGTTCTATCAAAACATTCGGCAGATCCCACATACCTGGGAATCGCCGTTATGCGAAGAATGCGGAGGGAAGGTGACCATGTTGTAATTTTTTATTGAGTGACACGTCATGAAGTGACGCTAAATATATGTGCAAATGTTGCACGCACAGACATAAGTTGAAAAGTTGCAGATGTTTAGACGTATAACCAGTTGTTTGCACTTGCGCAACGATGCCAACTGGAACATGCGTATTAGCAACAGCAAAAGATAATATTAAGCATGGTATAACTATCAGTTAAAGCACACGAAAAAACAGACATGAAGAGAGGACAAGCGCTTTCTCGCAACTAAACTGTTTATTAGAAAGGGCAGAATATATATACAGGCAACTGAAAAACACGACGCATGCGTGTGCAGGCAAAAAAGTACATCAGTGGCACATCGAGAACACATGGTAAAAGAAGACAGATTATCTCGGAACATAATGGTAAGTTAACCTCAGGTAAGTTATCTTCAGGAACATGGTAAGTTATCTTCAGTTATATGATTCCCAATCTGATTCCCTATTTACATGATTCCCATTTGACAGTGCAATAGTATTACCTGTAGCTGTTAAGAAAACATTAGGATAGACTTATAAACAGGATTACAGGAATTGTTCTCCAAGACGTCTGACGATCGGTAGACTACAGTGTAGCAGATTTCAGAGAAATTAAGCTCTGCCATCAAGCGAGAAATCTATGGGAAACATCTCCTTATTGTGCAAGATATAAAGCCATGACACAAGTTATTGAATCTTCATATAAGATCAATTTACATTAGTGGCATCAATCTCGAGCGCAATAACATGACATTGAGCATTTAATATGAACGCAGGGAAAAAATGGAGGGGGGAAGGCGAGAAGAGCTATAAGATGGGGCTATAGTTGGTCTTCGAAAGCGCGCTAAGTTAACACAGGGGACGTTTGAGGGACCTACGTTCCCCTATTTTTTTCTTTTTTTGCCTTCTTGTGGTCACTTCTTACGAGGTTTCTAGAAACACAGTACACATATAGAGTAGATGTTCCAGATTACTCCCTTAAACAGGAAGCAAAGGGAGCGTTTCTCAACTCTTCGATGTTATTTGTTTCAAAAAGGCAGAACAGGGCCGGCAGGTCAATGGAATATTATTTATCGCGCAATCTCGCTTTTATCTCGCTCAGTACCACAATGTGTAATCGATCACGAGATACATGTTCGCGAACAAGCACAAAAAGAGCGCCACATTGAAAAGCCGGCAACCACAAGGAACTACCGAAAAGCTCGTAGAAAGGGCAATGGGAAAAAAATTTGTTCTCTTGCGAAATTCACGTCGCTTATTCTTCACTTATTTCACCCTCGAGGTGTGAAGAGGGACAAAGCGAACAAGCTTCATGGGACGGGCAGCGGAGCGCGTCGAAACTTCACCGCCGCGCTTTATGCTCGCCGGTAACAGTGACTTTCTCGCCTTAGCTCCGCGTCACAGCTGGGAGCAAGGCATTGCCACGGGCGTTCTTTTGGTACGCGCGCTCCGGAAATCGTCGGCCCCCGTGCTTTTACAAGCGAGCGCGTCGAACGGGAAAATCTGCGCCAGATACGCGCCGTCTCTCTCTGGCGAACCTTAGCGCGCGGAAACAACCAAAATTTCATCGCGCTGTTCGAGCTGACGTCGTCATGACTCCGGGCAGCGTCCTATATTCGCGCGATGCCTCCGAGCGCGCGCAACGCGCGTGTGTAAATATAGAAAGCTCGCGAGAGAACAGCGATAGCTGCCACGTAATTCAACGGCCCTCGGAAACTCGGCGAGTCAGGCTGCGAGTTAGCAAAACGGGCGAGAGGCGAGCTAGCTAGCGGGCTGGCAGTGTGCTTTCGCGTGCACGTAACAGGCGACGACGACATCGACGTGTGCGGGTGCCAGCACTCCGGAAAGCTACGTGTGCGCCTGCATAACGGCCGAGCGCGTCGGCGTTAGGAAAACAGAGCGCAGGAAACGCTCCAGGCGTCGGTTACGCCGGCGTCACCGTCTCGCGCGCGCGTTTTTTTTTTTTCTGAGCACGACAACTTCTTTTCTTCCTGCATTATTACTTGGTTTGTTTTGTCGTCCCGCACCGACTCGCCATGATCTGCGTGGCGGGTGAAGCGAGGCTTTATCATTAGTTCTAGCTGCACCAATGCACTCTGTAAATCCGTTGCTCTTTGCAATTGTTTTTTTTCTTTGAAAAAAAAACAACTTACTATGCCAAAATGCGTTTTGTTTTCAAGCCTTCATTTTTTTATATTTGGTCGATTACCTCGTACTGACGTAACCACGCTATTTTGGGCATTCGAGAAGTTCGCAAGGAATATCCTTTCTCTCTGGGCACTTCAGGCCCAGGAGTTCGCTCGCGTTGTGCGGCCACTTGTTCTCCGTGCCCGACACGCGCAAGAAAACGCAGTGCTTCAGACAGTCTAAAAAACAGGGTCATGTGTTCATTCGTTCCCGTCAAAAGTGACAAAAAGTGTAAAAAAAAGAAGCAGAAAAAATGAGATCATGGTGTTTTTTTTTCTTGATGAAGTGCCTCAAAGACACTGTCTGCCCCCGGAATGAAAAAAAAAAAGTCATTTTGTAGTCGTAAAAATTTGTATGTCACGCAATCGGAAACAGGCATGCTTTTGTCCAATAAAGAGAAGAATTATATTTTAAGTTTGGCTTTGAAAGTCGTGGAAGTATCACCGCTCCCGTCACACAACAGTGATCCGGTTCAATCTCTTGGTAGAAGAAAAAAAAAAACTGCCGCAGGCAAACCTTTTTTTTTTTGAAGAATATATATAACTTGAAGTTATATTGTACACACTTTTGGCAGATTCTCTCTGCTTATTCTCTCACTTATTCAATGATTCGCCCAGTGAAGCAACCGGCGTGGCGCTCGCCTGCCTTTCTAGGAAAATGAAACACATGCCACGCGAACATGGTGTCCGACGCCAGTCCTTGAAGGAAAAACGAAAAAAATCTTGAGCGAACCACAGCATGACTGACTTCACGGAATTTTCGAACCATGCCTGTGAGTTAAGTTTTGTGAAATGGCGCACATATGGCCCCCCGCAGTAGTTCTACAGTGAAGATTTTGCCTTAAGTGTCGACATCACCACGTCGTCCATGTTGGCTGTCATTTTGCATATGCAGCACACAACACCTAAACTTATAAAGTAGCAGCAGGTACCTTTTTAATGTATCAAGTGTGTCTCATGTTTTTTTCAGTAGCACGGATGGCATGAGCGGAACCCCTACGGTTCCTCTCACAACAACGGCCAACCAGCATTGCTGGAATAGACCAAGTTTCCCGCTTCACTGCGGTGGATTTTCAGGCTGACTAAACTAAGCTGTAAAGGTTGTTGTACTAGTAATTAATCTGAAAATTCTTGAACTCTAAACGACCATTGCGGTAATATTTTATGATTAAACAATACTTCATTAAGCCTGAAAAATATTATTGCGGTTCCAGTTCTCGAGTTTTTCCCGGACAAAGATTGCAATAGGAGGAAGTAACCAGCGTTGCGAACGTCCCTACATCGCTTGAAGTCAACAGAGTGTAAATAAAGAAAGTATGTTTATGAAATATTTACTGCCTTTCCAGAGGAACTGTTGGAAGGTTGGACCCTTCAGATGGTATGCATTTTACTACTTGCGACACGAAACAGAAAAGTAATAAAAAATCGGGGGACCCTTAAGCCTCGCCTTTAGGAGTTGAACGCGAACGCGAAATCCAGCCCCCAGTGCACCCTTTAATCGCTAAGCAAATTCTTATTAGTATGTTTTGTTACACACACACGCACACACACCACACATGCACACACACGCGCGCGCGCATAAGCGTGACGTATCTATAGTACGGCAATGACTGTACAGTGTGGCCGCTTCTCTCTGTTACAACAGCGCTTTGCTGTAGTCGAGACACGTTTTTCACATTGTCTTACAGATGGCACATAGACACACACACGCGCACGAGCACGCGAATGGTACATACAGTTTTTTTGATCAAAAGCAAGAGTCGCATGGCCTATAGATACACGCCGTGCGCTTGCCATCCGAGAGGCCACGGCCGCCTGGATCGGGCGCGAGCGGCCACAGAACACCTATAGGCTGTGTGCGTGCCAGATCCAGGCGACCGTGGAGAGGCCATAAATAGTCTCACGATGCCTCGCAGATGGCAGCACATCATCTAGCGTTTGCGGTTTTGCTTGATAAACGCCTCTGAAAAGGCATGATATGTTTTCTGCAAGATGGACATAGTTGTCCATTTTCAAAGCTGTTTGAACGTTCCTGTGTGTTTTAGCGGCGATGGTTGCACTATCGCAGCCTTTTTTTACGTAGTTTGGTGGCCACCCAAATGCGCCTACAAATCGCCGAATGGGTTTGTTTTCAACGTGACACCGGTCGAACTGAATGCGTTAAGGAGACTCCTTCCTCAACATGGCATTAATGTAGTGTTTTTTCCCCAAAGCAGCTGCAAGTGGCACGGTAGCTTTGTGGTAAGATAGCTACTTGCCACGGGAACGACCGGGGTTGGATTGAATGAGACCAAAAATGTTATTGTTATTTTATTTGCTTCTTTTTCGATTTTTCTTTCCCGGGCGATTTTTCGCTCACAACCAACGGTGCCGACGCCAACGGCGGAATTTCCGCGACACGAGCTCTCCAACGCTATCGCGTTAAAAACCCGTTAAAACAGTCCCTTTAAACGAAAGGAGCTGCACCAAAGGGGCTCGCCCCTTTAAGAACTGAACTATAGTGACGTGGCAGGAATTGTCAAAAACGTGACCTGAATTTTGTTAGAAGCTTAGGCCACCCCATCTGAACCGCATGTGACCACAAAACACTTGGCCGAAGCGTACGTGACCGGAGGGACACGGACAGGCAAGTGACCTACCAATTGCGCGGCCAGCTGAACTTTGTGGTATGTGAGCCCTAGAGATGCGAGTAGGCAACTTAAGCTTAAAAACTACTGCCATACGATTCGGCCGCCACGCGGGTATAATAGCTGTCTTCCTCTCAATATATTGCAGCTCTTAAAATTGTGCGCTTCTTTCTCATATAGTGACTGCCTTAACAAAACGTGCCAATCTTAGCCTGGCGTACTGCTCATGCGAGCGATTGAGTAAGATTCCAGAAAATTCACGCCAGTACTGCTTGGTCTTATGTGGTTTGAGGGGTAAGGCGCGAAGACATCGACATACAATGGGAGATCAACGAACATGTGGCTTCCAACAATGCTTATACTTGAAAAAGACGCGATTTATAAAAAGAATTCGCTGTCACCATTAATTCCTTCGCAGTTGTATTCAAGTAAAGCACCTATTTTATTGAGAATATTACGACACTTTACATACTCACAAAACAATCAGCTACTTCAATAATTCTATATGCCTCAATTGCTAATCTAACACTTTGTCGTGACTTACGACGACCACACAGCATGCATGCAGGCGCGAATAACTCTCGTGCACTCACATCTGGACCGTCAATAGCCATGCGGCTTCGCTTCCATTTCAGACCATTCTGTTATGCCACCATAAGATATATCACTCAAGCATTTCCGAAACCGGGTATTGATTTTTTAACAGCGTGACAAAAAATTTAATAACCACTCCCACCACTCGGTGTGCTGGCTTTCGTAGTTTACGACGCAGGCTCAAGCTTTGCGGAGACGAGGCTTCATTATTTTGCAGGCCCCAGAAATTTTGAAAGGTGTGAAGAGGGCCACATTTACATCAACTAGCATAGCCATTTTCTTCAAATCATTATGCGACACACAATGTTCAAGTCGACGAATTGTTAACGCGAGTGCGTGGTTTACGCTCCGCACCTTGTACAGAAAGTGGCGGAACCTCAGCTCTTGCTCAAACGACGCAGATGCGCTATGGATACGCCCCTGGATAGCTCACTGCAGCTGCACGGTCATCGCTCCGTCGTACAATCGTGCAATCACCCGACAAAATACGTGTAATAGCGCGGCAAGACGTGGCACCGCGGTCGCGTAGGCAATTCGAAGGAGTGGTGAGATGCGCGAAAAATTTGAGTCACCCATTTTTATTTTTTTTCTTAACAATACATCTCAAATGGTGATAACAATATTCATTCAAGCTTTTCTGGAACAAAAATATAATCAAAATGGAAGTTATTCGCACTGATGATTGATTTGATTTGTGGGGTTTAACGTCCCAAAACCACCATATGGTTATGAGAGACGCCGTAGTGGAGGGCTCCGGAAATTTCGACCACCAGGGGTTCTTTAACGTGCGCCCAAATCTGAGCACACAAGCCTACAACATTTCCGCCTCCATCGGAAATGCAGCCGCCGAAGCCGGGAATCGAACCCGCGACCTGCGGGTCAGCAGCCGAGTACCATAGCCACTAGACCACCGCGGCGGGGCTATTCGCATTGATGTCCCATTTCAAATTTTTGCTGCATAGCCCACATTCATCAGGGAAACAAAGCGCACAGGCAATTTTTACGAAACTGAAAACGAAAAACTAACAAAAACAGTGCTGTACAGGAAAGAAAACTGCGCTTTGTCGCCTGTTCCTCGTCTTAAGTTGCGTCATGTGATGCAGGCCATTTCTTCCCTCCGACGACGATGAACCAACTAGCGCGGGCCGAAACCAAATCAAACCTTATTCTTCAATGCAGGGATTCACCAGTGTGAATTTATTTAAACAATTTCCACAGCTTTCGAGGCGTGATTGCTCGGTGGGCCCGGGCCAGGGCAGCGCGGCCCACGCTCAGGACGAAGGGACGTTTCAGGAGCAAACGATGTATGGCATGTGCTGCCTCTTGAGTCATCTTGCGCGTTCGCTTGGTTTTCACCGCTTGCTTTGCATGGCGCTGCGCCGAGCGTGAAGTTGCCACATGGCTGCGACGCGTTCGCATGTTCCCTTTAATAGTGGACCAACTTGTACATGTGGTATTACGACTAGATATTGTATTTCTCAAGGTTGCTCTTCAAACTGTTGACGAGTTTGCGACTTCAGGATTTTTATTGCGATAGCAATTGAATTAACACTCTCGGCTTCCGTCACTGTAGCCGCTATCGTCAGGTTGAATATGAAGTCCAAATCAATTGCATCACCCCACGCATCGTATGTTCTACGCATTAGCGAAATCGTGCCAGCACTGGGGACGAATGCAGTTGAGGCAGCAATGAAACTAGTCGGCTGTCCCTGTCACACTAAAGGTGCATGCGATAACATAGTCCCCCTTGTGAGCCTGCCATCGATGACTCATTGAGCAAAGAGGGGTCATCGGGAGGGGCCACCCACCATCCCATTGTCGGGCGAATGGAGCATGAAGGGGCTCCGGAGGCGAGGGGGTTACTCGAGTAGCAACTGCGAACTTTGATCATAAGCAGCCGCTAACATTCATTTCGCGACCGTGGAGTCGCGAGAGCTAGCGCGCTATATCAACAGCTATCAGGGGCTCACACACGTGCTGTGCTGCCACCACTTCTTGTTGACAAGGCAGATAGCGAAAAAAACTGCTTCGCTCTATGGAATGGACGTATTCGCTTCAATTAGCGTTTTGTAGAGAGACGCGAGATCAGATTTATCAGACTTAGTTGCTGTTCTTACTTCAAGTATTATTGCCCTTTGCTGTCACTTCATTCAATCCGTCGTCTTCGTGGCGGAACTGTTTTTTTGCTCTTTATGATTCGGGAGCAAAAACATGTCCGAGTAGCCTGAGGTCCATTTTTTGTCGGGGGAACGACTTCCTGCTGAGAAAATTCAGGAAATGCGTATTAGCAGTGCTACATACGACGACCTTGGAATGAAAATAGCTAAATGGTAGCAGTGGCTTATTTTTCTGAGACTCGTACAGCTTACATAATGGTTAACAAAAAATGCATTATGTATAAATGGCTAATGGAGCATTCTGCCGAAAGCTTGTGAGTCACTGCAATGGTAAATATGGTATTGTTACGAGGCTGAGACGCTGAAGGAAGCACGATTACTGCCGGCGAGGATGAAACCCTTTGTTGGGCCAACTTGTGACCAGAAAGAAACTAGGTGAAAGTTAATTGAAACCGGCGACTAGAAATTGTCGCGCGAGTAGGTTAGCCACAGAGCGACTGGTCGCAAATTGATGGTTTGGTACCAAAGTGACGGCTTTGGCTGAGTGGATAGCTGCTTGAGTTTTCAGTCGTGCGACTGCAATCGCGAATCTCTGAGCCAATCACGTGCGCAGGAACAGGAGGTCTGCTTGTTTTGGGGCGCAGTGGCAATGCGAGCTATATTCGTGCAAACGTGAAATTTATGTGGCAACGTATGTATAGTATAACACAGCTGTGTACATTGGTCGCTTTGAGTCGCGTCTTCAACGCGAATCTGTTTTATGCTGAAGCCACCCCTGCTTTGATGACGTATTTGCGTCATGGATATGATGTTGTAAATTATGCACTACTATCTAATGTCAAAGACGAAAAACGAGAAGGAAAGTTGCTGTCTTGTGGCGTAAAACCAGCGACCTTCCGGTCAGGAGTGCTCAGCGCCAACCACTACACCACGAAACGTTCCTTGACAAGATTGATTGATTAATATGTGGTGTTTAACGTCCCAAAACCACCATTTGATTATGAGAGATGCTGTAGTGGATAGCTTCGGAAATTTCGACTACTTGGGGTTCTTTAACGTGCACTCAAATCTGAGCAGACGCGGCCTACAACATTTCCGCCTCCATCGGAAATGCAGCCGCCGCAGCCGGGATATAAAACAGCGACCTGCGGGTCAGCAGCCGAGTACCTTAGCCACTAGACCACCGCGACGGGGTGTTCCTTGACAAGACAACTAATAACAAGCACTTCATTTACGCCATGTACTGCTTGGTGGTTCTCAGAGTTTCACAGTTTCAGTGTGTTTTGGTCATTAGAAGCGAGATGGTGCAACGAGTTCGCGTTGGGCGCGCTATACAAAGGTCATCGTCTCCTTCATTCATGCCTCTCGCATTTGGATGAGCGCCACCACCCATGGTTGTCTCCTGCGCGCGCTTATGATACTTCTGATTCAGGAGATCATAAAGGCGCAAAAGTGACGCCTCTCACTGCCGTGTTTACGAAAGAAGCACGCTGCTCACACACGAAAAAGTAAGGATTGCGACTGCTGTTTGTTCTTGACCTGTGTATACTTGTGCGTTTGTTTCGTGCGTGTATCTGTTTGAGCAGCTCACTTCAAGTGTCCAGCTGTCACACAGTTGGTTGTCCACTCTTGTCCTGTGCATGCTCATTTCATGCGTGCTTTCTGCTGGAGGTGCGCACAGCACGTTTCGATTTGCTTGTCCTCCTTGATGTGACTTTGCAATTTGTGGCTGTAGCATTCAATTCCTTCGTCCTTGTGGCGAAACAATGCAAAATGAACCTCTGTGAAGACACGTTACACTTCCGTGTTATAACGATTCTTAGAAAGAGGGATCAGACACGGTTTTTACCGCTATTCGCAAGCCGTCGCGTGACCAGGTAGTTGCAGGAAACGAATGAGCCCTTAAAGGGATACTGACACAAAAAAATTTTGGTCCTGCGCGTTTTTGCTGCAGTGTGTTGCTGGGGGCCGGTAAGCTATAAAACGACACATTGTTTGCGGCAGCGTATGATAGATATATATTTACAAGCCCCTCATTACCGACCAGTCTCAGATATAGTTTCAGAGTGTTTCATACATGACAAGCTGCTGGGTGCAACTATACGTCACCACCTAGCGTGTGCTGCGTTCGACAACGGGAAAATCAGTGTCACAAATCACGAACCTTTCAACGCATTTGCTCCCACCACGGACCCACGAGCAGCTGCCGAAAAGGAGACTCCTGGCGCTAGTGCAGTAAAATAAATATGGGCACCATGACGTCATCATAACTTGTTGTAACGGCTGCAGCGCGATGACATCGAGGAAGTAGGGGGATCGCCTTCGAGGCAACTTTCAAGGGTGACACAGCCGCAAGGTGTGGCGTAGAGCGGCGGATCGTGCACGTGAGCTCAAAATTTATATACTTTCAAACCTTCCAAGTCATATACGCTGTTAGTATTTTGCCGATGATATACGCATGCTCACGGGAATTGATCCCATAGACAATTCCGCCCGTGAAAACTTGTGTCAGTACCCCTCTAACACACCTAGCGGAATTGATAGCCTCGTTGGTCATGTGGTTCGTGAGTGGTAAGGCGAGTTGGCAATTAGGAAAGTGACGTCGAAAATTCCAGTTTTATATTTGGCGGTCCCCTTATCTCAATAATAAACTGAACTGTTCGCGTTTCGTGCTCAAGCTTGTCAAAACAATTTAAAATAACAGAAAATGTTCGACCTTCTGGTGCGGTGCGCAGAATGCAGTGGTTGCACGTGTAACGGGTCGGTTACAAGAAGGAAAAAAATAAGCAGTCGTAGAATATTGCTAGAGGTTGTCATGGTATCAATACCGACCAAATGGCTGTCCATGAAATTCCTGTCTACAAATAGGGAAATGTCTTCAACAAATATAAAAACTTTAAGAACACCGCTACCCATGCACCATTTGTGACAGCTGACCTGCACATGGCAAACTGCTTCATAAACAACTTGTCTCCCTGTCTAATATCTCGAAAAATAATTGAGTCTTACGATTCTGCCTGTACTCTTCTCTAGGATATCTTCAGTCGTACAGTGTACGTGTGCGGGCGTGTGTGGGCCTACTCGTGTGTGTGTGCTTGTGTAGCACGTGTTCAACCACAATCGACGAGATCAGCCTTGCGTGAATCCAGAATTCACCCAACTTCCTTCTGATACCTGATTACATCACACCACAGCGACGAGCCACCAGTCGAATATCTTCCAGGAAGATCTGGAAATAGGCACGCCCGACCGTAACCAGCGTTGCGTCTTCCGAAAGCAACGTATATTAGCTGTGACCCACATAATAACCTTGCCTTCCCGCGGCCACTTACACAGATTATCATTTCAGGCTACGCACGGTGTTAAGCTTGATAAACAGGCTCATGCCTTGGCATATTCTAAAGTGCAGGTGCTGTTGTGACGACATCACGGAGATCAAGCACCAAATTGTTTTAAGAATTGCCAACAGAGGTCATGCTGAAGTCAAAATGTCCATTAACTTCTCATAGGTATGGGGTCGCGTGGATTGGTGGAAACCTAACATCGCTTGCTCTGGTCGAAAGTTTTAAGTAACCCCCGTGCGCAGGCATTCCATTCTGTTAAAACGATAGCTCAAGGTTTATGCAACCGGTAGGACCATTCGGTGATTACTCGAACAGAGGCATGTTTCCTGTATAAGGAAAAAACGATGTATGGGTAGCTGTTCTTTGGCCTTTCTGGAAGCCATTGTCTAAAGACTACCATCGTATTGCATTCACTGTTGTTATTTAACACTATTATGTTGTGAGCCAAAATGATCAGTCTGTGCTCCAACTGTGCCAGGGATAGAAAAATAGCAGATTTAACGTAATGTGGGAATCGATTTATGCGAAGCACGAATGAGAAAGGTTCATATGTCCCTTTAAAATCAGCACAACATTACGATGTGGACGGAAATTATGGCGTGCATCACTTTCATGCCGTGAATATCATGTTTGTATGTGTCATTTACTTTCGTCGTCTATTAACGTCACCTGATACCAAATTTAGTATCACGTGACGCGATATGTTCATCTAGCAAAGCGGCCATAAGCACGCTATGAGCGCAGCATGTAGTCATGTCTTACATGACACCCATATCAATTCATTTGCTATGTGCTTTTAATGTCCCAAAACCACCACATCATTATGAGAGACGCCGTAGTGGAGGACTCCGGAAATTTCTACCACCTGGGGTTGTTTAACATGCACCAAAATCTGAGCACACGGCAATACAACAATTTCACCTCCATCAAAAATGCAGCCACCGCAACCGGTATTTGATCCCGCGACCTGCGAGTCAGCGGCCGAGTGCCTTAGTCACTAGACCACTGCGACGGGGGACACGCATATCAAGATTATCATGTTTGGACGTGTCATTTTCCTTCGTCGTCTATTGAAGACATGTGATACCAAATTAGGAATAGATGGAGCTAGCAATACTGTGGCGAGCGCACCTTGAGCACAGCATGCAGTCATGTTTTACATGACACGCATATCATGATTATCACGTTTGGAGGTGTTATTTACCTTCATCGTCGATTCATGTCACGTAATACCAAATTTGATATACGGAAAGCAACTGAAAGAGCCGCGAGCGCATCATGAGCGTGGAGTGCTGTCATGTTCTTACATGACACTCATGTCATGATTATTATGTTTGAACCAGTCATATACCTTCGTCATTCATTAACGTCACGTAACAACAAGTTAGGTATATGTGAAGCTAGTGAAATGGCTGCGAGCGCACCATGAGCGTGGCGTGTATATATCACTAGTCATGACATGAAAATTATGGCATGCTTGTCATCATTTACACGTTACGGTCTGTCACGTATGTTCGCCATGTAGTCTTGGCATACCATACCAGTTTTGCAAGATGTCATGGGAACGAAACCACCGCAAAAGCAGCCAGACCATGAAATGTAAATCATGACGTTCATGACATACATATCGTGCTTTCCATGTTATGACTAGTGAATTATGGTCGTCATACAGTCATGTTATACCATGCCGATTTCGGTATCGATACCATTATCGAAATGGCCAGGAGAGGCTAAAAGTTATAGTTGGCTAGATAGATAGATAGATAGATAGATAGATAGATAGATAGATAGATAGATAGATAGATAGATAGATAGATAGATAGATAGATAGATAGATAGATAGATAAATAGATACATAGATAGATAGATAGACAGATAGATAGATGTCGCCGAATTTCGCTAAGAAATGTCAGCACAGGCAAGTAAGTTGCGCATCTCGTGAAAGGTGGCCTTCATACTTACTGAAAAAAAAAAACATTTTTCGCTAAAGCCATGACACCTAACTGATAGTGGTTTTTAGAGCCAGCGATAATGTACATTTCGAATTGAAAGCAAATGCCAAATGGAGGCACTTAAGCATAGTCACTGCTTGTGTGCAGGGAGGCATTTCAACATGGTATAATTTATGGCAGTGCAGGTAAAAATTGCACGGTGAAAAAAAAAAGAGAGAGAGCGCCGAATATACTGTCGTTAATGAAAAGCTAGAAATGTCTGTTGGTTAGTGAGTTGCTCCACTACATGGGTAAATAATGGACTAAATAGCTCGGCCGAGAACACAGAGAGACGTAACATGCTTAAGCTCCCTGAAAAAGAAACAATCCTCGATACGTTCAGGTTGTTGCTATAGAGACAGGAGGAACTCCGGGTTTAGATATACGATCTTCCTGATCAACGTCTTGTGCAATCTCTTCAGTGTTCCAACAGGAGGACCCCAGACGCACAAATATAAATTCGCTGTCCCATGCTCATAAAGAATGCGCTTTGTCAAGCACACTGTTTGCTTGGCAACGTTTTCGCGTTTCTTCCCCACATTTGTCGCTCGCAAGACTCGCCTATTCCAGCGAAGCAACGTAGCGCCCTTAAATTGATGGGCAAATACTTTAATGACTGTGCACAGCGCGACGAAGATGACGGCCTCGTGTGGGAACAGCCGGCGACTTGCGGCATCCGCTTTCTTTGCAGGATAAATTTTTTCCCGCGTAGCTTTTTTCTAAGGAGGAAAGCGTGCTCGCTGGTGCTAGTGCAGGAAAAAGGTGAAATATTCTAAGAACGTTTCTAATTGCGTGAGCATCGTAAGCGTTACACAACACAAACTATTTCCTCTATGAGTCAGATACACAGTGCTGTGACCGTTTCATTTGTTATTCCCATTAATTTTTTTAGTTCCGTGTTTAAACTCGGCATCTATATTCGTTGTGACATACATAGCGTTTTTTGCATTGACAATTCATGGTAGTCTGTTTTGGTCTAATAATGCATTCAGCAATTATCGATGTTGCGGTGGCGCAAATGTTTCTTTATGGATCCAACGCTAGCTAAAATAAGTTAGTATTCTGTGCAAGTTGTATAGCGCTTGTGTGAAGAAGATATGCCTTTGTTAAGTTGCTAAGCCTGACGGTCACTGTTTAGTACTTGGAAAATAAAATGGCTACGTGATCTTAAGTAAAAAATGGGAAAGCACTACTAGGTGAATAATAAGGCATTAACGGTATCTTTATTATGCTCCCAACTTTTCATTATGCTTTACAACCCAAATGCGCTGCATTTTTTACATCTGCACAATATATAAAAGCTGAGATCAAAAGCGAATCAGCAGTAAGATGGTTAGCCGCTAGCTAAAACTTTAACACGTAATCACTATGTGGATGCAATGTCTGAGTACATGTTTTTTGTCGTGTCGCAATTTTGTTTAGTTTTATTTAAGAAACATGTGTGCCAATAAATCAAGTCATCACTCTTCCTCGTCATTTTGGGAGTGTTGATTGATTATTTGATTGATTGATATGTGGGGGTTTAACGTCTGAAAACCACCATATGATTATGAGAGTCCCCATCGGGGAGGGCTCCGCGAATTTCGACTACCTGGGGTACTTTAACGTGCACTCAAGTCTGAGCACACGAGCTTAAAATCAACTTCACCCTACATCGAAATGCAGCCGCCGAAGCCGGGGTTCGATCCCACAAGCTGCGAGTCAGCAGTCGTGTACCTAAGCCACTAGACCACCGTGATGGGGCCATTTGTTCGCATTGAAATACTCACTATGTTGGTTGTAGCTTGGCAACAAAAATACGCGCTGCACCCACGGTTATTTATTTTTGGTTATTATAACACTCCAGCAAGTATAAAACGCTAATTTGGCTAGTTAAAAGTGTCAGGAAGATAGAAAAACGATGACCAGCTTGAATAAAGCGCTGAATCTGAAATCTCAGTACATCATTCTATTTTATAATAGTTTCTTTTTAGGTATGACAGAAAACTAGGTGAGTTTGTGCAGATTCATTGAGGCTGGAAAAAGCGAAAAAGACGAACACATAGCACAGAAGAGGGTTTCTGTTAGTGTGTTATACATGTTACCCTATTTTTCAATAAAAACTGAGTTGAAAGTCAGTGTTGTAGCGTGTCCATTTCTAGTTTGTGTCTGTGTTCGTCATGCTGCTCACCACGATGTTATTTTTGGTCTCGTCCGTGGCACTGTTCTCCAAGCTAAACGCGTAAGTTTGGGGCGCTTTCACTTACGTAATATTGCTCTCCGCGCATGACATCGTTGAGCAATGAGAAAAACAAGCTTCAAACAATTCTTCGAGCCTTTCAATCTTAATCCAAAAATCAATGTATCTTCCACTTTTCTTGCATATCCACGTCGTCACATAATAAACGCAATGCATAATAAGAGCATGCAATGTGTGGAAAAATATCCCTTTTGAACCATCAACCTAAAACGATTCAAAATTTTATTCAGCATGCAGGTGACCATGTGCTTGTGCCGTGTGCTCGATAGCTCAAACAGCGTGATTTACTGCGGACAGTCGAATAATAAATAGGGCAACACAATCTGTTGCAGAACTGAGGAATAAAAGAAAGAGAAAATATAATTAAATGATGCATATTGAAGAACAAAAGCTGTCATCGCTTTTGCTTCCTTTCATTCAAGTTCTTGTCAGAAATATGTTTTCTTAACTATAAATATTGATAACATTCATAGATGGAGGTGCAATGATGCCAGTCTGGGAGTTTTTTTTTCGTCACATTGGCATCATATCCTGCCCTTCGTAGTTGCATGCGCGCTGTAGGAAAAAGAGAACGCAGGGTATTAATTGAGAAGGCTTGAAGGAAAATCTGGATACTTTTTTCGCAATTCTAGATAGAGACCACAAGAGCATCTTAGAGCATCGGCATTCTAATAGAAAAAGCAATCAGATGCATGAGCTTCTTTCCACATTTCTTTTGTATTTTAGGTATTATACAGGTTTGTTGTGCACGTATTATTTTTGTCATATCCGGCTAGCGGGGTCGACGACACTATGATGATTTTAGAAAAAAAGACATCGACAAAGCTGCCGAGTCTGACGTAAATTGCTTCCGAAAATAGGCGGAGTCAAAGCGCACGATCCATGCCTCGAGCAACTCACCCCGTCGCTGGCCGATGATCGCCTTCTCAAAAAGCAGTGCGTCTGACGCAACAGTGAAACGAAGGGTTCAGGAAGCCATCGACTAGAAGGCCACGTCGTGTTGCCAAACGGGGCTGTGCATGATAGTGTTCCTACGGGCGGCCGTTACTTTTAATGGTACCCATACGGCCCACCGAAAGCCGTGCTGAAAACAGTTGCCTTTTCACCGAAAGCGGAACCGCGAGCTTTCAGACGACGAAAGGCCAGCCCGTGGTCACGCAATGAGGATGGCCTCAGCCGCATGCTGTGTGCGTCATTCATTTTCGTCAACAGGACCTATGTGCACACGCACATACAAACACGCGAAAGAAGGCAGCGTGTATCGTCTTATGATGCCACCGCCCCCGTGCTCGTATACTGGCAATCTTCCTGCTCTTGTAAAAATGGGTGAGCGAACGGCGGGCGGCTCGTTGTTCCGCCGGACTTCCTCGAGGAACTGGAAGGAGGAGAAGGCCCTCTTGTAGGAAGGAAGTGCAGACGGCCGGACTGGTTGAAGGCGGGAAACAGTGGGTGAGAAGAGAGGCACAACACAGCAAGGAGCGAAAGAAGGTGAAAGGAATGAAGGAAGGAACGTCTGCTCTCCATTCAGGCGAAAGGAGTTCCAGTTCTTACCAGAGGCCGCGTCAGAGAACAACAACTCGTGTCCCTTCACAGCATCGCGAGTGAGCGCAGCTGCTACGACTCTCTGAGGCGCTCGCAATGTGGACACGCAGGACACTCGTGGTCACCGCGGTCTGCATCTATCTTGCCGTCGCGCGGGCGGCCACGAAACAGCCACAAGTGCCGCGCGCCGTGGCAGAAGACGTCGGCAGTGACCCGACAGCCGGTGGCGAAGCGCCCGTAAGCGCCACTACTGTGCCCGACCACCCGGACGTAGAGAGCCGCCTTCGGGCTCTCATGGACCGTCTAATCCACGAGTCTCTGCCTCGCATGACGGCACTGGGTACTGGGCTCCAATGTCACAAGTGACTGCTCGGCAGCGCTGTTCCGGCTGCTTCTGGGCATGCGAAAGTTCGAACCCTGGGCTCTCAGGCGTAAGTTGGCTTACGTTACATTGGCTTTCATCACATTCTAGGTTACTTTATCCTTCAAATGTCAACACGTTTTCGCGAACAATGTAAGTTCTAGTTGTCCAGATTTGCTTCTCAACAGTAATGGCTTGAGAAGATATTGGCGCGAGAACCACGCACACCGCGCTGTCTTGAGACAGCAGCATTGTACGTGGTTTGCCTGCTGTTAACTAAGGCTTCCATGTTATCAATATAACTGAAGTTGGATATACGTTTTCTTTGCTTTCAAAGACTGGTGCTATACTGTTTAGGTAACTAAGAAAAAATGAAGACTGTGCTGCCACCTCCATGGCGCCACGGAAGTGAAACATATGAACAATGCTCGAAGCTGAGAGAGCTTTCCCCTTACACTTTTGGAAAGTTTTTGGACACGTGACCAAAGCATTTTGCTATCATAAACACTAAGAAAGTTGGAAACTGAAGCTTCAGCACGTCTAGGCACTTTGCATGTAAACACAGGGGCGTAGCATTTTAAATGCCCGCCTCTTTGTATTTGCACGCACGATTCAGAGCACGGAGCACAGTGGAAGAGTCTTCAGGTGCTGATAAAACGAAGAAATTAGGTGTTTTTAACCCTTTGGGCAATCGTTTTCTTCCGCGAGCCAAGTGCAAGTATTGAAAAAAAAGTGCACCATTCCCCAGCGGCATATCGCACTCACCTCCCCCTCCTTCTTCTACTGATCGCAAACGTTAAACCGTAGTCGCACGCTGCCAATGGTATCGGAAAATCAAGTCCAGCCCTCATTTATCCCCATCAACCATGTCTCTTCTTGTAACATTTTTATTGCGCAAAACACATTTCTGACTGAGAGAGCTTTGCTTCTTTGGTGTTATTGTTGCACAATGCATCGAGAACAATAAGTTCAGCAGTTTCACAGTGATGCACCAAAATGTTAGTATGACTAAGTGGCTGCAACGCAACCTGATGGTAATAATTATGTTCTACAAGAAACGGGGTACGTATGCTTAGCTAAATGGCAAAAGGGAGCGCCTTCACGGTCGCCTCGTCCCGTTCGTCGCGTATTCTAGCACTTTTCCTTGTACCATCGCGGTGTGTGCTTCTTTCTTGCGTCTTAGGGATATGCGCCACCTGTTACGCAACACGACGTCGCCGGTCCCAGAGCGTGGAATACTGTCACCGCTTCCCGTTCCGGGACTTACAGTACGCGCTACAGCCTGTATAGCAGAGGTAAATGCCGGTATGGAGAAGACGCTTGGGAGCTATCTTTCCTCAATGACCATCTCCTGCAGAATGCCAGGACAAAGTGGTAAGGCGATTACGAAAGAAAGGAAGATAGAAAGAAAACAAAAAGAAAGAAAGAAGTAAGAAAGAAAGAAAGAAAGAAGAAAGAAGAAAGAAAGAAAGAAAGAAAGAAAGAAAGAAAGAAAGAAGTAGACCATGGCGCCACCAACCGAACCGCCAGCAGGGGCCGCGTGATTCAAGGACCCATTATCCTATGATCTTGGGCGCCAGAAAGGGGTCATTGTATCCAAACTGCCTCATCGTTTGCTCATTATTCGCTGGCCGCTCAGCGCTTTCCGACTCGTGCGTAGTGCATCATTAGCGCTCTCATTGAAATATTCATTGGCAGGGCGTTCCGTACTGGCAATGAACCACATTTCATTCAAGTACGCCTTCCGTCGATAACATGTTGTGTCATTATATAACGTGCATTACCATTCGTATTATTTCGGGTTTTATCGATTTGCGTAAATACACAGGCACCTAACAATTCGTGAAAGCAAAATCCGCTTGTGAAAATTTTAGATATCATGTAGTTGTAATAAACTTACTCATTCTGCATTTTATTATATCAAGCACGAATATGAGATTAAAACAAATGACTTGTCATTTTATACTCTTTCTTATGTATAGACCAAGTGCAGCATTGTATCTGTCCCCAAAGCAAGACTTATTAAAATAATCAAGGATTGCTCACTGATCTTGGCTGAGCGGACGTCCACCATACCTGAAGTTGTATAAAATGCGTTGCCAGAAAAGTGTTTTCTTTTTATAAAACACATCTGTAATAAGGTTTCATGCGGTACTTTCGCAGGCATTTAGCGTGTAAATTTTGGGTAGGGAAAGCCACTTTGTAACAGTTCTAGTGATACTCTAATTGCGCAATGTCTATATAGGAGTGCAAATAAAATCGAAATTGGTGAAAAACAAGTGTTCTTGCGCACAGTTTTTTCATACCGACTGTTCAAAGCAAAGCTTTTCGAAGTGGACATTCTGTCGTTAC
>WOVY01012086.1:442500-779614 GCA_013436015.1 Rhipicephalus annulatus | reverse complement strand
GCAGCCTCTCGGCTTGAGTAGCAATGAGTGAATTTCTACTCGTTTCGCAGTGGAAGCAGCAGCTTACGAGGCAAATCTAACGTTGTCCGCAGCGTGTCTACCGATTCGCACGAGGTAGCGCAGTGCTTCTCAGAAGAAAGGGTCCGCCAACGCAACATTCTTTCTGTCGACATCAGCGTCATTTTGCTGACAAGCTAATCAGTGAGTGCTCTGTGGCAGATGGCCTGCAGCCCATTATACGTACTGACCTGCCTATTGGGGTCTAGCCATCTACTTGACCTGTATACGCACAAATGGTGGCGATTCGCTCACCGTGTCCCAATTATCCCAGAGAGTGTTAGCCAGTCTGCAATTTTCGGGTGCCTTCTGCGCAAATTACCAAGCGACAATGGTCGAAAGGGTTCCTGAGTGGCAATCAAGGCTTCTAAGAATTAAGCGCTAGTTTATCATGTTTTTGGGGTACGTGTACCTGTGTAACACAATGACGCTCATTAGTTCCCTTAAACATACGTTTTCTTGCATGCAATTGAGCGAAAAATGTTCGATATAAGCACACAACTTGAGATGCCATTGAAGTGCCTTACGAGAAACGTATGAGATTACTGGGATGAGTCAAGGAGCCCACTGTTGGCTGGTTCAGTGCACGCATGTACTTAGGGACATGTGTGTTATGTGTGCGTGTATGGGAGGCGGAAATACAGGGTAAAAGGAGGAGGGGCTGCTTCCTAAATAATCTAAGAGGGCCGTTGAGCTTGCTCCCCACTTCACTCGGTAGTAGCTGCCTCGTCTTTGTTCAATGTGAAGGGTTAGGACCATGCAACATCTTTAGGACAATGATGGACGAAAGCCTGTGAAGTTGCGATGCAAGGACTGTGTCTTCGTTAACATTACTCTGCTTAATCCAAGAATAAAGGACAAGCCGCTGTGAGAGGAACATCACCACACCATTTTCTATTCTGCATCTATTGTGAAGCTTGTTCTTTGGGCACAATGTGGAACGGTAGGGTTTTACGCTGACGGAGGAGGAGGGAGGAAGCCTCCCTTTACCCTAATGGAGACTCCTGTGCACGCCGACGTTCTATACTAAAGGTGGGAGTGCCCGCATGATCACAAACTGTGCTCTGAAGTTGAATCAATAGGAATGGGTGCCTCAGACATGCTTTCCAATGTTTGGATAAATGAACCTCTCATTATGAAAAGGAGCCTTGTCATCAATGGCCTGTTAAGTGTTCCAGACATATAGAGACCTCACATACCAAATTGTTCATTGACAAAGCAAAAAAAAGAGAAAAAAAACAACACTGGGTTCCGATGTCCTTGCTGGAACAAATACTTCTACCGCTGTCAATCAGCGAGCACAGGCATGATCGGCAATGGGTCAACTCCTGTAGGCCAGCTCAACGAAACTCGCCACTGCGAAAGTTGATGCATACTATAGCTTTTTACAATTGCAGGCAGACGAGACACCAGCGAAGTAGAGAAACACAAGACAGCATAGATGGAACTTACCGTCTGTCCCCTGCATGTTTCTCTACTTTGTGTGTTCTGCGGTTAATTTTCTCCAGAATACCCTACCTGCAAGCCACGGGGGCACGCAGGAATTGGCCGGCTGTCATTCGAGTCAAATTTTCTTTGAGAGATTGTTACCAAAAAACACAACAAACTATTTTAAGTGGCGCACAGGTTTACTCTAATGTGGAAGCCAGAGTTCCGAGATGACTGCCTGGGTAACTCAACCACCGACTATTTGTGTACACACATACATATTGCTTCGATGACAACTTCTACAAGTTAACATAATGTTCTAAACAAATAGGTAATTCTTTACTAACGACGAAAGTGAAATGCAAAAACAAATAGAATCTGCCTTTTGCTTTGCCGCACGGTGCAGAGCCACGTGTATAGGCAAAGGTATTTTGGAGCTCGCGACTTTGATCAGCCTCTAAATCACATCGCGCTATCAGCACGAAAAATTCAGAACGTCAGTCTATATCTTTGTTCGGCTCAGACGCTCCTTATGATAACAAGCTTAGAAATGCCGGACGCTTTGCGTTAAGTATACGGCCGATCTGGAATCCTTTGATCGGCTAACAAAAACATACCATACGCGATTACAGTTATCGAGAAAAACATCTACAAGGCATTCACCGTTCCTATTCATCGAATCGTTCACTGAGCAAAATGATAGGTTTTTGTTTCAATCTTAGAGTTTTGTTTTTAAGTGTCGCCATTTCAAAAAGCCACATAAACATTTCTTCATGGTCCGTCAAACTTGTACCTCAGCTAATATTGCAGACACGATGAAATATAGATGAGATGCGTTGAGTTGGATGCCTTATCGAAAACACAACAATCGTTTGCTTTATGTGTGCTTTGAACGTGTAGACTACAAATGAGGAACGCTCTGTTACAACAAACAGCGTTTGTGTTTTACAAGGTCGAAAATAGAGTGCAACCACCCCAAGTTTAGAAAACTCGTCGATGGAAGCGAATATTAACCGAAATGCATTTTGCTAGACAATGCCTGTGTGAAGTGAATAAAATAGGCTCTTGTTTACTGAGGAAGCAAAAGCGGCGTAAGAACTTTATGGAGCTGGAGATACAAAAGGTTTTATGTTTCAATAACTGGTTTAATTTCTTGTTTTTTATCTACACGCAAGCGTACAGCTGCGTTCTCGGCGTGTTTTCCAAGATTGCTGCCACCAAAAAATTGAACAAAGCCGCAAATAAGAATGCTTCTATAGCGGCAACTAAATCAACAGACTATCATGCATTGATAGAGCAGGATCGGAAGAGGCTTTGGTGTGGGAAAGAGTTAGGAAATGGGAAACTTCTTTATACGAGCAGTGTTCTCTCGTGAACTACATGATGATGAATGTATTTGTTTGTATTTTATACCGCGATGAGTGCTATCTTTGCTTGAAGCGAAACTGCTAGCCTGCCTAGTTGGAACGAATTCATCTTTTCGCCGCCACACGGCTCAAAACAAACGTGGATGTAGAAAAGAGTAATCGCAGGTCAATGTCTTTTCTTTTCTTTGTCTTTTCTTTCTTCGCGTGAAGTGGCTAAAAGATGAATATGTTTGTTTCGCCTAAGACAATAATAAGCTTCCGAGTGGTTCCATTGATGTGGACTGGCCGAGTTAATAAACATGTAAGCATGCGTATATTTTAGTTTTCAGGGATGGTGTCCTATAAATTCTAACCAACAAAAATCCTTTGTTAACAAAATATGTGGAGTGAACTTATCCAGCAAAGGAATAGGAGGTTTTTTTCCTACTTGATGCAGCTCTATCTCTACCCCAGCTGTAAAATTAGAGTGAAACCTGTCATGAGATCACAACAGCCACGTGCGTCGTAGTTGGCCGCTGCCGCTGCCACAGTCCGTAACCCTATCGTACGTAAAATAAACTTAATTTAAAAACACCAATGACGCAATGGCAACCTAAAAACTTGAACATTTGGTACAAATGACACAACGGAAACAAAAGTACCACAGTCGCCAGCGATATCTTTATCGAGTGATGTTTCCACCCATCAAGAACGGCAGACACAAACGATTTCTTCTTATTGTTCCGAACAAAAACAACACACTAAGAAACTCTGTGAGGGTTCTAAAAGGTCAGTGCTGCTCCGTTTTGTTTATGGTGGAGATGATTGAAACTACTTGCTGAAAAGAGATCTGAGCCTCTTATAATGGATGAACAGGTAAGCCTCTGGAAATACCTCTGTATCGAACGCTGTAGTCAGGAGGCGTGGATGTTATAGATTTGTTGTACTCAATTTTCAAAAATGAACGACACAGTACATCGAAGCATTAAAGGAATACATTTTTTGAGTGCTTTTGTGCCTCCCGACAATAGGTCACTGAAATTTTGATATCGCAAAAATTGCTTACTCCTGAAAGGAAATGGTGAAATGAACTTACTCTTTCTTTTCTTGTACATTTTTGGAAATTTTAAGAATATCCGCGAAAACTCTAAACCACGAGCACTGGTGGTCCTTGAAGAGACGAAGGTGATTACAAGAAGGGAAAGGGATTGATCGTTCGCGTGCTTTTGACGATGTCCAACATTCATGAAATTCGAGATCACGAAGGGTGTTCATTTCACTTAAAGAATGGATATGTGAGAGGTGTCAATGCCGTGTTTAGGGACGGAATCGAGACAGGAAAAAAAAGCTACGGGCTATTGTTACTACAAGAACGGCAATATATAGATCAATAATGCGTGCTGTTACGCAAAGGAGAAGCCCAAAAAAAAATGAAGCCAGCTTCTCACTACGGGTACCCAGTCTGAATGTAGTGTAATATATAGAGCTGGGCAGCCTTCTTTGCTTCTATTAGTTGTTTGTCTATCCTCTACTCGTTCTTTCTTTTTCTACTTGTGCGGTCTTTCTGTCTTCTTTGCTGTCTTTATTTCTATTTATTTGTTCCTCTCTATGCTTCTCTTCCGACGCACTCTTCCTTTATCTTCATGCTCTATTTTTCTTCAGATATTTTTCCTCTCCCTCTCTTTCTTTACAACGCTTGCTCCATCTTTTCAATACGGGTTGTGGCCAGCATTAGGCGAACCGCTCTAGCGGTTTTTGCTGGTGACGACAAGTGATCATCATTAAGACACCTGATGAACAAGAAGAAGACTTCTCCTCGGTGTGACCACTTGCTCAGCATGCTACATCAACGCCTTCTAAAAAATTGGCCCCGTATCTGCATGTCATTCTGCAAATGTCGTCGAAAGACGATAGCCTTGCGTGTAGAGGGAGTGAACAAAACATTTATTTGATGTTCTGCGCAAGAAAATCGCTGAATGGTATTCTGGAAGCGCTGCGTTAGGCTGCGTTCACACTGAGCATTCCGGCCACCGAAATTGCTTCGAATCGGTTAGGCGGCGGCGAGATCTGCCAAAAGGGCCCTCTCCGCGCCGATCGCTCTCGGACCAATTTTTGCGGCGTCTGCCGCCGAATCGGTCACCGCGGACCAATAGGAGCGCTAGTCAAAAAATTTTGAAAAATGGCGGCCAAGCCCTACTCACTTGTTATGCCGCAGTGCACGTAACTGAATGTTGAAACCAACGAGAGTTTAACCTATTCTGTGCCTACTTCGCCTCCGTATTTCGTGAAAGAGGTGACCGAGCTTGCTGTTGGCATCACCGAGCTTGTTGCGGTCTTGCAGAGCAAAACGAACCCACCAACACCGCTGGCGTCGGTGGTTTTTCTGCTCTTCGTGCATTACAAGACAGCCACTTTCCAGCAAAGTAAGCAGTACTGTCTTTTCTTGCTTCTTGCGCACGAGAATCGTCGAAGTATACACCACAGGACAGCGTAGTAGCGTTTGCGAGCCGCGACAACCGGGTGGCAGCGCATCCATCCCGCGTTTGCCCCGTAGTAGATGGCATGTTCGGCGGCACAGGGCGCGTCTAGTGCGAACGACTCTGCGTTTCGGCGGCAGGGGAATTTCGGTCGCTGTAGAAAAGCACATGTTTCAGTGTGAACTAGGCATTAGAGTGCCTCGAGAGTGCAGCGGAGGCGAACGAACGCATCAAGGCACGTCACACGTAAGACATGAGCGCCACCTGGTAGTTTCTTGGAAAACGAATACGTGCCTCTGATACTCGTGTGCGCGCCCGTCTCAGAGGTGATAAGGTGTAGAACGCAAGGCAACGGGTAGGTGCCACCACCGTCTCGTCATATCGAAGCGTTGGAAACACTCGCCTTTTCGTGCAAGCGTTGAATGGTCAGCGCAGCCTGATAAGCGCTACAGTCCTTAAAATTACCTATGTGTGCCTCTTTTAGTACAAGACGCACATGCAGAATATATACGCGTTGTTATGGTGCCCCAGACATGCGCAATTAATGCTTTTTAATTGACAATCACACAAGCATGAACGCTCAACCTTGAGCAACAATGGTGGGCGCTGCGGATGAGGTCGGCAGTTTCAAATACCCGATGCCTTTGAGAGTGGACAAACAGACAAGTGTAGGCAGACAGACAGACCAAAATTTTTGCGTCGAAGGTTCCCAAGAAAGACTATCGTCTTTAAAAAATTACCCCTGAAACGTGAGCCGTGAACGCGCTGCTCTATACCTCTGATTTTACTCTCCTCCTTCGGTACGAAGGCGAGCGTCTCCGAAGGCGAACACAGCAATTGCTCTCACAATTGCCTCCGAGCAGCCATGATCTCACGTGACAGAGCTGTACGGTAATATCATGTGACTGAGCGGTATGGAGGCGAGCGGTCTCATGTGGCGGCCGGTCGCAACACAAGGCAGGAGGCATGGCCTCCGAGATTATGCGCTGGCAAGAGGCTCCCGATTGAAAACAGGGCGACGTTCCAGGCATACTTTTTCTAGGAGGCGTCGGCTACATATGAACTGTTACGCTAAGCGACCATGACAGCATATTATGACACACTACAGCGCACTCCCACCAAGTGCTCCACTTTTATTTAAAAAAAAAGCAAAGACACGCCGATTTTCTGTACGGAGCGTCACCGTACTTGTAGTCGCACTAGGAAACACGTTCAACCAACATACTACATCCAGCTGATATTTCTACTAGTAGAAATATCAGCCATCATGCGGACGCTGCCGAATCAGGGCGTAGATGAAGTATATATAAACATTCTGGAAGAAATCTACAGGGTATCAACTTCTACCATATTGCTTCATAAAGAAAGCAACAGAATGCCAATCAAGAAGGGTGTAAGGCAGGGGGACATATTCTCCCCAATGCTATTTACCGCGTGCTTGCAGGAGGTTTTCAGAAGCCTAGAATGGGAACAGTTAGGGATAAGAGTTAATGGAGAATACCTTAGTAACCTGCGCTTCGCCGATGACATTGCATTGCTGAGTAACTCAGGGGACGAATTGCAACTCATGATTACGGAGTTAGACAAGGAGAGCAGGAAGGTGGGTCTTAAAGTTAATCTGCAGAAAACGAAAGTAATGAACAACAACCTCGGAAAGGAGCAGCGCTTCGAGATAGGTAATAGTGCACTTGAAGTTGTAAAAGACTATGTCTACTTAGGGCAGGTAATAACTGCAGAGCCGAACCACGAGATTGAAGTAACTAGAAGAATAAGAATGGGGTGGAGCACATTCGGCAAGCACTCTCAAATTATGACAGGTAGATTGCCACTATCCCTCAAGAGGAAGGTATATAACAGCTGTATCTTGCCGGTACTTTGCTACGGAACAGAAACCTGGAGACTTACAAAGAGGGTTCAGCTTAAATTGAGGACGATGCAGCGAGCAATGGAAAGAAAAATGGTAGGTGTAACCTTAAGAGACAAGAGGAGAGCAGACTGGATTAGGGAACAAACGGGGGTTAAGGATATCATAGTTGAAATAAAGAAGAGGAAATAGACATGTGCCGGGCATGTAGCACGTAGACAGGATAACCGCTGGTTATTAAGGGTAACTAACTGGATTCCGAGAGAAGGGAACTGGGTTAGGGGGAGACAGAAGGTTAGGTGGGCAGATGAGATTAAGAAGTTTGCGGGTGTAAATTGGCAGCAGCAAGCACAGGACCGGGTTAACTGGTGGAACATGGGAGCGGCCTTTGTCCTGCAGTGGACGTAGTCAGGCTGATGATGATGATGATGATGATGATGATGATGACTACATCCAGCCACAAGTTCCCCCACTTGTGTTAATGAAGGAAGGGAATGCCGAGAACTCGTCCGCGTTTTATGGAGCCTATAGGGGTCGTGCAACACTTTTTTCAGCATGGTTGGAAAACGCTGCCGATTGGTAGTGGAAGCTCCCAAAATTACGTCTGCCAATTATAACACTTCGCTTGGTGTTTACAATTTACAATAGATTCTCAGTCAGCTATGACCACTTCTAATGAGCTTGATAAATGACGCAATAGACTCGGAAATCCCTGTGCTGCAGGTCAAGATCAAGCCCTTAGTTGATTTAATGATGACGCGCTCGGAAGCTATTCTGGGGCTACTACGGGTGGACATCACTTGACCACGCATGCGCGCGATCGCACTTAAAAGCCGTGCATTAAAAAAAACAGAAAAAGAGAAAAAGTATTCGTGACGAAACGTGCGTCACGGATTTTTCTTTTTCCCGTGGCAACCCTCCTCGCTTAGTTGGCTTTGAGCACTTTCGTCGGGACCACAGAATAGAGAACGCAATGGCAACGTGCGACAAAGTTTTGTGACTCCCCTCTTGCTGGACGAATGAAAAAAAAAAGTGGTGGGGAATTCTTTAGGCAATGAGCTCCTTTGACGAGTTCACTCCATGACTACTTGGAAAAGTGATGCAAGACTCCTCTATTGAAAACCAGCACATAATGAAGCTAGGAAAGGTACAGGTGACAATAAATGTACTGTTGTAAGCGAATTGCAGTAATTGGCGTATAGATGCGGCGAAAGTAAAGTGACCGGAAGCGCGAAGACAACTTGCCGTCACTGTGATCAAACCTGCAACATTCGGTTACACGCATTGTTCTACCCTACAGTTCTACCAAGTCACGTTCTAATATATTGGTGCAGTAACAAACCACATTGCTTTGAAACTGACTCGCGATTCGAATACGGCCAATCGTTCGAGAAAACAAGAATTCCGAGAACCATTTCTCAGGCTCTCATGAACCATATTTGCCTCGCAAGTATTATCTACGCATTGCAGGGTAGACTGTAGTTCTAGCATTTAAAGAAATGAAGGAAAGCAGCAAAGGCACAAGGCAGGTACCTAGTGTGTGTAGACTGCAAGAATCTTATCAAACACGCTGAAGGAGTATCGCAAGCTGGGTGCCGTTTGATTTTTGCTCTCTTGTACTTATATTAATTCTCGTGCGCTATGAGTGCTAAAACAATGAAACTCTTCGGGCCCACCTGAAGGGGCCTTTCCGTGTTTTCTGGTGCGTTTCCCACGTGCACTCTGTGATTCGCGCGCGTTGATGTCTCTGCATGTCTTTAAAAGCTTAAAACTGCACGAATGAAAGTATCGGTGGAAGAAACGAAAGGTACCATGGGCGCAGTTCACAGACCGTATGCGTAGTGCTTGAAGAACACGCGCAGATTAAGAGATGAAAGAATCACGCAGACTAAATGTGCGATAAAAAGTTCTACCAATGAAGCATCAGGTGTATATGTAGCAGTTGCATATATTCCAAGAAAACAGGGCCAAAAGTGATACAGCAGAGAAAACCTTGTGAAGAAACCTACCATGCTAATTAAGGTATTTAAATCAACAATTAGCAGCCTACAGGCGGAAGAAAAACAAGAGCCTGGAATGTGTGGCGCACATCCACACTAGGGGATACGCCAAAAGCCACGTAGTTCTAACAAAAAACTTTATAATTGTGAGCTTACGCCTTTTCATGGGATGTTACACAATGACAAATAGAAATTATGAATATCAGAAATGGAGCACATAATTTCTACAGCAACAACAAATAAACAAATAAAGCACTTTGAAATTAAGAAATTTAGGAGTAATCATTGATTTTTCAGCCTGAACATCTTCGAACCATGCGGAAGTTTATTAAACACCGGCAATACATCGGCGACATAATTTCCCATCACTGTATCGAAAGTTTCTGCACAATTATTGATGAATTCATCGGCAGGCGTGCAGGTGTGACGATGTGCTGGTCACGCACTTGAGTTTGTGCTTTTGATCAGCAATATTTAAAAAATTGCAACCTTGCGCCGGCGTTGTCTTGTTGTTTCCTTTTACCTGTCTTGTTCTCGCGAAGCTTTTAGCTCACTCAAAGCATGATCCATCAAGCCCGCGAGAACTTCCTACTAATGCGTGTCTTCGCACGTAAGCCCATCTTAGTGTTGGCCCGTGTGTGTAGTGTGTGTGATAGCGTGTGCACGCGCGCATGTGTTTGTGTGTGCACGTTTGTGTGTGCGTGTGTCTGCGTGCGCTCGCTTGCGGCGTCGGCGTCCGTGAATGCCTGCACACAAGGCAAAGTTGTTGCTTATTCTGGTTCGGGATCATGCCTTTCAATCGAACGACCATCAATCCTCACTTTGCCGCGCAGCTGGAGCAGCCGAGCTAATCCTCCACACGTGATGGAGCGTCGACGCAGCAAAAGTGGCGACATGCCTTTGCATCGAGTACTAAAAGGAAAGAAGCGGGCATTGCAGAAGATTAGTTTCAGCCTGATGTTTTTTCCCCGGTCCTTGCGGGTTTCGATGGGCAATAGATGTTTGAGTTTCCGTGGCCTATTGGGGTTTTTCGATTAATATCGCTATCAGATGACGACAGCAGAAAAATTAAGCTGTAGACGCTCCTTACTCGAAGAGCAGCAAGGGTCACTTCCCGCCTCACGTCTTGACCCTCCGCAAAAAAATAAAAAAGTAACAAAACTTGTTACAGGTTAATGAAAACCGAATGTTTCTCTGAACACCATATGCCTTATAAAACAGTTCTCATAAAATATACTCTACCTGTAAACATCCTGGATTAGCCATTAGCCTTTAAGATGGAGATCATAAGAAACACAGCAAGCTCCCCAAAGAAAATTTTCGATGTATATCATATCTAATTTCCGCAAACTATTGCAGTAAAAATGCACATGGAACCTCCTAGTCAATATGCCCTCCGGTGCTAATGCCATGGGCGTGCATTTAACAGTCGGTGAACCCCTTTAGTTAGGCACTTGCAGCCCGACATTATGAACTTCCTGAAAATTTCTGAAGTATAATACCCACTGTTAGTTTGCGTTCCCTCGTTCTCGTTTTGTAGTACAATCAAAAGGCGACTGCTCTGAAGAAACCTAATGCGTTTCACTTAAAGAAAAATAATCATATTCATGCGCACTTTGATGTTAAGCTTCTTGTCTCATGGTTTATGCATATAAATAGTTTATGCATCTAAATAATGCTGCATGAAATGGTCTTGCTCTCTGCTAAACATACTGCTGACCCGAT
This sequence comes from Rhipicephalus annulatus, assembly GCA_013436015.1. Taxonomy (NCBI): domain Eukaryota; kingdom Metazoa; phylum Arthropoda; class Arachnida; order Ixodida; family Ixodidae; genus Rhipicephalus; species Rhipicephalus annulatus. Next base: position 768,717 of record WOVY01012086.1, on the reverse strand, counting down.
TTTCAATCCCAGTGTATTAATTGGCAGATGATCTCTGGCGCATGGACAATTTTGTTGTAAAGCAAGAGCCAACTCACAAAAGGACAAACAGCATGAGCACGACAAGAAAGAGATGGTCTTAGTGCTTTCCACAAGAGCTCCCTTACAGAATTTCAGGTCGGCGCCAAGTTCGTCCTTGTATTGTTCTTTTGTTTGGGCTGCTTGTAGTTTTGTATGAGCATACATATGTACACTGGCCGAAATAATCGTTGTAGTGCAAGATGAACATGTAACTGTCAGCGACAGAAACTGTAAAAGTACACGTATGTGCCCATCTACAGTGGTGAAAAAATCCCTGAACAGGGGGTGCAAGCTCGAGAGTTAAGTCAAGTTCCCTTGTCGAAACGTTTACTTACTCAGAGGGTTGTGTCACATACCTCGCTATTAACTGACAGGAAATCTGCTAGCATGCTGTGTTCATACTTCAAAGTTCACACTATAAATAAAAGCACTCAACTCGTGACACATAATCTCATCGCTTTCCTATAGTACATAACGGGAACTAAGCTTTATTTTTCAAATATGAATTTATCTGTGCCCGTTAATGCACCGGTACATCGTTCTAGAAAGTTATCACACACTTATGGTATGTATCAGTGAATATCTTTATGGTGAGATGACTTCCCTAGCAATATATTACTTATTCATCCGACTCGAGTACTGATGCTAATAAATAGTGTGGACACTTGATAAAAAAAGCGTACTTTCTCATTGTTCAGTGTAAGAGGGAGAACATTTTCTCGGCTCTCTGATACTACATTTATTATAGAAAATTTTGTCTATCCCCAGGTGACACCGCAGGAGCAGTCTTATGAAGTGGTGCACCCGCTACTCACAGCACCTTCAAATGGTCGAGCTTTCCGTGCAGCACTAGCAGCGCCACGATGAGCATCCCGAAGGCCCTGACAGCGGTATCCGTCCAGATGGGGATCTTCAGTAGAGTCATGGAGAGGTATTTGTTGATTCGGTACATAAACCTCTGGATCTCAATGTGCATCGTGACCTCACTGGTTTTCCTGGACAAGGTCAGCTCCCGTAGATGTTCGACGGGCGAGAGCAGCGTCCTGTTAAGCCTGGTCGAGACGAAGCACAACAAGAAGAGATAGCTGGCTTCGAACGTGGGCACGTACATCTGGTTTATGGCCACGCAGCTACCGGTGGCCAACACTGCGGCGAGGAGCGTGATCAGGTAGACGCATCTGACGAACAGGTAGCAGTACCACGTGCACACGAATCCGAGGAAGTTGTGGCTGATGTCACTCAGGTAGTGGCAGTACCGCTCCCACTTCCGGTGGAGCCCACTCAGGGCATCGTGGCTGATGAACTGGTAGGTACACTGCAGCTCTGCTGCAGCACATTGCATCTTCTTGCAGACGTCCAGGCAGAAGACGGTGTAAGTTGTCATCGCCATGTAGGCTTGGGACGTAGTGAACAGATCGAGGAAAAAGATGCGCGTGCGTTCATCCAGCAAAGACGCGTGGGCCTCGCACGTCCATGATGGGAAGGTAGACAAAAAGCAGAGCAAGAGGCCCATAAAGGCGTGGCCAAACAGCAGTGGTGGAACCAGCTTGTCATGCCAGGAGGAGGGTGGCCTCAGAGAACTTTGCTCCAATTCGAAGCCACCGCTGGCTTCCGAGGACTCGAAGTAGCGCGAGGAGAGCATGGCCTTGTTGGATTTGTAAGCCCATAGGCTCTTGGCTCCGGTAATGGCAGCCAGACTGAGTATGACTTCGCTGATTTCGAACAACGCTTCCGGAAAGCTGTTGGTGGACTTCCACGGCAGCCAGTAAAAAAAACGAAGCAACGTAAATGCGAAGTTCAGCTTGAGCAGGATCAGGACTAGCATCTTGAGGACGAACGTGAATGTTGCACTGAAACTACTTGTACGAGACGACCTGTGTAGAAGCGAACAATGCGAGAACATCGCATGAACAACTTCCATAGATAATTTTAAGAAGTTAGTTTTGCCCAATGAGAGCCGTAAAGAATGTGCTTACAAAGTATTACACTATATAGGAGCCAAGCCTTTGGCAGCCAATTTGGCTTGACTGAAAGAAATGCTTATGGCTGCCGAGTAAAAATTATTACTGCTTTGTGACTTCAAGGTCAATGAACACACACACACACACACACACACACACACACACACACACACACACACACACACACACACACACACACACACACACACACACACACACACACACACACACACACACACACACACACACACACACACACCACACACACACACACACACACACACACACACACACACACACACACACAAACACACACACACACACACACACGCAAACTTTTGCTAAACACAGAAATAATCGCACTACCAAAGAAGACTTCTTAAGGTCGACCTAAATTCTTGCCAGAGTGACACCACCCTGCCTCTAGGCCAAAGTGTGCTCTGGACGTAATAGGACAATGCGACGTGACAATATTGTTTTCTTCCCACACACCTCTTTCGGAAAAGGCCATGAAATATTAGCGATACCGTAATGTATGGCTCTATAAATGCAGTGCACATCAAAATCTAAGCGCACGGGCGCATGTCGTTCAGGCTCCATCGGAATGAGGCTGCGACGGCCGGTATTTGATTCTGCGACCATGATGTATATTTTTGTGGCTCGTCATTCACCTTCGACGTTTCATTGAAGGCCCTCACAGAACGGTACACTTTCAAGTTTTCGCCTCAAGCTGGTAACGGCTGAGCTGGCCATAGCAGCCAACCAACCTAAGTCAAACGTCTATCCGCATCTATGCACAGCCAGGCTTGTTCCGGACAACATAAAGGCTTGCGCTCACGTAAAAGAGTGCCCGAAAGCCAGCAATAACTTGACTCTACGTTTGAAGAGATAAAAACAATTGTGAACTTAAGGTATCGGTGGAGCCGATGTTATGACAAGCAGACTTGCCTTGCGGTAATCTTGTAAAAGAGAAGCCCATTTGTCGAAACAGCTCTAACGACACCTCATGTTAACAAATCTTTATTGCTTCTGTCGCATGCTCAACTTCCAAAAATTTTGGATTATCTTACGAAGCATCACTTGCTACGTGGTATGGCTGCTTACCCGTGGAAAACTTTCAACGCATTGGTGGGTGCCTGGCCGATGTACTTGTAACCAGGGTGGTCCAGGTCCCGGATGACGACGACATTAGGTTGCCGTGCAGTGTTCGCGTTTTCTGGCGTAGAGAACGGACCTATCCGAATGGGCAGAGTCATGGCTGTGGTGGTGGCGGCGGCAGAAGGGAGAGCAACGCGATCCTGCTGCTGCTGTTCTAGGCAGCCCCTCGCCGGGGGACGAGTCAGCTGCTGCACCCACGAGCAGCTTTCTTGCTTGCTCGACTCTTGCGATATGGCTGCGTGTTCTCGAGATTCAAGCACGAGCTTCATGTTGATGATGATGATGACAATGACCATAAAGCATGGCTAACACCCACTGCGGGGGATCGGCCAAGAAACGAGTATTTAGATAGAGGGGATCACATGTTACTTTTAAATTTAATGAAATATAAAATGGTTCGAAGAAATCAAATTTCACCAATTGAGAGATTTGCAATCAGGTAGTGGCAATACCGTACCGTAGTGGCAGTAGTGGAAGTACGGTATTGCCCTAGTGGCAGTACCGTTACGATTTAATTAGGAATTTTTCTACAGTAGTAGAGGTATCCCTCATCGTCTTTCTCATCCTTGTTCAAACGTGGATCCCACCCACTGTGGGGGTTCATTGATAGGTTTCCTCGAGTTTCATATCATCAACCTTAGAGCTCTGCTTGCGCCATCGTGAGAATGACGGAAAGTAGAGTCTTCAGACTTGCGTCGAATGGGTGTGTGATACATGAATGTTTGCGTGTGTTAGTGATCTTGTCGTGTTTTCGCGCTCGAATGAACTTTTAGAAATAGAGGCTAGGCTTGCCGCCGTCCCTTGTCGTCACGGTGTCATGTAGTCACGTGCCATCATAAAAAATCAGAGCACATCCACGAAGTGAATGATGATGATTAGGACGAAGCGTCCGTCCGTCCGTGTGTCCATCCGTCCATGCATGCGTACATGCGTCCTATCGCGTTCGACAATGCAGACGGCGCGCGGGTAACACTGACGAGACGCGAGCCAAGAAAGCCGAGCGCAAGCGTCTTCAACGCGCCCGCCGCTCTGCTTCGTGCATGCTCCATCAACGATCTGCCATGTACGGCAACTATCCAAGATACTGAAAGAGGCACTCACTGTCCGCGTACCCAGGCACAGCCTACGAAGCAGCCAATCAGAGAGGGGTGGTACAGTGCCATCTACATTATCACTCAACTACAGTTTTTATGTACTTCTAAGAGACAGCGCCGCCTATTATACTGTTCGGGAGATACTGCCTTCTTTTCTTTCTCGTCTCTTCGGTCGGTTACGCGTGACGGGTGACAAGGTTAGACTAAGATGAGCTTCGCCCCTAAAATTTAGTTAATGACAATTCATGTAGCAGCAGGTTGTTTCAGCTACGATAACGTGACACCTAAACCTTGGGGAGGGCTGAAGGTTGTAGTGTTTTGAGAGATATTTTTTTGATGAGTCACTAGTGATGCCAAGTCTCAAGCCGGGCTGGTAGCAAAGGGTGTTTCCGCTCCGCTAATCTCACCGAAACACTGTGTCAGAATGTAAATCATTAAACAAGGTTCTCCCTCCTGGTATTCTTCCTCTTTCCCCATACATGCCTGCTTTCATTTTTCCAATGACATACAGTAAAGGGTGTACCTGTTTCACTAACGTCGAAAGATACTTATTGGGCTAGCTGTTGCTTTCTTCCTTTTTAGTGGAACGTTGGCGAGTAGTCGAATTTACCCATTGCAGCGTATACTAGTTTTTTTTTATTGAGCATGAGTACCGGGCACACCGGGACGACATGATACGTCGGCAGGCCCCTAAAAAGGTACACGTCTCGTTTTGTCTCGGCGTCTTCATCGGCTCAGGATTTTCGGTGTTTCACTGTATACAGCGACCGCACCTATAAGAGTTGCCGTCCTGAGCTTTCCAGGTATGGGGTCGTTTCGGGCCGCTGTGTTCCTGTTGTCACCTAGAAGACCGGTAGAATGCTGGTGATTGAGAAGGCGATTCATTTCGAGGTCTGTCCAGCTATTCGGCGACGGCGCTTGCCTTCTCATCATGGTTTGAACGCGGTGAGTTGATGGCAAAGCCGCCTTGGGCCATCTGTCGGTACTGGCAGTGGCAGAGGGTGTGGCCGGCTTGGCGGCAGTGGAAGCACGGCAGGCGGTTGTCAGGGAAGTGCCAAACGTCGTTTTATTTCGACACGTTGCGCTGGCCAAAAGATGGTCGGTATGGTGACGATAGTGTCACAGGATTTTCACGGGCGTGGAGGGAGGGTGTCGCGTCAGGTTGCAGCTGCGTACATCTTGACTTAAGCTTAGGTTGTGGTCATTTGAAACCTGCCGCTGACTACTGAAAATCTTTTCGAATGATGTCTGCTATAGAGTCTACTTGAGGCTGTGATGAAGGCAAGAGCTTGCATATTCCTCTCGCGCCAGCTTTTGAATCGTTTTGCGCAGGGCAGCCTAGGGCGTGAGCAACTGGGCTTTCTTGAATCGATCGGTGATTGTACTGGAGAGTTCTCATTTCTAACATCTTGTCAATGACCGTTACTACCTTTGCGGCCCACAGCCGAACCTCCTCCTTGAAGGCGATCGGCTCCTTAAAGGGACACTAAAGTCAACTATTAAGTCGACGTTGATTGTTGAAATGGTGGTCCAGAAACGCTGTAGTGTTACTTTTGTGCCGAGGAAGGACCTATTTGGAAAGAAAATCAGGTCCACACTGGGTTAGCGCACTTCAAATTACCCGCCTCAAGAAGCAGACCGACCGGTTCATCTCACGTAACTGTTGCCGTGCACAACGTTACTCGGCTTTACTGCGCTAGTAGCAGCAGACCGAAAGCAGTGGGAGCCACAGTAGCAAAAACGGCCGTTGATCAATTTGTCTCCATTTGCTCTGAGATGACAAATGCTTTTCTTTCCACTGCGCCCCTCTAGATGGCCCCACCTGTCCCATGTAACCATGCGAAACTTGAATTTTCGAACCAGTCGCGAAATTCTCCATAGAAACGTCCGGCGGTTCTTTTTTTAATTAATGAAACAGAAACGAACAAGTAGCATTTTATTGCGTCTCTTGATGCACGGAAAGTTCTTCATTTAGTGCAATAGGACCGATTACTAGTGAATAATTGTTGGTGGTCCGTCTGATGTCATCTGGATGATTTTAAAAATGCCCTACTGCGGCGCTTGTGTTCTTGTGCATTTACCGCAATTCTTCGGTAAGTAGGCCACTGTTGATGATATTGTCGTTTTAGAAGTTGTCACATTGAGCTTTCACTCTGACGTAAATTGTTGTTTGACTTTAGTATCGCTTTAAGGCCCGCCAGCCCGCTTGACCGCCCGATCGACTGATCGCAACAGGCTACTTATTCTTTAGTGAATCGATCATTAAACATTGTTAATCAGTAATTTCTACACACTACCGCTTCCCCAGAGCCTCTAGTTGACATTGTGTACGTCTTGTTTGTGGCTGATTATTATTTTGCTAATGGTTTAAGAGCACCGTCTAGAATCTTAAGGATATCTTGGCCATTTGGTGAAATTAGAAAACACACCGGTGTGAGATAGTCATTTTATGCAAGACAACCGGGAAATCAGACATGGTCGGAAAAGAAAAACACCAGGTTTGCGTGGAACGCACAGCACAGGCACAGCGACCGTTGGAAGAGCAGGCTTTCAGAGCCTTTTCTAAACACTCTTTGGGTAACTGCTACAAGCACACTTGCTGGGTGCCCAATAAGCCACCAATAATCACAATTTTTGCGTAGTTGGCTGGCGTTTACTATGCTATCCATCGTCATTCTTCGGAGAAGCGCATGGTATCCGCAACACACAAAACTTTCACAAAACAAATGGCCTCGTATCTGCATGTTTTACTGCAACTGTCGTTGAAAGACGATAGACTTGCGTCTGTAGAGAGTGCATTAAAGGTTTATTTGATGTTCTGCGTGAAAAAATCGGTGAATGGTGTTCTGAAGGCGTTGCGTTAGAGTGCCTCGATGCGGGCAGTGGAGGCGAACGAGTGCATCCAGGCACGTAAAACTTGAGCGCTATCTGGCAGTTATCTTGAAAAACGAAGGATGGCCTCTGATATAGCAAGCGCGCGGAGTGCGCGCCTGTCTCGGAGGCAATAAAGTGTAGAACGCAAAGCGACGTGTAGGTGCCACCACCATGCCGTCTTAGCAAAGCGTTGGAAACACTTTCTTTTTCATCGTCAGCGCAGCGTGATAAACGCTACGGTCCTTAAAATTACTTATGCAGGTGATCTGCTAATCTCTAGTATAAAGACGCACACCGCAGATTATCGGCATGGTATTATTGTGACTCAAGTATGCTCAAAAATAGATTTTTAGTTGACAATCGTACAAGTATGAACGCTCAAACTTGAGCAATAATAATGGGTACTACGGATCAGTTGGATTTTGACTATTTCGGGTATCAGTTCGGCAGACAGACAAACAAACAGACAGACAGAGAGGCCAAAATTTTGCGTCAATGTTGGCCAAGAAAGACTATCGTCCTTGAGTGTTGAATCCCACGTCTGCATGACTGACTCCTCAAGCATAGATTGTGAACGCGTTAACGTGAATCATATAGTTTATGAGGCACAGAAGTTCTCTACTTCAGCCTCACGTCGCTCGTATAAGTGAACGGAACAGCTCCTTACCTCCATCTATGACAACATTTTCCCATTTACGTGCCGTAGACATTTACATCTTCAGATTTTGTCCTCCTATTAATTATTTTATTTCGGGAACCCGCGAAGATAATTTTATGTTCTGCCTTTTTACCGTTGATGACCCTATACATCACTTTTCATACTTTGAGTTGATTTAAAAGAAGAAAAAAAGTCTTCTATGACATCAATGTAACCTGCGATACCGCGTATTCTACTTCAGTTTCTCCATTAGTAAATGTCAGTCATTATATAGATGAATATGAAGGGTAAATGACCCCTCTACGCGTTTAAGCAAGGAAACATGATTACACTAGTCTGAAAAGAGTTCATTGTCTGCAGATTATAGCTCATCAAAATGAGAAACGCCTCACAGATTGCCGGTGAAAGTACAGCATAACATGTAGTGCATGCCCAAGCGACTGTTTTACCGCGAAGATCGGGACAATGTGCCACTTTTAAAAAAAAAACGAATGCGTGCCCTATAGCCTTTTGCAATCTACGAGGATGCATACGTAACTAATTGATTCTGCAACAATATACGAGATGCGACCACGTATTAGAGTTCGATGACCTTCAACAGCCTAACTTTTACGTCATCGCTAGGCAAATGGTCTATTCTTAATTTATTTCCCCTTTGAAATACCGTGTTTTGCATCTCCGCATTGAGAAAGAAGGGATGCTAAAAAACAAGGCAGTTGCAAATATTTCCAGGGATCGATTTGATACCATGATGTTTTTCTTCGTTAACTCCGCAGGGACCCGCGATAAGTTTGTCTGCCTAAAAGGTTACACTACTCCATCAAAAGGCATATTCGATATCCCATTATTGCAATACAGGCTGCCGCAAATTCTGAACTCGTATACTGGCGTTTCATAGCTTGCATTATTCAGCTCCATCATTTCTTTTTTGTGGATATTTATCTGTTGGCTACTCCACTGTTGCCTTTGTTGCCATGTTTTGTTCTCAGTTTCAAAAACAAAACAAAATACGCTTACAAAGAACCACTAACTGACTAAAACCCTCATTATCTAACCTAAGTGAAGCAAGATTTCAGAACTCTGACTTTCAATGCGGAAACTATCTGTAGCATACTGTATGCATAGTAAGGTGTGTGTGTACAGTGTTTGTAAAGCTTCATTTTTATTCATCACAGAGATTCAGTGTGAAATTTCACTACTCAATTCACTTTGTAGTAGAATAACGCGCGTTTTGACCCAAAGGCAACCTGCTGCGAATACTGAAATGCATGTAACAATTCGGAGATACCTCTACAGTCACAATATCACACATCAACTGGCATGTGAGCATAATTTTAGGTAGGACACACCCATAAGTTGTAAGAACCATTTGTTCCTGAGCCCTAACTTGCGAGTTCCTATTTTCTATAGGTTAACCTATCGCAAATACTGTATAGCGTATCTAAATCTTGGTTACGCTCTACACAGAGACTAGCATCTGATTTTAATTCAAGTGTGAGTGCTGACGTCACACCGCAGGCTAAGATTAAGCGTGGTTGCAATCGTTAATATTCACAAGCTCCGCTGCGAATTCAACCTAACATTGTTATCTCCATTTTACATATAAAGATCTCAAACTACGCGCAATTAATAAAAGAAAACTGAGATTATCTTTTTTATTAAATGTATTTAAGGAGAGGTTGGCTCAGATTATTTCTAATGCATTCGTCTAGGACTTCTTCAAGGTTAAAGGCACCCAATATCACTATTTCACGGAACCTTTTATATATAAAAAACGCCGCAAAGATGAACGGAACGCATATGTCGCATAACAACGGGATATTTGGCCTGTTTACTTTCCGAGACAGGTGAGCGCCGCATCAACGAAACCAACGCGGAAGTCCCGATCGCTCGACATGTTTGCTTCATTTTGTTCGTGCCTTCATTTTGCACGAGATCTCATTCACATGAAACGTATGTAAGCTTCGTGTCAAGGAAGAAAAATCGCCTGTCGGAGCGGCTCTACGAAAGAGCACCCTTATTTACCAAATATTATGGCGATGCAGTTGCGATTTGGCTCGAAAAGGAAAGCCTAAGCGGATGTCGAGAAAAAAGAATCTGTGGCTGTAGATTTCATTTTGCATAAGAATTGTGGTACGTTTAAGCTTTGCCTTGAATAGTTAAACACGACAGTGATATTCTGTTTATAGTTTACAGTACGTACTCCAAACACTTACTGTGTGAAAAATCTTCGATTCTTTTTGTACATCCACTGCGCGGCCTGAAGGGTGCAGCAACGCGTGTGCTTTTTCAGTGGGTGACTGGCTTTAAGATATGAAGTCATAACAAACCCATGTTCTGACGCCAGATGGCGATGTACGCTAGAAGCACGCATTATTAAGGGAATGTTTCGCGTTCTGTTGTGAAGCATATACAGGATGCCTTTGTTTCTCAAGCATGAAAGTTACTTTCACTGCATTTCCCAGCAGACCAGGTAATTTTTACTGCATTCACAGGCAGAGGCGTGGATGTGTGGTAAAACATCCGCTTGCCACGCAAACAACCCATGTTAGATTCTCACTGAGACGCAGAATTTTTATTATTTATTTTATTTGCATATTTCTCGACCTCTCGGTCACACAAAGATGATGTTTTTTTTCGCTTACAATTAACGACGGTGACAACGATGCCAATGCCAGGATTTCTGCAGAACGAGCCCTTACACGCTGTCGCGTTATAAAACTTTCCTTGGATATTTGCACGCAAAAGGCACGTCCTATATTTAGACTCGAGACGTAGAATCTATCTGAGGGTTCGGCAGGCTGCGAGAACGTTCTTGTACTTATCACGAGCCGGCGATGGTCAAGTGCCATTTGCCACTATGTAGGATTAACGAGTCTATAGACAGCCGCGTTCTAAGCTAAAGGTTGGCTTTGTTAATAAGTGAGCTCCATTGTTGTACAGTTATAAAAAGATCTACTACACAAAAAAGTAATTTAGCTAAGATCGCAAGAAATTTATTCGTTCCATTTTAGTGATATTCAAGTAGCTCTGTTAATTAAGATCTGGCCACGTAGCTTTCCCGCTATTTCTGCATTCTTAAAACGAGAAATCAGGAAATAAAGTATGACACAGAAATTAAACAAGCAATTTTCTTTTTTACATGAAACAGAGTTAGACTCTGAAAGTGCGTGCCTGAAAGATTTCAGGAAGGAACAGCGCGAGTGCCGTACTTCCGAATTCCCCTAATCCTTATGAAGTTTGAAACTCAGAGCTGGAAGCAGTATGCAAAATTCAACATGAAAGTTATCTCAAAAATATAGTAAATGCGAACAGTCTCCTGTATTTGCTCCCATAGCATTTAGTTTAGTTTTCACAAGCATTTAGATGCTTAAAATTTTTTCGCTAAAAAGAAAAGCGTTGTTGAGACAGGCGTGCCCGGATTGCTGACGCTGCGAATTCTTGATTGGCACATCGAAACTTCTAAGGAGGGGCCCAGTAATAAAAAACGCCGGCTGCGTTCGACGCGCTTATGCGGGCTTCTAACAAGAGGTGAAAGAAATCAGATCAAACGTAGGCACGTGGGCCATACCATGTATTGTTTCTGTTGTTCTTGTATTTGTTCTTCGGTTTACCAATCAGAGCAACAGTTGGATGCGTAGATTATTACTTTCCGGTTCAAAATGGAAACCTGATTCAGTTCCGGCAGTATGCATCGGCTCAAATATTGATTGCTATCTCAGTATTATTTCAAGGATACCACTATGACCTTTTTATGGTGGGGTACATTTAATTAATCAGTTTGCATTGTGACATACTACGATTACGATTACTGATAATATTGGCTGTGATACGGGGTGAACAATGAATGTAATTAAGTTAAATTTCAAAAAAAAGCATGAACACATGATCTAAAAACTTCGTAAGTAGCAATCATATCGATTTATTGAATGAAAGCGAAGAAAAAAAAGTTGTACACGCTAACAGGAACGCTAGATATAATAATAAAGATGGCGATTATTTACAAGAGATAATATAATAAATGTTGGTCACTGATGAACAACTGTTTTTCTTTAGTAAATAGCTTACCTTATTGCCAAAGAACCACCAATTGTCTTAAAACAGCGCATGCACTGGGATTTCACAATGACGGGGTTTATACAGTGGGTTCGCAAAAATGAGAAATGTCATTGTAGACGTAGTTTTAATTGCAGGATGCGTGTTAGCACAACTCTAGTGGAGGGGGCGGCAAATGGCAAGTTAAGAAGTGAATTATATTGCGGGCTTCACTGAAAAGTATTGAATTATTGGTGACCTTTTCGTCGAGCCTGTTGGCGTGGTCTATTGCAGGCTCGTGGCTTTACTGTCACCGCGTTTGTTGAGAACGACTCGACGACCGACATGTTAAAATTTGAGGCACTCAAGTTTACTCAGTTCCTAGGTGCACAACGTAACATCATTAAAGACGTGTAGTAGTTTCTAAGGTCCCGTTTTCCGAGGTCACATTTTTTAAGATCCCATGTTGCAAAATGCAGTGGTTATTGCCTTTGGGTGGCTTAACTCCTGTCAGCGCAGACAACCCTGGCGGTTGAAATCGACGTCCCTGTGGAGACAGCGTGTGATGCGGCCACACGTACGGCCGATGAACGCCAGGGGTAGCAGCTACAGCAGCATAAAGAAATTCGTGTGGAGCACGTGTATTGTTCATCAGGTCTTATGTAACTGAAGTGACCCTGGCAAAGTTCGATTGGTCAGTCTACTGGTGAATCGGTGTATGTTCCACTACGCAAGACAAGGAAAATATGATGTGCATACTTCTTTTAACGTAGCCAAGAGTGAAAAGAAGACATAACAAAAACGACAAATCATTTGGGATAAGAACAAAGAGACGTGCAACCATAGACCGGTGCATATGAGGGAAAAGCCTCTGCAGATAGGGTTCTGACTGATTTATAGCGGATCACAGTTGTCACTGCTGTTATATGCCGTTTTGAATGTCTATACCCTTTCTTATGTTACGTGTCATAAAACATGAGGTAGTTTCTAAAAAACGTAAAAGGAAGATAATAATGCTCGTGCAACTCATGAAGTTGGCAGTCCTTCATAGTAATAACGTTTTTTCTTGCTTTTATTGAAAATGCCCTCGATGTTCTTTGTATGTCACAGATAATCTATAGTGATGTGCCATCAGAAAGTAGTGCTGCATAACTGAGGATGGCAAGAATACATTTTTCTTGGTGTACATCATAAGGACATTCTTAAGCTTTAGAGACTGCATGGCCTGTTATAGAATGATAAGGCTGCAATCCTAGACTTCCTTTTTCAGAGGAGATGCCAAAAAAAATAACCATGCTCACCTTATAAAACTAGAATTGAGAATGCTGAGGCAGCTTCGTCGCGAGATGCCGCCATACTTGGCCCATAGGGAGTCGGACTCCACCCATGCAATCTGTAGGAACGGCAATGCCAGCTGGCACGGGACGACCCAGACTTCTTGCGGTATCCGCTTCACACGTGCCATGCATTGCTGGCCTCAGGACTTGATGGGATGCGAAATGTCCAGATACCTGCGGCTCACAGAAAAAGAACAAACCATGACCTGATGCGAGCCGCCCAGAAAGCATGAGCTATCGCTGGTCGAGGTAAACAGCGCAAAAACAGAGATAGAGTAAAGGAAGGACACAAGACGAGCACTGTCCACAAGGCATGAGCCACATGTGTGCAGAGTCACGGGTCAAATCATTCCCCGTGAAGGCAATTAGGGAAGCTATCTTCCGCCTTCACATGTTGAAAAAGCGCCAGTATGGGCTATTTGGCGCCGACTGCCAACAAATTTATTCCCATACCCGTATACTTAAGCTCGTATATACCCCAATACGATTGACCTCACAGGATGTGCTATTAGCCACAGTTGACCGCAATTCCGATACAGTAGGGAAAGCATTCCCTCTCCTCATCTCTCTCGAATCTTGGGGCCCCTTTCACGCGTGAGAGGTGGGGTGAGGGGGCGGGGGGTGCTCTGACCTACACCAGCTTCAGAGTCCAGCTCAAGTATATGCATAGAGAGGAGTATGTGGCCACCAGGCTCACCATGGAGGATCACCCACCTCCATAAAATGTGCAGGCAATAAAACTGTGTTTTTTTTTCTTTTTCTCCTCGCGAAATCGTTTCGCGTACAAACTTGAAAGTGTTCGAGCCTTGGGCAATTCCTGAGAGAGATTGTGTCATCTAAAGCAATAGATATGTGGGGAATGTGCCAACGACACCTCCCGACGAAGTAACAGCAGCAATAACAACAACAACAAAGACGACGGAGGAGACGACGACAAGCTTAGTCCTACAGAACACATGCCCCCGAAGGCAGTGCGCACTGCCCCACTGGGATGGTTTTCGTGTGCCTGATTTAGACGAAGAATTTGAAGGTCACCAAGTCATATCATCAAGCGAACAAACTGAGCAAAGAATTCAATACACAAAGCCGCTTCAGTCAGTCGGAAACTGTGCTTTGGAGGTAAGGCAGTGGTGAAGACGCCCACCAGAATCGACCTCTTCTGGAAATCGCATTGCAGTCGGATGACGTTACAGAGACCGTCAGATAAATGGCCCCAATAAATGAGGAGATGATGTGATTTCACTTTCTCTGTGAGCTCGAAAAGAGGCAGGCTATCAGGCTGCAGACAAAATTGATGCTTCGAAAAAATTCGCTGACCAAAAGAAAAAAAAAGAAAAAAAAGAGCCAGACATGCGTTAGAGCATGAGCAAGAGCACGAAGTTTCCGTACGGTTTAGTGAGCAGTTTTTTAACCTAAAGTCCTGAATGAACGCATTTGTACCTCTTCAAATGTTTGTCGGAACTTTTCTTAGTTGCGCCCATTGAAATGTTACCTACAATCTACATACCTTTGTCTTCGCTTTGAAACTAGCTGGCTTGAACACGTGACAAATGTCATTCATTGTATCCGTTTCTGAGTTCGTGGGGATATTGCTCACTTTGTCACACAGGAACTTCTGCTTATATATTTATCCGAGTTGCTACTCAGGCTAAATTGCCTTAAACCTGACAAATGTTCTAGGCGGTAGAATATGGCATCAGTTTTTTTAAGTAGTGTGAAAGTTATTGTCGTAGATATCAGTTTTTTCATCATTATTATTATTATTACTATTCGTGAAGTTTCATTGCCTTGTTTTTTTCTTCATGTGAAATACCTAGACTTTCTATCGGCTTTCTACCGCCTTAAACCTGACAAATGTTCTAGGCGGTAGAATATGGCATCAGTTTTTTTAAGTAGTGTGAAAGTTATTGTCGTAGATATCAGTTTTTTCATCATTATTATTATTATTACTATTCGTGAAGTTTCATTGCCTTGTTTCTTTCTTCATGTGAAATACCTAGACTTTCTATCGATCTTTCATTTGCTCAACGTCTGCTGTTCCGTTAGATTAACCATATTTTCATAACACTGAGCTGACGTATCAGTGGCGTTGCGGAAGTTCAAAGTTCAGCTCTGCCTCATAGTACCATAGTATCACACGTGTTCTTGAGGTTTTCAGTGTAGCTTTCATAGCCATTACGTCAACGAATCAGAAGAAATAACTGATGAGTCTAAGAGTCTGTTAAGCTTCCACTGACTTAATGCTTCGCACATATTGCGCAAGTGGAATACTAGGGATTATACCAAAAGTATCGTGAAGGAAGTTCGCATTCGTTCCTGCTGCCTGCCTTCAATTTAAAATCTACCCGTCAAACCATTAATCCATCCATCCATCCATCCATCCATCCATCCATCCATCCATCCATCCATCCATCCATCCATCCGTCCGTCCGTCCGTCCGTCCGTCCGTCCGTCCGTCCGTCCGTCCGTCCGTCCGTCCGTCCGTCCATCCATCCATCCATCCATCCATCCATCCATCCATCCATCCATCCATCCATCCATCCATCCATCCATCTATCTATCTATCTATCTATCTATCTATCTATCTATCTATCTATCTATCTATCTATCTATCTATCTATCTATCTATCTATCTATCTGTCTGTCTGTCTGTCTGTCTGTCTGTCTGTCTGTCTGTCTGTCTGTCTGTCTGTCTGTCTGTCTGTCTGTCTGTCTGTCTGTCTGTCTGTCTGTCTGTCTATCTATCTATCTATCTATCTATCTATCTATCTATCTATCTATCTATCTATCTATCTATCTATCTATCTATCTATCTATCTATCTATCTATCTATCTATCTATCTATCTATCTATCTATCTATCTATCTATCTATCTATCTTCCAGCAACTTTAGCCTTCGTCAGACATTCTCGTTAAAGACAGCTGATCGCTGTTAGTGAACCGGAGCTCAGTATATGAACATCTTGCCCTGTTTCAGTGGCAGATATTCGCTCAGAGCAGTGAGGCTCTTCGTCGTAACTTTCTCTTCACCTCAATCTTGAACAACTCCGGTGTTAACGTGAATATGGGAGCCATACCGTGTATGTTTAAAAGACGAGTGCTGCACCACAGCTTGCGGCAATGTGAAAATTCTCATCTTCCGTCCTTTCAGCACTGGTCGAATTTTCGGGAGCGAGGCTTTTTAAAGAACGCGAACCGGCTACACTAGCGATACTGCGGTGTGCTTGTCTGTCTTACTATAAGTTTTACTATAATTACTATAAGGTTCCTTTTAGCGCCAGTGTAGAGGGGAACTACGAGTAAAGCGATGTAGCCGGTACGAAAATAGTGGCCACTACTTGGATCACAAAAGTTTTGTTTCCTTCGCCTTCGATGATTCTTTGATATCGGAAGACCAGTAAATCACGAGGAATATTTGAATGATAATGTTGTCCGTTAGAAGTGGTTATGCACAAGCGCAGACGCTTATGATTTGGCCATGACGCCGTTGTTATTGTTGATGGGGCGCAGATATTATTAACCACTTTATCAGATCCAAGTACGTGACCAGGCGGTACGTTATGGCTATTCCGAACCAGCCACTCAACGTCGCAATAGATATCAGATGACCATAGTTGAGGGTATGGGATAAGATTTCCTTGGATCTCGATGGATAAGCAAGAGCTAATATGACGTCAGACTTGAATATAACGATAGTAAAGTCTGATGGGTGGTCCGAGGCCTCCACCTTTTTTCTTCAAGTTGTACTTCCTTTTTTATCGAGTACTTGGATTTCTCGCGAGCGTCACCTTCGTAATCAATATTCAATAAACTATGTGCGGCCATCTTTCACTCCGCTGTCGGGGTAAACAGATCAGGCCTGGCCAGCGTTCTTTTGATATCGTTTCGCGACGCCATGGCGTCACCATCAACGTGACTGATTACTGTCTGCCCTTCTATTGTAGCTCCCATAATCACTGCCACCCCCGCCCTTTTCTTATTATCAGGCGAAGCGTAAGGTTGCATTGCCTCTATCAGCAAACATTTTCTCCAATTTTGTACGACTGGTTCTTGGAAAACCCCAGCTCTTACAGCAACCTACGTCTACTGAATTACTCGTCTTATGCCATGGCGTCAGTGAGTGGAAAACTATATTGCTACGTTAAGCAACGCCAGACGTGACCATTCACAAGTGCATCTACACTGAAGTACACAGCATCGACCAAGATAAAATACGTCCGGATTCTTGATAAGGCGTCGCCTTCTGTAGGCAGAATGCCAATGTCTTAGATTGTGTTATTACGTAGCAATACAAGCTTTGGGAAAATCGTATCGAATGACTTTTTCCTGTGGCACCCTTCAAAAGCCAAATGAGTGGATCGTGTTGGCTGGTTGTCTCTCTCCCCTGTCTACAAATCCTGACTAAAGAAATGGGCACCCGCATCTTTCCACAAGGGGAACTCGAGTAAATACGTCGCAGAGTGGGGTGTGTGTGGGGGGGGGGATATCGAGTTGCGTCTACCCGAGTCAAGCAAAACGTCAAGTCAAGCGAAAGCCAAGGAAAGACGCGCTTGACTGAAGTTCAAGCATGCGCTTCGACATCACGCGCGTTCGAGAGAGACCAAGCACGAGAAGAGCCGAGCATGCGCAGTGAGAGTGTGGACAGCGTTGACGCCGAAGCGCGACATCGTGCGGCTATAAGAAATACTACGCATTTAAAAATTCGACAGATCCGACGTACCTTGAGAATAGATGTTACGCAGAGCATGCGGGTGAATGGTGACTGTGTTGTAATTTTTTTTTGAGCAGAGCGTTATGGAAAGGCGCTAAAGATATGTACAGTATGGCCCACTGTTGAAGGGAACACTCGAATGCACGCCGTCAATATTCCTGGCCCTCTCAGAGCAAGTGAATTGAGAAACATTCGTCATGCAAGTCAACAGTCGGTCAAGAGGAGTCGGAACTTTCAACCACCAGTAGTCTCATGCATATCTAAGCCGCTATGCTTCCGTAAGATAGCGATATCTCGACATGCTGCTTACGCAGGTGTTCCCTTGAACAGTGGACCCGTCTTACATGCACGCACAGAAATACGTATACAGACGCTAACGCCCGCGAGGATGGTAGGCCTGGGCACTGCTACATAAATCACCTTCAGCGTACAGCACATGAAGGGACCTGGTGCGACCTCACAGTTCTTCTCGTATACCAGTTTTTCCCGTAGTGAACGCGTATAGTATATCACGTGACCACTGATGCGGCGCGTTGTGAAGCGGAAATTGTTTCTTCTAAAGATTTACCCAACGGCCTTCCAAATATGGTGCAGCGACTCTATATGAGTTTCGATTGCTCCGTCCTGCATTGGCGTGCCCGCACTGAAACACGCATCATTGTGGCAGTCAATTTTTGTAGCTTGAAAAGTGAGATCGAGGTAAGAAGAGAAGGCAGATACACGTGGACACAAGGTAACGTGGACTTTGTTCGCGTCACGAATAGGAAACGAATCGACAACTTTTTTTTCTAACACAATCGCATCGACTGCGTTTACACACTTTATCGCCTAACAGTGTATGGTATTATTAAGAGACCCAAATGAGTCGACCATTATTTGAGTGGCTTTACCATTGCAATTCGATTACGGATGCGAAGAAGAAAAAAAAAACGCCCGACATGCGTAAAGGGCTCACCACAGTCACAGCGAAAGCTAGAAGAGCCGCCCCACGGAGCCATTTCTAAACACTCATTGGGTAACTGCTGCAAGCACTCTTGCTGGGTGCCCACTATGGCAATAATATTAATAATTTCTGGGTAGCAGACCAGAATTCGTTGTACTATGCTCCGTCATTCTTCTGAAGAGCGCTGTATCCGCTAAACAATTGCAAGTAATTTTGTGCCAATTGTTCATGCAGTAACTGACGACGATCAGGAATTATACCTGAAGTAGGTGTGCGCCATAGTTGATAGGTGATCAAAAACAAGCTTTTGTAATGGGTTGGTGCATTGAATGACCAATACGCTATTTACATTGTGTAACGCCTCATTGTTCTTTTGCTGTTGTAAATGCTTTATTACTCATATTAACGCGATCCTCTTGCCGAGATAAATCCTGCCTAAGGCAATTTTGCAGACGAGTCCCAAGCACCGTCGTGGTTCTGTGTTAGAATAATAGGCTGCCACAGTGACCTAGGTACGAGCCCAACTGTGTCCTTAGTACGAGATTTTTTTCTTATTTCGCCATAGTGGGTACGGACACCAGTGGTGGCGGCGGTGGCGGACAACTACGGCGCCATGCGTGACCTAAGTTGTGATAGAGAGAGAGATAAATACAGAAGAAAGGCCGGGAGGTTAACTAAGCTTGGCTCGGTTGGCTACCCTACATTTCGGGTGGGGGAAAGGGAGAATAATAGAAAGGAGAGAGGTAGAAAAGAAGAGGAGTAAGAAAGAGAAGGGTAAATAGTCAGCTCGAGACTTCACAGCACGGTGTCACACTGTTCTTTCACAAGAAGTCGTGAAGTCTGGTGGTCCTGAAGAAGTACAAGAGAGCTTTCGTGGCTTTGCGCGTATGGGAAACCGTTGGCCAAGGTCCCAGGATCTTCTCTGCTGTAAGCGGCCGTCAATCCAGCTGACAGAGCTTGGCTTCCATAATATCGTTCAGACTGGTATGCTGGGCAATGGCATAGAATGGGCTTAAGCGTTTCCTCGCAGGCGCAGGTGTTGCATGCCGAAGTGCTCACCATTCCAAGGAGACGAGAGTACGCAGTTGTTATTGAATAACAGCTTTCGCTGTAAAACTCTTTGCAAGTCCCTGAAAGCTTAAGTTCTGGTTCTCTTACTTTATGCCGAGCTCACTTCGGTTGAATATTGTTGTTTCTTACATGCACAGACTGCGGTTGGATAGACGGGCTTATTGAACGACATGGCTTTCCATACCTATTCATGGCTGTACGTGTTAGTAGGCGCAACAATGTTATCGTACCTGTTCATTGTAGCTATGCTTAGTAAGGGTGCATTGTCTCTTATAAAAATTTACTTGTTCTTGCTTTCGATGCTGGTTGTCCCTCGCGTCAATTTTGCTAGTGGGTGTTGGATGGACAAAAATATTTAATGACATGGTAGTGGTACAACAGATCGTTCCGAAGAAAAAAATATAAAATAATTGACTCGAATGCGGAGTTATGTGCCCGCTACAGAGAAAAATGCTTCGTTAGGTGGCATAGAAAACGACCTGATGGTGGGGCGCAAGAAGAAAAAAAAATAGCACTGTCAATATTTCTCTGCTCATCCAACAGTTTCATCAAGAAATGTTTATCTAACCACCTATATATGTCTGTTGTGACGATGAATTGGCAGTTAATAGCTTGTGCGGTGTTTTCTATCTTTCGCTTCGTGCTCTCATTCTTGAGCACCGTCATTAAGATAACTATACCAACTCACGCAGCAGCCCGTGCTTATCATGGAAAACAAACAGGGTTGTGTACCGGTATAATGACCTAATAATTGAACGAATCTGTTAGACCTACAGATACTATAGTTGTTCTTAGGTTCATATATATATATATATATACAAGAAAAATAGCTGAAAATCGCCCATAAACATTCGTTTTCTGGCTCTATTTTCAGTAATAACTGCGTGGCCAGCCAACAATAAAGGAGGATGTCACTGCTGAAGAGTTACATGTGGCATGCAACGGTGCTGATAGGTATGCCATCGGTGCTGTGGAGAGTCAAACATTCGTTGGTTAAAATGAGTTTAGAGGTCAACAACGTTCATAGTCTGCACCTGGTAAAAAAGAGGGGGGGGGGAGAACAACAAGAAAGAAGGCACGAGTGATTTTTGCATTATGTTCCTTCGGAAGAAGGAAACTTTCATGATACGTGCAGCCTGTACATTAACAAAAAAAAAAAAAAACAAAAAAAGCAGTGAAAGCAGTGTCTACCATCTGCGAATGAGCTCTAAAACACCAATTTATCTTGCTGTATCCGATTGGGACAAGTTAAAGAAACAACGAAATGCATCGAATAATTGACATTTCAGAAAGAGTCATGCACGCATGCGTACAGTGGATGCATCGTCACTACGGAACAGCTGAAAACTGCCGCTGTCCCTCCCTTGCTCTGATGGAACGTGTGGGCCGTCATCAAAGGGAAGCCTTCTTTGCCGTGTGTTTCCAGCTGCTCATCGAGGTGATTCCCCGTAATGAGGCGTATTTCATATGAAGTGCAGTCCCCGTTAAAGGAATCAAACCCATGTCCACAAGGTCAGCAACTTGACACCCCGCGGGCTGGTCTGCTGCTGTGTAGACGGGGCTTGGTTATACGAAGCGCTTTCTTGCACCAACAACGGTATTTTCATTATAGTGAAGGGCGAATTCAATAGCGCGCATGACAATCGTTTGGTTCTATTGACGCAATGATTATTCGCTACAATTATCAACAAAGCTATTGCAACAACGTACTACACATTGTGAATAGAGCTGCTCCGATACGAAAGACGTTGCTTTGACGCTTCGCCGCTCCCATTGAATAGCTGAATAGGAAACACCAGCTTTTTCATCAGGATCGCCTTCCAGGAAGTTCTTATTTTCTTCAACAAGCTTAGTCCCGGTCCATCTTTCAAGCCGTGATTGCTTCATTGCTTGTCACTACGCCTATTTCGTATAAGCTTACAGACCGTAAGTAATAATGCAAAATGGGCAAGCATGGTCTGCAGAGTTTCGCTCCGCTGCCTTTGGATACAAGCTATGTACAGCCTAGGAAAACTATCAAGCTTGATAGAGACAACTTTTAGGATAGGAGAAACCACGATATAATTATGTGAGGCGCACTTTAGTGAAGGGCTTGAGAAATATCGAATATGTGAGAGTCTGTAGCATGCAGCTTTGCCTAGGAAAACAAGAACCTCTCGTATTTTGCTTCCATCGAAGTGCGACTACCATGGAAGAATAAAATCCGTGACTATCCAGTCGGAAATACTGCCATGGCATTGCTCGCCATCCTTAAAAGGGAAGAAACCCCCAATGTCTTTCAGAACGAGCAGTGAAGTGCTCGGAATGATTATTTACTTCGGTGATAATTTTGTTCAGGAATAAAACGGGTTTCGATGTGTACGATAACTATGTCTCGAGGAGGGCACCTAGAAATGGCAGGACGCTGAAGGTATTAGGAAAAGGAGAAACACTTATGGGGATGGAATTCACATAGCGATGATGGCTGTGTAACAGGGGCGTAGAAAAATGTTCTCCTCGACAGGGTTAATTGACCTCAACGCACGTTTGTGCATGTGTTTGTGTGCATGTGTTTGTGTGTGTGTCTGTGTGTGGGCAGGGGCAAGTGCTTGTGCGTGTGTGTGCATTAACACGCCAAATCGAAAATTTTCGTGACAGTGGCATTTGAGAAAGTGAACTCCGCCCACCCTCCTAGCTATGTAAATGCTCCATAAAGACGTAGCTCTTCTTTGTGTGCAGTCTTATTTCTAGATGAAATACCCCTTAGCAGTATCAGGTGTCTGCACAAAAAAAAACAAAAAAAAATATTAAAGCGTTACAAGTGAGCATGTAGATCTAAGATGGCCAAGATACACAAAGACACGGAAGTGCGTCTCTGACATAACGAGACTGGTTGTCTTCCGCGTGCCGTCCGTTTTATTCCTCGCCGGTATTTTGAGAAGCCTGTGGTGCTGGCCGTCTAGAGGAAAGAGTAGAATGGGTCTAGCATTTCCTAGCACTGGGATGGCGGTGACATTACCCAATAATAGATGGTGGGACAGTGGCTGAACAATGGCAGAACAGGTTGATGGACCCGATAGCATCAGTATTTATTCAATACTGGACTTTCGGAGCAGCCAGCTGCCATGCTCACTCATGGCGGTGGCCATGTGGCATGCAATATTAAAAGTAAACTTGATTCAAAATACTATACCTGACAAAGAAAACGACATGTAGGAATCGATCCGCTCCTATGTGTAATGGGAACCCTCCGAAATATTCTAGGAAAATTCTACGAAGATGCAGGGATCATTACAAGGCACCAAGGCTTTGATAAATGAAACAATCCAGAAGAGATGCATTCAAGCTGATGCTAGGACGAGTCACTTCTTATGCCGTGGATCGTGCGTCCACGATGTATGTAGTTGTAGTAGTAGTCGTCGTCGTAGTAGTAGTAGGTAGCCACCTTCACGGCCGGACTAGTGGAGTGGCACGCACGCACTCTTTTAAATTTCCTATTTTAATCTTAGACCCATCTAAAATATTAGTAATGTTTTCTGAATTAGCTATGAATGAGTGTGGTCTACTGCCATCATCCTATGCTAATAAAATAATTTGTTTTCTATCATTCTTATTATGCTTCCTGGTGTCCAGAAATTTGTCGAACAGCAAAGATAACTGAACAACTAATCTGTTGTCAGAAGTCGCCATGCTTTTGCATCTGCTAGGCATACACCATCCAGAACTCTTGTCTAAAAGTTTCTTTGCCTAACAAATTACATCATCCGTGTAACGGCCACTGCATGACAAAATAACAGAATAAAAGTGACCACTTCGACCCTGCTTTTGCACAATCGAGAGCAATTTCGCTGATGCAATGTCCGTTCACAATGCAAACAAACCACACACCCATTCAGGAAGCCCGCTCGTAGCACGCGTCTCACAATGGACGCTTCATTACGTCTAAAAGGCTGCACCCGCAAACCCACGCAGCGATGCCCAAAACGAGAGCATGCGCACCACGCTACCCCCCTCCCCTCGCCCCAAGCGAGATGCTTCATTGTAACAACAGACTTCCCGCTCGATTGACGTCACAGCAACCTCGTCAACTCAAGCAGACTCACGTACTGCGTGTTTAGGTAACCCTACATATGCATTGCTGTGGTTACGAAACCCCAAAGGGTAAACCGAGTGCTATGTATAGTGTTTTCATTGTGCTGTATAACTACTTCTTCCTTTGCCAGCATCCAGCAGCAAGAGATAGCTGCGAAAGATTACGCCGCTAAACTCGCTAGCCTTTCAGAAATGCAGAGGTGAATGTGAATGTGTCAATATGCAATGGTGCCCAAACGTTGCAGGCAGTAATCTTTCAGTATGTAGCAGTCACGTACAAAGCACTGTGTGGTTCACTCATGCAGGAGTTGTCTGTTGTCGCACATCACGTCTGTAGCGCATTCGCGGTCCAACCATTTGCTAAGTGACATTACATAATTAAACGCTTTACCTTCAGATGCTGCGGACAACTCTGTGTTTGCAAAGTGCTGTGAAGGTGGAAAGCTTGCGCTGCTGCATTACCCTCTAGAGATGAGTGTATTGTGTTTCTTCAGCTTTCTACACTTCTCCTCTTGTGGGTGAACCGACTGAATGGGTATTTGACGGCAATAATACCGAATGTGATTGCTTATTATCCAGTGACGTATAGTATGATCCAACGTCTGAGGACAGGATGCGGCGTACTATCAACTACGCGTTGCGTCGTAGCCTATCGTAGGCTAACCTAACGTGAGAAGTAATGATCAAGTGAACTACACAGAATGGCTTTTGCAATAATCGTTTCAGGGGCGAAGCTCCGTAAGGTGGGGGTCTGTGCATCCTATGAGGTATGTAGTTGTAGAAGTAGTAGGTAGCCAGCCACCCGCATACCAGTGGCACATAACCACCCTCAGGCACATATCCGCATGTCCACATGTTACAAAAAACGTAGCATGGCGTCCTTATTACGCTCTCGTTGTTGAAGGGACACTGAAGGCAACTATTAGGTCAACGTTTATTGTTGAAATAGCGGTCCATAAACGTCGTAGTGTTGCTTTTGTGCTAAGGAAGGACCTATTTTGAATTAAAATCAAGTTTTAGTGGTGCACATTGGGTTAGCGCACTATAAATTACCCGTCTCAAAAGTGGACCGACTGGACGTATACACGTCACTGATGCCGTGCACAACGTTGCCCGGCTCTACTGCACTATTAGCAGCAGATGGAAAGCATCGGGAGGCACGCCCCGCCACGGTGGTCTAGTGGCTAAGGCACTCGGCTGCTTACCCGCAGGTCGCGGAATCGAATCCCGGCTGCGGCGGCTGCATTTCCGATGGAGGCGGAAATGTAGTAGGCCCGTGTGCTCAGATTTGGGCGCACGTTAAAGAACCCCAGGTGGTCGAAATTTCCGGAGTCCTCCACTACGGCGTCTCTCATAATCATATGGGGGATTTGGGACGTTAAACACCACAAATCAATCAATCATCGGGAGGCACAGACGCAACAACGGCCCTTGATCAATTTCCCGCTATTGGCTTCGAGACTGCGGAAGTGTTTTGATTCAACAGCGTCCCGCTAGATGGCACCTTATTTCTCGTGTAACCATGCGAAAATTGAATTTTTGAATCACTCGCACCATTTTCCGTAGCAACGTCCGGCGGTTCTTTTTCTATGAATCAAACAGAAACGAACAAGCAGCATCTTATTGCGTCTCTTAATGTACGAAGGGTTCTTTATTTAGTGCAGTTAGATTGATTTCTAGTGATTATTTGTAGGTGGTTTGTCTGATGTCATTGTGATAATTTGGAAGATGTCCTACTGGGGCGCTTGTGTTCTTGTGCATTTACTTTAATTTCTCGGTAAGTAGGGCACTGTTGTTGATAATATTGTCCTTTCAGATGTTGTGATACATTGAGCTTTCCCTCTGACGTAAATTATTATTTCAATATAGTGTCCTTTTAACAAAGCGCTGAAAGCAGAAATGTCGTACATGCTCTCGTTTAGTCCATGAATTGTACGCTGGATGGCGGTACTTGTATACAATAGATATATGATAAAAAGAAGCGAGATGGTGGTACTTGAAGTGTTCACCATATGGAAGGACGGACGCACAGACGGACAGATAGACAAACACATGGACGCACAGATAGCCGAACGGATGCACACAAAGACGGACGAACGGAGGACGCATGAGCGGGCGCACGTACGAAAGGACTGATGCACGGACGGACGGACGCAGGAGCGGGCGCACGCGTGGAAGGATGAACGCACGGATGGAAGCACAGATATAATGATGGACGCTTCGCCCCACTCATCATCAATCATTCCGTGGATATGCTGTGATTTTTTTTTCGTTTGATACAGAGAAGTACAGAATAAATGATCTATGGTGTAATATAATTCATGGCACCTCCACCACTTAATATACTGGTTTACGGGGTTCATTTTGTAGGAAAAGTATGTTTTAATTGGGTCATACACATAACGGTTGACGCAAGAACACCATTAATAACGAGATACACTTAGAAAGAACACGAGAACGATCCCGAATATGGAACTAGCCACAGCGCTAAGTTGTGCCCTGATTCCTTCCCTTGTCCTTGTCGACCACACGTCATGTTCGAAAATCTTCAAGAGTCATTACCAATTAGCGAAGTTGTTGGTTCTTCCACAACTGGCAAAGCCCGAATGACAAAGCCCGGGCGTAAATTCCTAGAATGGCATAATATCTGACTAAAGCCTGAAGCAACGCCACATAATAACTAAGGCTCGTCAACGTTGCTCCTCAGCGGTTCTCCGAAAGCCGCATGCACGAATGTTTAACCGCGGTTAAACGTATTGAGTGAATCATGGCGTGCATCCTGCTTTGTGTTGCAATAACTAGCGCTCTGAGATTCACGCTGGATGAGCAGTGCGCCGAATGACGTGTGGTAATTGTCTGATTAGGTAAGCTAACGGAAAGGCTTAGATAATGTGGCTTCTGTTAGAAGGACAAGACAGCCCTGACCAGAAACCTCCCAATGCGCGTAGTCACACCTTAAAAAGTCCACATTTGCACAGCAAGTTCTATTGAAGCGTGTCTCGGACACTATACCTCACACGACGACAGATCGCGCGTAGCAGTCTATTGTTAGCCTTGTATAATGCATTGAGTTATATTCTGTGTATTCATTCAGGGAGGTAAATCACATGAATTTCTAATCACGAAAGCCAGATTATAACTATTGTTCATTGATAAATTTGTGGGGTTTAGCATCCCAAAACAACCATATGATTATGAGAGACGCCGTAGTGAGGGGCTCCGGAAATTTCGACCGCCTGAGGTTCTTTAACGTGCACCCAAATCTGAGCACGCAGGCTTACATAATTTGTGCCTCCATCACAATACTACTATTCGTTTACCATCAATCATGTCATTAATGTTCATGGGAGCACGAGCTGAGACGGTGCAATTATAGTTATTGACGGGTTCAATGTCTCAAAACTACGATATGACGGTGAGAGACCCCGTAGTGGAGGGCCCCGAAAAGTCGACCTCCTGTGCTTCTCTAACTTGCTTTTAGGTCTAAGCAAACTGACTTTATGAATTTTTGTCTCCATCCGAAAAGCAGCCGCCGCGGCCTGGATTCCATACCGCAACCTGCGAGTCAGCAGCCGAGCAACATACCTCATACATCACCATGGCGACTCTTGAGATGGTGTAGTACTGGTCCACGAGTCCTGACAGTTTCAAGCACGTATTGAAAAATAAATAAACAAATGGAAAAGACCGCAAACGAAGCTTAATATGCCGTTGAGGGCCACTGTACTTTGCGAAATGTCATGGAGGTGGCACACATTCGGGTAAGAAAAAAAATATTCAAAGTTCAAGCAGATATATGTAAGGCAGAGAAAACTTCATAACGACGGCTGTTCCCGTCGACCTAGTTTCATCATTTTTAAACGCCGCCAAAAAGTACGACCAGTATGTCTGTTACCAGGAAAGTAAGAAGAAATTTATGGGAAGTGACGTGGACTAATTTTGGTGAAAGGTTATTTTCATACGTTTTTCTATAGTATTATCTCCTTTCTTCAGTATAGGCACACTTAGCAGTTCATCTTTCCGGAAGCAGCTCTTCCGCACTAGGCATTAAGTGAAGGCACTTAAAAACATATTCCCTCGTGTTTTTTTTTTCTTCTTCGGTTCTCCGATGAAGCTACTCTCCGTTGACGCCGCCATCTTGGAAAATTTCCCTATGGTTTTTAGCCACAACGGCAAAAGTTCGCCCACTAGCGAAATCTCGTAATGAAACCGTCAAAGACAGCTACATCAGCCGCAAATTTGGTAACCAGTCTTTGACACGTCAACCACGTCAATTAGTGGCACTGCTCGGTAGTCGGCAGCCCGTGGTCTGCAAAAACGGAGTGCGGCTTCACCACATAGCAGTGGTTGCTACGCATTCTTACGCGCAACTCTCTTTCGCCTTGCGGAAGGGTAGCAAACAGACCTCTTTTTTGCTACCCTTTCCCTACTTAGATGTATAAGGAGACAGGCAAAGCCATCAGGTAGACGGAACACGCGTTTGATGTTGTCCTATGAATTGACAACCAACTTTGTGAATAAAGTATAAATTCGCATGACGATGGGAGCAAGTTATTACGCAGTAGGGAGCAACGACCCAGATTGCTTTGAATGACAAGAACGAATGACAACAGGGGCAGTTAATTTATTTATACCACGACATGCTCGATGACGTCTCAAATTGGCCAGTGAGCACAATTTCTTAGTTTTTTTTATGGTGAGACAGAAGCACAAAAGTGTTGAGCACCTGAAAGCGGATAGGGATTTGCAAATATTGTCATGTCTTACGAATCTGGAGATTACTACAGAACCTTGTTAAACCAGTTTGTATGTTGTATCAAAGTGTTCCTGTTCAAATGATCACGTCAATACGTATGCATAAAAAATACTCTAAGTTCATTTCCTCGAAACATTAAAACTCTGTTTCACAACTTAATGATGAGTTTTATATTATTCATATTACGGTAACGTTACTTTCACCTCGAGAAATACAAAAGCAACAGCCAAGGTAGTCAAGCACAGCTCGACGAAGACGCAGTCACCATGAACAAAGCAGCATATCAGGAGTGACATCCAGTCGAAATGAATTCACCAGACACACGGCAGCTAAATGTTTCAAATTAACATAGCACTGTGCATACAAAAAAGGCATTGATCATACAGAATCTTATCAACGTTTATCTGTTTTTTTATGGTTGAGGTTTCATGAAAACCACATGGTTATTAGACATGCCGTTCTGCAGGAATCCATAAATTTCGGCCATCTGGGTTTTTTTACCGCGCCCCTAAATCTGCGCACACGGCCCTACAACACTTTCGCTTCCATCGTAAATGCTGCCGCCGCAGCCAGGATTCTCTCCTGTGACCTGCGGGTCAGCATCCGAGTACCTTAGCCAGTAGACCACCGCGGCAGGGCCATCGCAAAAAGAAACTAATTCAACTAAATGTAAAGTACCAGGACTCCTAAACAAGCGTGTGAACGTGTTCAGATGTTTGAAGACCGATGCAGGGAATGTTTAACGACCTATCAGGGGCGTCAGGTGGGTGGTGGCGTTAAACCTAATGGAAGGGCTAACGTGGCCATGGTTCGTGCACGGCTTCAGAGATGTGCGACAAAAAGAGGATCTTTTGATGCAGCATTCACTGTGGCCAAACGCAATATCGTCTTTCTCATTTGCGTCGAGAGTTAAGAAAGCTGTGTGGTGTCAAAGTGACGTAGCATAAGAAATACTGGAAACTGGCAGCGTGCTGCTCGCCAGCTTCGGGCAATCAGAGGAGTCCAAATTGGACATATTCAGGAATTTGACACAATGAGAATAGCTTCCTAGGTGTTTTCGATTCGTACTACTACACAACCTGCTTGTAATGTTATCCAGTATGACGATTTTTTTGTGTGTGGTAATGGGGGCAATTTCAAATTGAAAATTATACCCACGAGATTTTATTTTATACGCATATAACAAACATCTGCGTGTTACAGCTGTGTAGGGAAGTTTTTTACAAAAGCATGGGCATCTTTTTTGCTACCCTGCGAGCTAAATCTTTTTTGTTGTTGTTGTTGACAATGATTGTAACTGTATTTCTCAAATAAGCTACTCTTAAAATAAGCCATCTTGAAGAGAGATTTTTATTGCAAATAATACGAAAAATGTGGGGATCAATATTTCTGCTCACAGCATAAATGGCTCTTGATCGTTTTATTACAAAAGAAGTTATAATACATAGCTACATATGTAAATACAGCACTAAAAATAACAAAGCCTCCACACGTCACTGCTAAGTATCGCAAGTATTCAAAGAACAAAGGACCAAGAAAGGCATAATTTCTATGAACATGAAAGATATACGTGCGAAAATTTGTAAGGATACATCACCACTCGGTGTTGTGAACCGCCAAGCCGTGGCGAGCCAAAAAGGGCGAATAGGAGAAAGACGAAGTGTGTCGACTCTTCAATCCTCCTGAGTGGGATTAAGCCATGAGTGCAGAGAAACAAACAAACAAACAAACTTCGTACACGATACACGTTCGTGTCTTTCTGTCTCGCTGTTCCTGTCTTGTCTCTACGGCCTTCAGTGCATGCCAATCTGGTGGAATTCTGGGAAAGTTCAAGAAAGATGGTTGGTTGTAAACGAAGTATCGTTTGTAGGCCATGTCAAAATTTCATGCGAGTTGTATTTCAGGAGGCTATATGTTGGACAGCTTAGCCCACAAACCTGAACAATTTTTCGCGGCACACCTCCAACTTAAAATAAGGTTAAGATTACCGCTGTCAGCTTGCCATGCTGAACCAGTTTAACGAAGGTAACGTGAAAAATGCACGGGATGAGACGTGTTTTTGTATATCAATTTAGAAAATCGTAAGCTCGTTACGAACACTTCTACAATGACCTACGACATTTTCATTAAAAAAGACGTCTTGTATTAAGTCTAATTAAGGAACACTTTTTTTTTGTAAAATGAAAGGGTGTTGGTAGTTGGTGCACGGGTTGCGAAGGCATGTGTCCTACGTGTAATTAACTGGCCATGTTCGCGAGCGTAAGTTAAACAGCTCGGTTCATGCTATTCTATGCCAATAATCACTATCTCTTAAACGATACTAATCTACTCAATTAATCTAGACTGCAGGCTTCTGAGTAGATTGTTGGAACAAAAATGGAACAGCGCTGAAGAAAGGAAGAAGCGTGGAGAAAAGACTTACAATTCGCGACCTTTGTTCTGTCTGAGGCGCTGTTTGATGTCGTTTTAACCGTGATGATTATTATAAGCTTTGG
Organism: Rhipicephalus annulatus; assembly: GCA_013436015.1. Taxonomy (NCBI): domain Eukaryota; kingdom Metazoa; phylum Arthropoda; class Arachnida; order Ixodida; family Ixodidae; genus Rhipicephalus; species Rhipicephalus annulatus. Next base: position 737,493 of record WOVY01012086.1, on the reverse strand, counting down.
ATTCAGAATAGAGGAAGTGCTTGCTATTATAAATTCTGTTATATGTCTGTTACATTTCAACACCTCTACCCCACCATGGTGGTCTAGCGGCTCAGGTACTCGTCTGCTGACCCGCAGGTCGCGGGTTCGAATCCCGGCTGTGGCGGCTGCATTTCCGGTGGAGGCGGAAATGTTGTAGGCCCGTGTGCTCAGATTTGGGTGCATGTTAAAAACCCCCCGGTGGTCGAAATTTCTGGAGCCCTCCACTACGGCGTCTCTCATAATCATACGGTGGTTTTGGGACGTTAAACACCACATATCAATCACCATTTCAATACCTCTGCGAAGTTTGTATCAATCTATGTATGCCGACTCGACAAGTTATACTATTTCCGTTCACTTCTTCCATGTTTCTTTCTTTGAGGATTCTTAAACAGACTATGTAGCACGGCATAGAGCATAGACATAATGTGTAAATGTTTTGTATGATTTCGAAGTAGAACAAATAAAAGTGTTCTATATTGTCACGGGGTCGTGGCGCTGACGAAGGCAGAGACGGCTTATCTAAAATGAAACTCTTTATTCGGACGAACTTGTGGCAGGCGAACGGAAAGATTACAGCGATACACCCTGGCACTGATATAGGTGAACAGAGCGTCGATCAACTGACAAGCGGTGAGGCACGCTGGTTTTTATAAATGTGCCGTTGAATATTTCAGCATCACAGCTAGCGACCCCGTAAGTTCCAGAGGAACCTGTAATGTTAGCGTTGTGCACGCAATCTTGACAAAACGATCTAATACAACGGAAAAACATCTAAAGTACTGAGTCTCGGTTCACGCTGACAGTCTCTGACAATATTTGTGGGCGTGAACCTTTTACAGCAAGAGCGAAAATAGGAAACGCTCGTGGCAAATATACTGCTTATAAAACAGCGCGAAAAAGGCACAAAACGCACAGAAAGAGAACGCGATGTGCCTGTTTGTAGTTGTTTTTTGATAATTTATAACGAACAGGCCCAGCTGTCCGTTCTTCTATAAGCTGGTTTTCTGAAAATGCTTTGCTGATGCTACTTTCCTTTATTTATATCATCATCCACTTTGATATTTTAAAGAACAGTGGTTTCAAATGTGTTAGCGCGAAATCTAGCAATCTCCAACGCAGACAGGCAAGAAAAGCGTATTAAGAAGGTTGAAAAGTTACCATCCCTAGAGCCAAACCTGCTCACTTCATTGCCTTAAACCCGCCACCCTCGTCGAAGCGTCGCCATGGCAACCATTGTACTACCCTCGTAATCAGTTCTCTTGCCTACATCAGTGGTCACTGGTATTATAACGCGGCCCTAACATTTTTCGTTTTCAGGTGAGTTTCCATTCAGTTATTCCTAATTAGCAGCAAATAAAAGTTTCAGCGACCTACTTTCCGCTCGGTTGGCTTGACAATGAAAAATCCGTGGGTATACTTAGGGCTCTAGATTAACGAGGTCCAATGCCTAAACTTTTATGTGATAATTATTGATTTATTCTTGGGAAGAATTGGGTGTTGACTAAGTTAAAGTCTCGTTAAGTTATATTTTTTTTTCTGGAGAGTGTGGTCCACCTCTGAATATAAACGATTTTGTTCACCTTTTGGCTATAGTACAGGCTTGTTTGTACTGATGCCACTACAACCGTAATACTGCACAATTTTTCTTTGTCAGAGCTAAGACGTTTATGCACGACGCAATTGATGTTGAATGGAATTACACGTTCCTTTGGAACGCAGCCTCCTTCCTTTATTATTATCGCTTGCTTTGTTCGTTTTATAAGCACTATAATGAACTTTTGTTGTGAACCTTTGATCATGCGCCAATTTGATGAATATTTTTTGTACGCCTAGGAGGGGCTCGCACCATGCGAGATGCCTGCTACTTTTTCTCTAGTTGCGTTAACAGTAGATGGATAGATAGATATATAGATAGATAGATAGATAAATAGATAGATAGATAGACAGATAGATAGATAGACAAATAGATAGATAGATAGATAGATAGATAGATAGATAGATAGATAGATAGATAGATAGATAGATAGATAGATAGATAGATAGATAGATAGATAGATAGACAGACAGACAGACAGACAGACAGACAGACAGACAGACAGACAGACAGACAGACAGACAGACAGACAGACAGACAGACAGACAGACAGACAGACACACGATGCGGGTATATCGCCTCTGACTGTTATTATCAATCTACTTTAAGAGATATCCCCTCACAAACAGATCATAAAAAACACTAATGTGGTAGAACTTGTATACATCTTGAAAGTAATTTCTCTAAAAAAGAGGGGTTAAGAAGGTTTAATAATGACCTCCGCGGTGGTGCAAACATTTTTTGGTTCTTACGGACAACTAAGTTGAAAGACAAATTTAAGCCCTATTGGTCAACGTAATATATTTTTTTCATTTCTTACTCTTTTTTGTAGCATCTCTGATATATATTTTGTTACTCCCCGTTACTCCTACCCAGCACAAGGTAGGCAGCCGGTTTGAGAAGTGGACAACTTCCTTGTCCTTTTTTTCCCCTCCTCCACAAGTTCACCTAACCAATGATTGCCCCTGATGTGGGCCGATATAGCATACTCACATGCCATCGCACGAGCACTATCGCGGAACACAATGACGGAGACAGCTAGAGAGTGAGAATTTCTGAGAAGGAAGGGAGGCTTGTCTGAGCTAATGTGTTCTAATCTGCTAGTTCACACTGGGGATAATGCAAAAAAGAAGTGAAGCAAGCACTGAGCATGCCTCAGTGTTACCCTCGCTTTCAGTCTTTGATCGAGTAGTAATTGGCTTTGTTCCCAGCAGAAATCCCTTAGGAGCTGTGTAATTAATGCGAATACAAGATCTTGCGTAACCACCGATGGTGAGCAACCAAGACGATCTCTTTTCAGGTATTCTTCACTAGCCTCAGTGCAGTGTGTGGTCGTTTCCCACAGGAACTGAGATTACATTTGCGTTTTTCTCTCGTAAAACTTACTTAAAAAGGCGTTATGCGTACCTTCTGCGGGAGGGCCAACAAAAAGATAGATAATTAAACAGATAGGGTTAGTACACTTGCAACCACCTTAAACAGAATGACCATCCTCCTCTTTCGAATACATTGAACAAAGACTGATGGTATGCAATAAAAGATATTTTGCCTTGCACAAGTCAATAGCCCAACCCGCCTTCATGAACCGTTATAGATACAGTTCCTGGGGAGTATTTTTAGGTTTTCCACGTTGGCAAAAAAAGTTTGACTATTTCTTAGTCTGCACCACAGTTTTCAATATATGATATCACAATGCAGGTTTCATGTACACCGATGGTATTTTCGCAGTCTATGCAGAAAGACTACAACAGTGCAAATGCGACTACCTTGAAGAGCTTTATTTTATCGAAGTTAGCGCATGCAGTAGACACGCTCTCGCTGAAACATTCACAAGTTGGACTCACTAATTGAAAGCGCAGTACTTGGTTGTAGAAAAAGAGAGCCCAGAAAGAGTGCCATGGTGCCTAATTAATTATGCACAATGTAGACACTGAATTTGGCAGCGGCTATTCCAGCGGCTATTAATTAACTTTACTGCTTTAACAATTTAGGTGCAGCGCAATTACTGTTAAGACCACCTATATATATATATATATATATATATATATATATATATATATATATATATATATATATATATATATATATATATATATATATATATATATATATATATATATATATATATATATACGATGCATGACATCGATGCCGACCGACCGCGAAATCCAGCCTAGAGCGTCCACATAATTGCTCTCGCAATAATATACAAGAGAGGTGCTTAAAATATTTGAAGTTTGGGTCCCGTTCCGATGTGACGCTACATATCAGTGAACTAAAATGTGGCAATTTATATGTTCTGGAAACATTAGAACGACCTTTCAATGAATGCTCGAATAGTGTACCCAATAATAAGATACACATATGTTTATAGTGTGTTGCGGAAAATATATAATGTCCATTGACAAACGTGAAACTTCAAAAGAAAAAGGTCGCATAGGGGGAATGTTGAATAAGAGCGGTACATTTCGAAAGAACAGAGCAACAAAATGAATGAAATATATTGGTTTAGGTTACATGATAATTGTAGCCAGTATACAACAAGTCCCAATTTCATTTTTAAGGCTCTAAAAAACTTTCCAAAAGAGAACTGAAAAAAACAACAACAAAAGCTCCAAGAGCGATTGTCTTCAAGCCACAGGGATTAGTGTGTATGTGTGTAATTTACGTGGGCTATCAGTTTAATGTTATGTAAGAATTTAGGCAATGTTTTGTGGCGTCTATAGCCATGTACCTGCGCTAACGTTTCATAATGGCTTGTTAAGCGGTTGAGCGTCGACACAAGGATTCCTTAACGCCTAATTACAAACATTGTCCGACGTAACATTTTGCTTACTACAAAAAAGGACCATTGCCTGCATCACATAAAGATGATGACGATGATACAGGGCAGACCCCGAGTCACCAGGCTAGTCACACGGAGGACCACATCACAGAACGTTTTTCATTCGCTTGACCATTTTACAAGGACCTCATTTCACTCGTAGGAATGGTTTCTGAAGTATATCGCCCCTAAACAACGGTATAATCATGAGAAACATCTTAGTGCAGGGTTCTTGAAATTCAGACTATCTGGTGTTCTTAAACGTGCACTCACATCACATAATGCACTGGTCTCTGACATTCCGTCTCCATTGAAATGCGACTGCACCGGGCGGGATCAAATCCTTGACCTTCAGGTCAGCAGACGAGCATGCTAGCCACTCAAACACCAGGTGGATTTCATTTCACACGTGTCCCCACTTGCGTTCTTGAAGCTTATTCCTAAGAAGCAAAGTTCAAGCATCCTGCGCAACAGCTCAAGACAAGATAAACCTTTCTACTGGATGTTTGTCACGATCTCGCTCGACGGGAGACTCTGAATAAAAGAAATGGAAAGGAAACGGGGCGATCCATCTTCAAGCGTCTCAGCTTTCCAAGAAGGAAATATTCCTTCGGAGCGTACGTGCTCAAAAAGAGCGGAATCGCTTGCATAACGTTGCCAAATGGATAGCTGGGATTTTCCTGCGCGACGCGTGAACCCAATGCTGCGAATCGCACAAGCCGCCAGCGTTCCCTAATCTGAGTGAACGCTAGCGCGCGAAGCATGCAAGGCCTAATCCGAGAGATCGTCATCGCTTCGGGATTCACGCAATCACTCACCTACATGTTTCTGTCTATATATATGCTACAGAAAAGCGAAGAAAATGTAATGCGAGTTGGCAAACAAGACATTTGTGCATGGCAAGGGAATGATACGCTGATGGCCATGCAGAGAAGATGGCACAGAAGTCTTCTGATGGCCCTTCCCAAACCCCTTCCCATTGCTCCTACCGCTCCCACTTAACCCTGAAGCCTCCACGCGCCAATCCACGAACATGCTGGACACAGGATTTCTAGAAAGTCATCATCTTGTTGTTTCCAACTGTTGGGTAGGTTTGTAAATACAAGCATACAGGCATGTATCATACATGCAGTACGCATATTTACGCACGTACGCACGCGCTTACATACCTACATACACACACACATACATACATATATACAAGCAAAGCGCGTTGACAAATCGTAGTTGTCCCAAAAGGGCCGGTAAAAAGCTACTTTTAGGCGCAAAGCTCCTTAGGCCTTGGGTTGTTTCCCCCTTTCGTTTGTATGTATGAAGTCACCTGTAGTTTATGACTTGCTCAATAGGTGGCATTGTGTGTACACGGTTTTCAGCTACTTGTACATGAAGAATGTCGATACAAAATGGAGGAAGCGAACCAGGAAGTTGACTGATAAATACTTAGAAAACAGCAGGTGGCCAAACCAAAAAGAACTATCGGTTAAGAAGAAAGTGAAGGAAACGGAGACTGACATGTGGAGAATGGGCATGATTAAGAAGTCCGCACTAGAGATCTATCGAACTTTTAAGCAGGAAATTGCCAAGGAAAGGATCTATGATAACACTCGGGGTAGTTCTCTACTGTTTGAGGCCAGGACGGGAGTACTGTGAACCAAGACATATCGGGCCAAATACGGAGGGGTGGACACAGTATGCAGTGCGTGTGGAGAGGAAGAAGAAACTGCCGAACACTTGAAAATGTTCTGTAAAGGGCTTCACCCTATAGTTCAGGATGATGGCGCAGAGTTTTTCAAAGCACTGGGGTTTAGGGACCGGCAGGGCAAAATAAACTTTAAGCGGGTATACTTAACTAGAAGGAGGTTATCTGATTGGTGGCTAAAGTCAAGGCACGAGTGAAAATTAAACTCTTCACTGCAAAGTACGAATCCTCAAACTCACTTTTTAAGGAAAAAAAAATAAATATAGTTTTAGATGCGGAGCATCTAATACTCGAGACTTGTAGTGCGGCGCCGTCCGCAATCTTCTTCCTCCTTCTTCCACCATCTGTGCATCCCTTCCTCCTCTACACACCGCGCGCGCTTCACTCCTCCACCATCTGTGCACCCTTCCTCCTCTACACACCGCGTGCGCTTCTCCTCTTCACGAACATTCGCTAGCTGTATAATGTAGCGCGCATGCGCCGTCGCGCTTCGAGAACATCGGCAGTTGACGCGCACGCATGCGCCGTTGCGCTTCTCCTCCTTCTCGAACATTCGACAGCTGACAGTGCATGCGCCGTCGCGCTGTATATATACTCAAGGTCGGCGCTCGCTCGCTCAGTTGCCGCTCGTCGGTTGGTTCGTACGGCGCGTCGACGTCCAAGATCGCAGTGAAATGAATTCCAACGAATCCACAAACACAATGATCGACGTCCCTTCGACCAGCGCCGCCCTTTCGCATACGTGTGTACGTGTTCACTCATTTAACACCCCCTCCTACAACCACGTTAACCAATTTAGCCATCGACCCAAGTAAGTCGCAATTTAACACCCCATTTCACAACCACGTTAACCAATTTAGCCATCGACCCAAGTAAGTCGCACTTTAACACCCCGTTAACCAATTATATGCTCCGCATCCTCCTCAGTGTTCCCCCGAGGGAAGCTGCGGGCAATTTTTTGGTTCATTAGGTATTACGGCTTGGTGGCGCTAGCCACCGCCCGATCTAAAGGGTACAGCCATATCCATTCATCCATCCATCTTGAGAATAATATAACTAAATGGCGTTAGTGGTTTTCACAGCATATTCACGAAGTGAATGATGATAAGTGGGCCAATGGGCCAACACGCCATATGCGTGCGTCCAACCATCAGTTCACCCGTCCGTCAATGCGCCCATGCTACCGTCTGTCCGTCCATTTGTTCTTCTGCTCATCAGTCCGTCCGTGAGTCCATCTGTGCGTCCATCGATCTGTCGGTCCGTGCATGGTTCCATCCGTCCGTCTGTCCATCCATGTTTCCGTACGAAGCGTCTGACCGTCCGGATGCGTGGACGGACAGACGCTTCGTCCCGCTCTTCATCATTCACTCCGTGGATATGCTGTGATCTTTTATAGTTTGTCACACATTTCATGTTTGATCTGCTGTTTCTATTGCCTGACTTCGCATTTTATTTCTCGCTCCCGTGTAGGTAAGCCGTGGTCTGTTATCACCATCACGGGAAGGAGTACTTGCAATTCTAGTCTATGAAACGTATAGTTGCAGAATCCGAAAGGCTAAGTAGAAAGGCATCCAAAGGACAATAGACTGTGTGGAAGCAATGGGAAAAAAAGCCGATCACAAGAAAGGATAATATTGGCCGTCAGAGCCAACGGTGAATTAGTGATCAGATACCTACAGCAGGGGATCTCTCGATACATGCCTATTCTTCGAGGAAGACGAAAGCCCAGTGCCCGCTCAGTCGCGAAACTGGGTGGTGACACCAGACAAACTGGAGCATGGTATCATGGTAGGCGATTCTGCACAGGCTGCATATCGTCTGGAATGGTGAGAGAAAATTATCGCTTTTCGTTTTGCGTTTATATCAAACAGTCAACCCCACTTGTGGCGGACTCCTTTGTATACTCAGTCATGTCTAATGCTCTCTTTCTCACTTCGCTATAGCAACGCCCACAGACGAGGAAGGCCGAAAACGCTCATCACACGTGCATGTTTGAGCTTGTTCATAATTTCTATCCTCTGATAAAAAGATTTAATTACGTTGTGCGGCTCCGTGGCAAAACGCTAAAAAGAACGCACGATGCTGTGTTAAGCATTATTGTGTCCCTTTTGTGTGTGTGATCAGCCATCAGAAATTTCTGTTCAAGTCTAATAATAATAATAATAATAATAATAATAATAATAATAATAATAATAATAATAATAATAATAATAATAATAATAATATGAATGGCGTTCGACCTCCCATAACAACGATATGATTACGAGGGACGCCATCGAACAAGAGTGGAAGCTTGGGCTAGTTGGTGCGTAGTCATATTTGCAAGGTGTTTCAGCGCGCGAACAAAAGAAAAAAGGCCAGGGTAGACAGAAAGAGTGCTGCTTTCTGTCTACCCTTTTTGTCAGCGCTCTTTCTGTCTACCCTGTCCTTTTTTCCTTTGTTCGCGCGCTGAAACATCTTGCAAAACGCAATCGGAGAGTGCTTCGGAAATTTAGACTCCCTGGGGCTACTCGAAGTGCGCCTGTATCTTCGTACATGGGCCTCAAGTATTTTTTCTTTTCATCGAAAATAGGGCTACCATCGCCGATGTTGAATGCCGTGCCCTTCAGTGCAGCAGTCGACCACCACATTCACTGGACCACCATGGCGAGTTCTGTTCAATCCTTTTTTCAGCGAAAATAGCTAGATACAATTGCCAGAACGGAGCTGAGATTAAAGCCTCACGTCAGCACAACATCGAAAAAAACGCTCCACGTAGGGTCATTGACACATCAAACGAAGGAGGCTTGTGAGTACATCCAGCAGAACGTTACGTAGTTCTGGGTAACATATAACGCTATCCCCGGGTTGTGTATGACCAAGATTATGAGAAAGGCTTTTCGTTAGAGCACGCCTCCGTCAAAAACTTCTTTCAGATCAAGTAGTAGTGCAATGTAGCTGGTCACGTGTGAGTGATTTCGTACCAACACAGACGTTTACTAATCTGCAGGTGGATTTAGTTGCCATAGCAGTGTACGTTTGGCGAGGGGCTTCATGATTTTGGGTATCTTTACCCACGCAGGGACACAGTAACGTTATCAGTGGTTATGAAGCAGGAATAAATTTAATAAGCCATGAACGAATCTGACCTCTCGAAAACTTGGGATTGCGAACGCTTGAGTAATTAACCAACGCTAGACACTTAACCTACCAGGAAAAAACAAAAAAAAATATGTATCAAACTCCGGTAATGTTTTTTTCACTTATTTGTAGAGTTTTGTCTAAATAAAGCAGCACCAAAATAAATATTTTTAATTTGCTATTTGCATAAAAATATATCTAGGAAAAGGCTTCATTGCATTGTATCTCAACGAAAGATGGCAATAAATTGAAAGTAGGGACAACAGTGGTCCAACGTGGACTAGCATGAAGACCTATCGTCTAGAAGCACAGCGTGTTGTCATCGTTGGTTCCATCTAGGACCTACATTTGTCGATGACGAGTGCGGTCGTCATTGCTCTTTTTGGTCTCTCACTAGTGTCGTACGGCGCCGCAAGGACATTGGTGGCCAAAGAGCGCCATGTCTTTTATGTGGCGTGGACGACGACCAATGTCTGTGAAGATATGTTGTTTTATGAATGTATAGACGCCTAAAATCACTCGCTGTAAAGCGTAAAATATTTTCATGGCAATGATATGTGGTGTAATTTATGGGTGTGTATTGACTATTGAATTACAAGTGATCGTGGTATGTATATGATCGCTCATTTTAGTTCATCACTATAGTGATAAACCGCCCCACCGCGGTGGTCTAGTGGCTAAGGTGCTCGGCTGCTGACCCGCAGGTCGCGGGATCCAATCCCGGCGGCGGCGGCTGCATTTCCGATGGAGGCGGAAATGTTGTAGGCTCGTGTGCTCAGATTTGGGTACACGTTTAAGAACCCCAGGTGGTCGAAACTTCCGTAGCCCTCTACTAGGGCGTCTCTCATAATCACATGGTGGTTTTGGGACGTTAAACCCCACATTTCAATCAAATCAATATAGTGATAAGCCAAAATGTTCTTTATCTATACTTTTATTCCGTCAATACTTTAAGCGTCTCTTTTTGCTCCTGTCGCGGACGTGTCCAGCATTCTAATTTTGCCCCTAAAACCCAAAGCCTCGTGTAGGCTTGTACCCGCACGTATACCTGGGTGAATATCACCGCATTTAATCAGAACATGTTCCATCGTTTCCTTAGCTACCACACAGCATGTACATTGTTTTTTTTCTTTATTGAATCTAGTTTTATGGCTACGTGTTCCAAGCGAACCCGACCTCGCTTCGAACAGTGAAGTGCTTCCCCTTGAATTATCATAAAATCTTTCCTGCCTTATTTCGTTCTTGCCCTTTCGGTAGTTACTGAGAGCCTGCTTCTTTTCCAACGCTACCATTCAATAAATCCTCTCCGCCTCTCTGACTTTTTACCTAATGCTCCTTGTTTCCATATCGCCCACACTGCCACCTACCGTGATGCGAGCGCCCTCGCACACCAGAGCTCGCTCCTCTTCTCCGCTCACTTTCCGCTCACTTTGCCCACACCACCTGCTCCAGTTGCTAGAGGCGGGGATAAGTGCATGCGCTTGCAGCTGTGGCTATGGGAGAGAGAGAGTGAGAGCAGAGAAAATAACACCTGCCGGCGCGCGGACACCGACAGATGCCTGATGTGCTCCGACTAATAAATGCATTCGCAATTCAAATTACGTCGTGAACAGATTCACGAACAAGAGTGTCACAGGAGATACCTACGGCGCACTTAGAAAAAGCCTTGAGCTAGTTGAGGCATAGAAAAAATACATAGGCAGTGTGGCAATACCATTGCACTTGGAGTTAAATGTGCTTAGAAACAGAGTTTAACGATTCAGAGTACTTCCTAGTTTACTATGGGAGAGCAGAAAGCCGTCCCGTCAAGTGCTTAAATAAGCCATCACGTCCCAAGGCATAGCATTAGTTATTTGAAGAAAGGGGTGAACAATTTTCAGTACTTGGTACTCTACTATGTATAAAGCCATCCCTTGAACCTCACGCTTGAAAATACCCTGTTCTGCTTAGAAAAAGTTTATTTACACTATGTACGAAAACCGGAAATTGCAGCACAGGCCCTGCTGTGTTTAGCAATCAAGAACAATTGGTACTCTACTAGGGCAGGAAACCGTCAAAGAAAGAGACAACTAGCTGCGTGTTCAGAAAAAAGGATTAACGATTTAGATTACTCGGTACTCTACTATGGCAGAGCAGAAAGCCGTCTCTTGGGCTACACTCTGGATGAGGCCACTTCGACAAAATAATGCTTTACAAAAGAATCAGTCATACTAGCTCGGCACGGTTGCATTTTTCTCAGTGTTCGAAAAAAAAATGGTAACGATTTAGAGTGCTTGGTACTCTACAATGGGAGGGCATAAAGCCGTCCCCTGGGCCTCACACTTCCCGAGGCCACCATAGAGAATGTTTCTCTATGAGCGGCCCTCACTTCTACCAAATAATTGCGTACTCGTACACTCGTTACCCTTTGCCGATGAAGCGAAGCGCAAGTAGGCATGCTTAAGGAAATGTATCCTTCAAATCCCAACTTGTTGCTCAGTGTAATGCTAAGAGCACCGTACGTACATCCAATTACTTTTGTTTAGTCAAGCACAGCACAAATGTTTAATGACTACCTCATATAAGCTTACTACCGCGCTTTATTCCAAAATTTCTGAAATCAGTGCGTATATATGCCTCCTCAGAATGTGCTGCCAAGTATTGCTCAGAATGTGCTGCCACTTAAATAATGAATTAACACGATCTTCCCAAAGGAAACCATGATGCAATACAAAGCAGCAGCGTTGCGCACGGGTGGCGTCGCCTTCAACAGCGCTAACAAGGGTGCTGCAGTTAGCGCTGGAAGATTCGTGGGTGGCGGTCACGATAGTGAAGCAAGCGGCGGTAGCGAATGGACGAGGCGGCAGCTGCGGGCGCTGCAGCGAGTGCGCAGCAGGCAACAGAGAGAGTGACGTCCGCGCACATTGCGAGGGCAGCGCGATGTTAACGCTCAGCTGTGGCGAGACCTACTTGGCAAAGCTCCAACACCTGCGGCAAAGAGAGCGTTGCAGTTCGTTCGTACGGACGCACGAAGAGACAACATCACACAGGTTTGTCGAAAGTTGCTTCGCATCTGAAAAACTGCCAGATCTGTGCAGAACACGCAGCATATCCACAACGAAAATTGAAACAGCGGAATTTCAGAGCATTTCAAACCACTCTTTCGATAACTGTGAACCGCGACATAGTGGGCTCACTCGCAGAGGGTGCCCACTATGTCAGAAATCATAATTTTTTGTAGTAGGGAAGCATGCATTTGGGACGTTCTTCCTCATTCTTCGTGGAAAGTTGGTACCCGCTATAAACTTGCGACGAATGTTGTACAGTTTTTTCTATGCTGTGGCTAACCACTATAAAGAATTTCGCCATGTGCTGTTGTAAAAGGCTGCACCGTTCAGAACGCCATCATATGTTTTCCTTGTAGGCCCCATGGGGCATATACGAATTCCTTATTTACCTATATGAATATGCGAAATAGATATGCATCAGATATATTCATAGCAGAAGACGGCCTTTGTGCTGTCTCGCTTTCTTCTTCAGAGTTCGTGTCTGCACGCTTTATCTTCACTTCAGATGGATTTCTATATGCTGTAGCGACGCTTCCACTATAAGGCGTCTCTAGAAGGCCTTGCCTTAATAATTTGGTCCCAGAAAACGGTCATCTCTTCTCAGAATCATGCCCCGCAAGGTAAACAGATTGCGAAGCATTGAGTATATATTTACTCGTTTTGCAGTGGGAGCGACAGTTTACGGGATGCATCTTACATTGTCCGTTGCATGACTAGCATTTCATGCTCGGCCATGCGATCTGCCGAAAAGTGGGGGCTTGCCACCACAACAGTCTGGCTGTCGACATTAGCGTCACTTCGGTGGTGAGATAATCAGTGAACCCTGTGTGGCATATTGTTCAGCCTATGAGAACACTGACCCGCCTTTCAGTGCCTAACCACCAACGTGACCTGTAGCCGTACGGATGATAGGATTCACTGACTCTGCCCTAATTATCAGAGAGGGCGTTCGCGGAATTGCAATTCACAGGCGTCGTCTCTGCAAATTACAGGCTGACGATGCACGCTAGTGCTTCTGTGTGGCGATTAGTGCTTCTAAGAAAGCATACCCTTTGTGAATCAGGTTTCGTGGGTGGTGCACCTGCGTAACACAACGGTGCTCATGTCGTTTCGTTAAGCATATGGAAAAGGAATAGAATTATATATATATATATATATATATATATATATATATATATATATATATATATATATATATATATATATATATATATATATATATATATATATATATATATATCGGAATGGTTTGCTAATTATCATATAAAAGACTTATCAGATTTGTGTAAATAACTGTTAATAGCTCTCCACATTTCTGTGCTGTTTTACGACTTCAATTTGCCTTTGTATAATTGATAATACTGACAATGAAACGTGTTGCATTTGTCACGTAGAGTTGTTCATTAATATTGTTTTTTGTCTTCACTTGCTTTTGACTATTTCCATGTTATTTTTCAATAGTGAGTATTACCATTATGTTGTGTATTGATCGTATTTTTATTGTTAATCAAGCTTATTCATTATTACTCGCAAGTCCATATACTATTGCTGTATTTTTTGTAATTACCCCATCCATGTAGCCATAGCAGGTCCACCTGTCAGTTTCTCTGAAAGTTTGGGACCTCCTGCTGTATTAACGCTAACCATGTAACTCAACTGTACTATTTAATAAACTTGACTTGACTTGACAGAAGGAATGTGTTAGTCGGTGATTCCTGCAGATAGTTGTGGGGACAAGAAAGGGAAGAAGAGAGGATTTCACTTTTTACTCGTTTCAATGATGTGTCAAGTTTTTCCAATATTTTTACGCGGAAGAGGCTGTGTTGTTATTGCTTAAATTTGCAGTTTATGGGCATGCAAGTTTTTGATGACAGTGAGGGCCGAGAACTTCAGAAAATGTAATCCAAAAACTGCGTCTTTGTCTCCATTACCACATCCATCTCAGAACCAGAAAAGAAGCTGTCGTGAGAAGCAAATCAGGGTGCCATTTGCAATTCTGCATTCATTGCATAGCTTGTTTCCTTTTTGCCTATTGACTCCTCGATCAAACTGAAGATCATAAAAAGGCGAATGACATCGGTGTGTCTCAAGCTATCGTGTATAATGAGATAGAAAATATCAAACTCAACCAACGGAAAAATACCTTGGCCATAGACTTCGAGCACCCGGCTTTGCTAGATACCTTGAGAAATGTCATGGTGATTATGGTGCATTCAGACGACGGACCGAATCCGGATTTGTCGTGGACGCGGATGGCTAATCCGTGGATGATCCGCCTGCAGACACATCCACCCGACGAACGATGTGCTAGGAGAAAACCGCCGGATTACCCTCGACAGCAGATTCCGCGTTCACCTGCGCCCGCTGGCAGCAGACCGGTTTGAGTATTCAACATGGATGCTCGCTTGGCTACAGCACACTGTAGCTTGGCTGCGATGTCTGTCGCATTGTGACAAATGAACGAGGGGTGTTATTCTTTCAGGAGAAAAGGGAGTTGCTCTTCAATTATGTTCTTTCAACTACATTGTTCCCCACTTGTGGAACTTCTGAAGGCGTCTACCATCCCTTTTTAGATGCGGCACGTCGCCGGTTGCAGAAGTTGGAATATTTCACCAGCATGGCGGCTAAGAATCTCGCGTGTCAAACGACAGCAGCGACATTTCCCGGACCACCAAAAGTGATTTCTGCGTATTTATACAACTGAGAACAAAGCCCCTGGAAAGGAAGTAAAAAAAGCTCAAGCGTAGATGATGCCGACCAGTAAGGCGGCTGTCCAAGAGCCATGGAGGACATGCCGCGAGCAGACGAAAAGTGTACTGGTTGCCAGAAACCCCGAGCTAATCCGCTGAAATATAGGCTTTCTCCCAGCAGAATCCTGATGTGAGAAACAGGTTGGGGCTATCTGTCCGCGAGCAGCGCGGACGAGTCGCGGACGAGGGGAATCGCTGATGTGAGGTCACGTGACGTGCCGTCCGTCCTGCCACATCCGGATTTGGTCCGTCGTCTGAATGCACCATTAGAAGGATCAGTCTCAGTGCTTACATCACGCAGGATAGCGACACGACGACGGAAGTCATTTATGACATCGACGTTTTGATACCGAATGCAGACCTTCCTGTGCTTCAAAGCCAGCTAGTGAGGCTACGTACATACTGCAAGTATGCCGACTTGGCAAATACCGCAGCATAAAGGTGACCTACAGAACCGATTGCGTTTGATAACATATGTATAGATTGGTCACTTTCGTAACGTTGTCCGACAAAACATCCCAAGCCCCCTACAGTGTAACAAGTGTCTGGAGATGGGCCATGTTAGTAGTGTGTGCATCAAGAAGCCGGCATGGCCACGTTGCACCGAGCCCCACAAAGCAGTGGCTTGCAAAGCAACTCTCCTGATGTCTAAAGACTGCACAGTATACTCAAGAAGGAGAGCTGCATTCTGAGGCAAATGATGCAAGACGAGACCCCACGAAAGGACGTGGTAACGGTTCTTCAAAGACGGCGTTCCCGTCGATGGTGATGCTTGAATAAAAAAAAAAGGCAGCCCTGTGCTCAAAGTGTCTTCACTTGCGCCACCACCGCCATGTACACACCGCCACCACCAAGGCGACCTTCGCGCCCCGGCCACCAGGTGTGATACTTCCAGAGGGACCGAAAGATACGGTGGCGCAAAATAGAACATGACTCTGAATGACCCACTTTATCCCGCGCCCACGTGCCTACTGGAGCACAGAATTGACAGTCGACAACGGCTACGTCCACAGCAGGCAGTCTGTTCACCCAAGAGGTACACGTTTTCTGATAAAGACGATAGTCTTTCTTGGGGTTCTTCGACGCAAAAACTTTGGTCTGCCTGCCTGCCTGCCTGCCTGTCTGTCTGTCTGTCTGTCTGTCTGTCTGTCTGTCTGTCTGTCTGTCTGTCTGTCTGTCTGTCTGTCTGTCTGTCTGTCTGTCTGTCTGTCTGTCTGTCTGTCTGTCTGTTTTTCCGCCCTTAAAGGTATTTTAAACGGCACCAAAGTGGCCAACGATACTCCAAACGGCCGACCCCATCCGCAGTGCCCACCAATATTGCTCAAGGTTCAGCGTTCATACTTGTGCGATTGTCAAATTCAAAAGCAATGATTGCGCATATCTGAGGCACCATAACAACACGTCAATATTATGTATGTGTATTTTTTTACTAGAAAAAGCATGCATAAGTAATTCTAAGGACCATAGCATTTATCACGCTGCGCTGACCATGCAAAGCTTGAACGAAAAGGCAAGTGGTTCTAATGCTTTGCTAAGACGACACGGTAGTGGCACCTACCCGTCGCTTTGCGTTCTACACTTTATCACCTCTGAGACTGGCGCGCACGCTGCGTGCTCCATTTTCCAAGATAACTGCTAGATAGCGCTCATGTTTCACGTGTGACGTGACTTGATGTGCTCATTCACCTCGACTGCATGCTCGAGGAACTCTAACGCAGCGCCTCCAGAATACCATTCACCGATTTTCTTGCACAGAACATCAAATAAAAGTTTTGTTCGCTTTCTCCAGACGCAAGACTATCGTCTTCCAACGGCATCTGTTGTGTAACATGTAGATACGGGGCCAATTTTCAGTTTTGAGGTCGTTGATGAGTGTTATCCCCACTCTCCTGGCTAGTCTGCCAATCCCTGCCGCTAAATGTGCGCTGAAAGTCTGGGGCATACTAGAACCAGTTCTTGCTGGTCTGCAAAAGTCTGGGGCATACTAGAACCAGTTCTTGCTGGTCTGCAGTAATAAGAGTAATAAGATGGCGCACTATACAACATATCGACCTTTCTAAAAAGAAGTCAGGCATGCTTACGTAATTTAGTGGAACGCCCGAGGTCTGCAGTGAAGAACGTCTGAATTTAGAACGTTCATTTTCGAGAACATTTTTCCCATCATCCCCATTTGTGAACCGTATTTTTTAAAAAAAAACCTCTACTGTCCGGCTATGAGTCATGCATTTCTCCATCACGCATCGAAGCAAGTCAAGTTGCTGTGTACATCCGTAAAGAGCTCACATACGCTTGCCAAAGAGTCGAGCCTGACGATGGAAATCGCCACGTGTGTCTACATGTCAAAAAGAAGACGTTGTCGTTTCCGCTGATAGGCGCATGAGCCAAGATATTTTACATGACAAAAAAAAAAACAACAAGCATATATACTCCCGTCGCTTTCTAAACGGAGATCGTCATTTATATGGATATAGCGCACCTCAACAAGGACAGAAAAAGAGACGCACACACACACAGCGCGATTGTGCGTGTGTTTCTCTCTTTTTGTGTCTTTGTCGTGGTGCGCTATACCCATATAAACGATGAACCCCAACAAACTAGCCCAGTGACGTGCCTTAGCATATTTCTAAACGGAGAAGTACTATACTGGTGTGACGATGAAAGCTAAAAGCAAGAAAGCATAATAAAACCTGACGTGTGCTTTTGTGCGCACTTAAGAGCCTCATGTATACGTTATTTTGGAGCTCACTGCTTTGATGCCCCTCAAAATCACATCATGGTGTTGGCACGAAAAATTCCAGAACGTAGGTGAATTTGTTTTTGCAGCGTAAACATCCCTGAGCCAACAAGTTCCGAAGGCCGGACACACTCCCTTCAATATACGACCCTGGATGATTTGATCAAGCAACAAGAACCTGAATTATACACGACGTCAGCTGTGGAGGGGAAAAATATCTAAGTCCAGCGTTTCAACATCATACTTCAGTCAGCGACACCAAAGTGTTGTTTTTGTTCTCAGACTTCTTAGTTTTTTTTAGTGTCGCCACTCGAAAATGCCGCCTCAAGATTTTTTCATGGGTCGTCAAACTTCAACGTCGGATAATATTGCTGACACGATGAAAAATACATGAGATGGCTTATTCAAAACACAGGAATAGCTTTTATCTTTTATTTTTCTGCAGTGTGCACACGTAGACTAGAAATGAGAAACCCCCGGAGGCAACCTAAACGCATATTGCCGAAGAATGCGACCACACCAAGTTTACCAAACTCTGCGATTGAGGCGAATGCTAACCGGAATATCTTTTGTTTAGGAATGTGCTGTGGAAGTGCATAACATAGACGCCCATCTATCCCGACACAAAGGTGGCACAATATGCAGTTGAGGCTTCAAAATGTTTTTTTTTTACTTTCACAGCTGTTTCCCATTTTCCTTGTTTTTCGCTTCGTGCACATGTCATGTTTCGACGGCTGAACCAAAATTGATAAAGCTGCAACAGCATTAACACGTCTATCGGTAAAATAAGTTTGGAGAATGTGTATCATGGAGACAATACCGATTGAAAAGGCTTTGGTGCGATACTATTGGGACGGGAAAGAAAAGAAGGGGGTGGGGATGGCAATCTCTTGAAGTGTACAGTTTTTTGTTGTGAACTCCATGACCATAAACGAACATACTTTTATGAATATATCTTTACCTTGGTGTTCGTTTGTTTTCCTTGGACCATTATTATGGCAGGCTATAGCAACGAACTTTCAAGTAGTGCCTTTGACCCGAACTAGAAAAGTTAATAAACTAGTACGTGTGCCTGTGCAGATATGACTTGGGGTTTCCTGTGATAATGCGTTCCAACAAACAGAGGTCCTTCCCTTGACAAAGTGACGAGGGAACTTCTGTTTATCCAGCGAAGTAATAAAGGAACGCTTACTACTTGACGCAGCTATATTCCTTGTCAAGTTGTATTTTTTGTTGCCATGCGTGGCATGCTGAATTCACTTCTACAAACACGGCATAGGCTCTATGGGGCGCTGTGATGTGTCTTTTCTTGTGGATACTGCAGGTTTTATCTCAGCCGTAGCAGTATCATTGAGATGGGGGTAAATGCAAAAGAGCTCGTCTGGGGCAACACAACTTTGTCAAACATAATAAAACTGCAAACTCTGCAGAATAAAATGCTCCGCACAATTGTTCATGGGTCTTGTGATTCACCCACTGAGCATGTTTTCATAAAATACAGTATTGTACCTGTAAACAAATACTTTTACTACAATTTGCAAGCTTTTGTAAAACAACAAAAAATGATTCATTTCTATTTAAAACTGTTTGCATTACACTTCGCCATTCATTATATGATACCAAAGAACAAAATGGTTTCGTATTACCTAAGTGTAAAACTAACCATGCTTTTTCTATGTTACGTCATTGTCCCATACCTCTTGAATACCTTATTTTATGACCACCTAAATGCTTTGTCTTATCGTGCGACCTGCAAAAGCATTATTCAGCAATGTGTGTAGTCACAAAGAGTTTTCGTGTCTTCATGCATTGTATCAACATGTGTTATTGCTTTGTACTTGCAGTACAAGTGTCAATTAGGCTATATATGTCTGTAGTACAAGTTTTATTGTTTTTAATTTGGTTCGTCAATGCATTGTATTTTGTATGAACCAGCTGTACAGCGATTGTCTTTCGGTTTGTGCCTACTGCTGACATCTACGGATGGCGAGACACGTCAAGCGGCGTTGAATTCGCTGTTTTATTTATCGCCATCCCCAGTTAGTGCGTATAAGCTGAACTAAAGACTTTAAATAAAGACTTGAGCTCGTGGGGTAACATTTCGAGGTGCAGTTAAACGAAAAATGCCATGACGTGTCACAATACAAAGGCCGCTACCATTCCGCCTCCATTAAAATAGAGCCACCGTGGCTGCGATAGAACTAGAGACCTTCGGGCGAGCGGCCGAGCACCCTAGCCACTGATCCATGGAGACGAACAGGCAGAGCAGAATAGTGCGCATTTTGGGCGGAAAGATCACTCGGTGTACAAGTATAGTCATAGCCATGAAGGCCACGCAACCAACAATAACACCGACAGAACCACAAGGAAGATTTCTGTTTACAGAAAAAACGTTGCTATATGGTTCATTTGCGAAGATTTAGACTGCCTTTACGAAGTAATTCCAGCCAAAATGGGGTGTGTTGTTCAGTGAGGGCCTAATGCAAATTTAATCCTGAATAGAAACAGTGGAGGACAATATGGAAGTTTCACTGCAATATGGAATTGAGCGATTTTGTTGACTTGAGGCCACTGATAAAATAATGTGGAAAGAGGCCCGTCTGCATTGTCAGAAGCAATGAGCGTTTTTCTCAGTTTCAGTTAGCGTGGACTTTGTTGTTTAAGGGAGGATGGGAGAACGCTAGAGTAGGTTTTATTAACGTGCTTTATTGATATCACACAGTGCGCGGTCTTCTAACGCTTTGCCACTATAGAAATAAAACCATCACGGCCGTGATCGAAAAGTGCTTTTTGGGGCATCAGTACTCAAAAGTGTGCCAAATTTACATATTTTTCATGAGGCTTTCGGAAAATGAAGGCATTTGCTTATTTCTCGTCCGGATATTGAGTTCCCGCACGATAGCAACCACGATTTTCTGTTTTGTTGCAGACAATTAGCCGTAGTTCATCATAATATCGTTTTGCCTATTTCTTTCTTACTTTTGCTATAAACACAAAACAAATACAGATAGTGGAAGCTACAGATATTTCAAAGACAACAAAGAAACTTCTGAGAATGTCTTCAAACGATTAGTCCTTGTTTTCGCGTATATACGAAAAACATAACGTAGGATACGTTTGGTCTGATTATCCCATCATAACTAAGTTGATATTACAGAGACACACACACAAAAAAACTACAGTGAGTAAAAAGTAAAGATAACCAGAAGCGGTTTGTACAATGTAATCGTTGGCACATAAAAATACTTCCTATTTTCTATTCACCAAAAGTCGCATCATCTTAGGGGAGAATCCAACACATTCAGGTTGATCAGCCAGATTACCACGCACACATTTAGCACCGATGATCCGTTATGCATTTACATAACCCACGATTATGTGATATGCTAATAAACAACACAGTAATTCATTTTTAATTCATTAGTTTATTTTGCTTATAAGAACAATGAACTCATTAAATGCCACTATTGGTTGGAAAGATAATATATGTTTCATTGGGTTTGTGGGAAAGATGATTCAGACGGCTTTCCGAATAGAGTTATGAGCCCATTTCAATCAATGAACGAGGCCTCTGGAGCGAACTCTATATCGAACACTGGAGTAAGCAGGCATGAGTGTTGTGCATATGTTGTCATTTTTGCTCGAAACTCAATGCCACAGAGGCTCCTAAAGAGCAAGATATTCTTGTAGGCCGTTCGACAAGCTGAAGGTGCCACCCAGGTCCAAGGATTTCGAGCGGTAACCCGAGGCACCGCTATCATAATCGACGGGGGATGGGAAGGGACAAGGATTAATCCCCTCTTCCCCCACCTCGCCAGGTGAAAACTTCCGGATAAAGTTAATTAATTATTAATTAATTCATTCATCTTTTCTCGCAGCTGAGTCTTTCAAAATTTGATACCGACAAGATAGCTCGATCTTCGGAAAGATCAGGGCCTTGAATGATTATTTCTCTTCTTCTTTTATAAGGCAAAAAAAAAAACATTGTAAAGCTTGAAAATGTGGAATCTGCTAATTTTCAGAGACGTAAACAAATAGAAGAAGAAAAAAAGAGTCGAACTCTGTGTTCCTTTTGATAACTTGCAGGGTCGTTTTTTATTTGAAGTCAACAATAGTATTCAATTCTTTTGAAAGTTGATACGTGGGCGTGTCAACTGCTGCTTTTGTGGAAGAACTTACGAAGTTATGAAAACTCGCTGCTTTTACAGCAAGGACTGTGATATACCATTCGCAAAGAAAGTGCACGGACGCTCTCCGTTAGCTTAAAGAGCACCGCCATACTTATAATCTCACATAGTACAAGCGTTTAAACCTTCATATTAGCCTTAGTCACATGCTTCTCACATGCGCTAAATTCATTCGAACGTGTATTTTTTTTTCTGCGATAAGCACGCCGGAGTGGGGAAAAAAGAGGAGCCGAATTCTCGACACTACTTTGTTTGCTTACCCCATGAGCAGCTGGAGACACGAAAAAATTGGCCACGCCACCTTACCTTGATAACATGAGTACCGCTTTTTTTCTTAATGACTGAAGGACTCACTGTTTCCTCTTTCTTCCCTCTAATCTTTGTTTCCTCTGTTTCTTCTCTCCTCCCAAAAGAGTGAGCAGGCGTTGTGCCCCTCCAGGTGCCAGTTGCCAGCTTGCTCTCTCCCTCGTTCCCCCGTGTCCTTGTGTATCTGTGTATGCAAACCAAATAAATAAATAAATAAAGACTCACATAAAGAACAACACGTAGACCCTCAGGACCGTTGGCAGGTCGGGGTCGGGGCAGCCCTTTTTTCCCCGATACCTGACTTAGAGCTGCCTTCTGATTGAAAAGGCCTCCGTTGAAGGTTGCCGGGAAGAGTGATGCTGCGGTGAATGTTTACCCCCTTTGACGCACACAGAAACACTTTTGCTGGGGAACAATACGAGTGCCTATGTTCATAACAATTCTTTATTTACGCTTGACTTTCTTCAGTGCTTCAGCTGCACACATTTACTGTACCACCTGAATTGCTATCTATGCCTTCAAGCTCGCACAGGCATTTCACAGCGGATGTGTAAGAGAAACAATTGCGGCCTCCGTCCGCATCCAATGACAACACCAAAAACCATGTGGCGTTTTTCGAGGAGCAACGACGTCACGTATTCAAGCCCTAATTTTACGTCAAAAAGCCCCAAATTGCGGAATTCGATTTGTCACTGATGACGTCACGTTCATTTACTCGTTGCGCGCACTGCAGCTAATTTACTCGCACTAATTTCGGGTCTGTTTGTCGTAGGCGCTCCTCGACTGTTTACGTGGATTGCTTCCGTTGTTACGTGTACGTTTGCCTAAGCCATAACGCAGAGCACAATAATCGTGTTTATGTGTTTGGCCTCACTTAATACGTTCAGCATGGCAGAAACGAGTGGATAAGACAGTGGAAATTCCCGCAACAGACGGGACACGTCTGATGCATCGTTATATACGAAATACTATGATACTGTACAGAGGCAATCTCGAGCGAGGTTGAGCGGATCACTACATTGACATTAGGCAATAGATTACGTCACTTGTTTTGTCTCGAATGAAACCTCTTCAGGCGGCTAATACTTCGCCTAGTTCCACGTAGCTTGCACGTGTATCTTACATAGCTGTGCTGGCCGCGAAGATAAGCGTTTGTGCTTGCTCAAGTCTTTTCGTGCCAATATCCACATGTAATGTGCTTCTTCTCAAACTCACTCGTGTACTTCTTCTCATACAAACAACTGTATGACCTTACGTATACCCTCTTTATTTACGTCATGTTCCCTTGCTCGTTACGCAGAATGAAACCAATTTACTCGTACGATGCCATTTAGAAACGAACGATTGTATGACACATCCGTTAGTCATTTTACCCTAGCCTTTTGATTCATTCTGCCATTAGTTTTTTGTGACAAGAAAAGAGACTGGACGGTGTGCAAGACGCAGCCAGTCCTGTGTCTTCTAAGTTTCATGATGCGTTAATGCTTTTACGCTCATGAATTACGCATCACCAGCTATCGTACATTGCACCGAGTCATTACCAATTTGTGTTTTATTCCGCAAGTACTCTACAACCAGTATGCATTATTTGGTGACTTAGTCGCGTTTCTACTACAACCAATATTTGAAGAAAATAGTTCTGAAAAGTACGTCTCATGACCTTGTAAACCCTAACTGGCTCACAAGAACTCGTACCTACGCTATGCTGCACAAATTTTCTTCCCAGTGAGTGTAGACTGAAGGGAATAAATAGACAGATAAAAAGCAGCCATCTGGCGTAAGCGTACCTCAAGAATTACTTCGAGTCTATCGCAAGGGCCTTTCTGCGTCTTTTGGCGTTTGCAGCGTGCGCTGTGTGATCCGCGCGCATTGATGTTTCCGCTGTGAGTCGCGGTCAAAGTGTTTGCTAAATGACAATGTACAATTACAGACTATTTGTCAACTGCTGTGAGGGGGGTTTCCCCTTTAGAAAGAATGCTTTGAACGCAGGAAGCTTGTGCTGCAGCATTTGTACTCAGAGGTTTGTATTGCATTTTTAGATGCGGAGCATCTAATACTCGAGGCTTGTAGTGCGGCGCCGTCCGCAAGCTTCCTCCTCCTTCTTCCACCATCTGTGCATCCCTTCCTCCTCTACACACCGCGCGCACTTCACTCCTCCACCATCTGTGCACCCTTCCTCCTCTACACACCGCGTTCGACATCTACAATTCTCCTGATTCTCCAGTGGACGCGCATGCGCCGTCGCGCTTCGAGAACATTCAACAGCTGACAGTGCATGCGCCGTCGCGCTGTATATATACTCAAGGTCGGCGCTCGCTCGCTCAGTTGCCGCTCGTCGGTTGGTTTGTACGGCGCGTCGACGTCCAAGGTCGCGGTGAAATGAATTCCAACGATTCCACAAACACAATGATCGACGTCCCTTCGACCAGCGCCGCCCTTTCGCATACGTGTGTACGTGTTCACTCATTTCACACCCCCTCCTACAACCACGTTAACCAATTTACCCATCGACCCAAGTAAGTCGCAATTTAACACCCCATTTCACAACCACGTTACCCAATTTAGCCATCGACCCAAGTAAGTCGCACTTTAACACCCCGTTAACCAATTATATGCTCCGCATCCTTCTCAGTGTTCCTCCGAGGGAAGCTGCGGGCAATTTTTTTTAGCTACCTCCTCCCTCTTCATATGTACTGAACGACCGCAGCTGTCACGTACAAGACTGAATGCGATCCTTTATGAACTACATAAGTGGTAGTACAGATGACCCGGTTTCTAAGAAATAGACGCGGTGTCCTATCGCCTACACTATGCGTCGTAGGTCGGACACACAATGAGAGAGGCCGGCAATGGTTTTACAAGATTGCATGTGGTGACGTATTGCCTCCGTAGTGCTTCGTAGGACCACAATACAGCGTCGTGGGTCCTGATGTGGTGTCTTATAACTTATGCAGTGTGTGCAGGCATGCAGCGGCTTTGGAGGTCCGAATATAATGCTTTACAACCCCGTTGTGTGTCGTGGGTTGGATGCGACATCCCAGGGGTAGATGCGGGGCCTTATTGCTGACACAGTGGGTATAGGCCACGCTTAGTGTTGAAAGACTCGATATCACTCAACTTATACGCAATGTCAGTGGGCGAACGAGGTTCTGATGCGTAGCGTTTTAGGACTGCGCGCTATTATGGCAGTTGGTTAGGTCCAATAGGTTCGCGTGAGAGTTACTTCATTCACGTTATCCTATAAAGCAAACAGCAGGCACAACACACAGTTTCTGAACATCAGTGTCATACATATGGCGAGAACAAGTGGTGCCTTCGATCTCATCCGAGTACTTGAATCTATCTTGTTTGGTTATTTGAAATTTTATGATTTCCCTTACCAAGACACTGACTTGGAACACAGCGGAGGTTAATCAACATGTCTTCAGTGCCACCAAGTCTGTAGTTTACACTTTTACGACCACCGTTAGATTGCGTCAGTCACCATTTCTTCCTCATTTTACTGTAGCTACCAATTTGTGATACCAGGCTCTGCAACCGCTTAAGTTCCCGCTGTTTCTCAGAAAACCAAGGTTTTGTATAATAAACAAGCAAGCGCTGTTTTGCTTACTGGAATCGGTATGTTCCAGCAAAAAACTTTCACATAGCTGACAATGTGGGCCGAATGCGATATTGAAGTTACCTGCACGAAAATGAATGCAAACAAGTCACTGATCTCTTGGAGAGCGTACGTAAAACACGTGAAAAAGTCTGCGAGTTGTTCGTTTAATTGTAAAACCCTCCGCCAGGCGTTCGCTTACTGCATAATGCATAGAAAGTGTGCCTGCTAATTGAATTCCGATCAACACGTTAGTTCCCAACGCGAGCTGTGCACTGATCTTCACGAGTGTGTTGGTACGCTTTTCTTATGCATGCTCTCACTGATGATAGCTTTTTATTGCTTTCATTTAAGATTTATTGCGGTCTTCTTGCGTTCCTTTTTCATTGAAATCTCCTTTCGTGTTGTTTATTATTCAAGCAAACCAGCAAAATATGACACCACAATCTGTTTTTGCCGTATTTAAAATCTGCGGGCATTAATATAACTACATCACAGATTACAGGTGTAAACGCGTTGGTTATTTGGTCTGCTTTCCAGCTATCTCGCGAGGGTGTAGAAACGGAAGATCTACACAAATTAGGCGACAGCTGCGTCAAGACTATCTCCGGCCTTGACATGGTTTCAGATTGATTACCTGGCGCGACTGTAGGACAATTGTGGACACGTTTAGTAGTGTGACAGCCGGTGCCTTGATTGGGTTTCTCTTATCTGTACTTGGGCTCGTCTTATCCTTATATGTACGAATATATTGCCATTCTGCGAAATAAACGTCAGGTGGAAGTCACCCCGGTTTTCTTTCTACTATGGCCCATTGTGTTTATGTTCGCACACTGTGAAATTCACTATAATGGATAGCACAAATCTCGTTCGTATTTCTTGGCGTTGCACTACGTTGCGCAGAAGAACGGAGAACACTGAAAAATGATGGGACGATGATCTATGAATTCTCGCATTAGATGAACAGCTGTTGGCTGTTGAACGGGCCCGTATGCAGATGAAAGGAGGTCTCAAAATGGGAGCAGCGTGCTTCGGGCTAAGAAACTAAAACTACCTAATGAATGTTGAGAAAATTCTTTCGTGCACGCATGCATCTATACACAGGGAAAATTTGGTATGGGTCTAGTACCTTCAAAAAAAAAAGAAAGGGTGCCTGTCACCTTTTTTGGCGACCCATGAGTTGCCAAGTTTATCACTCGCTTAAAGAGACCAGTTAACTCTATTAAGCGTTGAACTCCTTGTGGTCAGACCTTGAACGTTGGCTTTGGCATTGTTGTCGGCGTTGGCATTGTGCGCTGTAGCCGCCTATGACGATGATTCTGATGACGACGACAAACATATACGCTTACCAGAGCACATATTCTCTTTCTGTCATCACGGCGCAGGACATGAGTGGCACGCACTACACGTCATGACTATGACAAGGACGCGCGTGATGATGAACAACAAGCACGTCAAACCACACATTCTGTTTCTGCCATCCCGGCCCAATACATGCAATGTACCGACTATACGCCATGACGATGATGATTACGAACAACGACTAGCTGGTGCACTGGATGACACCTGCATATGCTCTACGATGCATTTTGTAGGACTGAAAACAGCCAATACTCACCAGGGGAACGTGACCAGACCTCGTCTTTGCCAATTTTCAAAGGAGGTGAAAATGTTTGAGGCCCGGGTGCTCAGCGTAAGTTGTGGTACGTCAAGGAACCTCTTGCGGTATAATTTTCTGTAGTCCTCTACTGCAGCGTCTCTCATAATCACAGCGGCCACGGTCTTGATACGTTCAATCCTTCCAATTATTATTATTATTATTATTATTATTATTATTATTATTGTTGTTGTTGTTGTTGTTGTTGTTGTTGTTAATGTTGTTATTATAGCCAGTTCTCTGAAATAAATGCCTCTCAAAAAGAGAAATATATGACAGAATTTCTGTATTCGTTCTCTGTGAACACGTATAATGCTTGTGGTGTAAGCGTTTATTGTGCATGGACCACGTAGAGCGAAAATTCTCACATTGGTTACTCTTGCCAGGTATGTAATCTGGCGTTTCAACTAGGCTTGTTAGCTAAGCACTGCACAAATCTAAATATTTCTTAACACCCAAAAATAAAAGAGCCACGACGTTGCTTGCTCCTGATTTTCAAACTAAAGACACCTGCCTCCATCTCATTTATATTCAGATTTGGACTATATACACCTATCTTTATTAGACCAATACTTGAACGTTCGTTTGAAAAAATGGATTGTATGTTCTCACATGTTTGCAGAAATTTACTTCATGAAAACACAGTTCACGTATGCTACGCAGCAGTTAAAATAAAACAGACATTTTGACAGCATGTTTTCAACAATCTCGTTCTGTGAGATCGAAGAATGAATGAAAACAAGAAGAAAATGCAGCAACTTATTTTCACGCCCCGTCTATTTCCAAGAAGTAAAAACTCTTTCGTTGCCTACATGCCAGTACAACGCGAAATCCCTTGCATCACACTGCCGAAATGGATGACTGGGATTTGCCCGATGGGCAATTGAACCTAATGCAGCGAGTCCCACAAGTCTCGAGGGTTCTCTAATCTGAATGAATGCTGGCACGCGAAACATGCAACGAACAACACGAGAGATCTTCATCGCTTTGGGATTTCCGCAATCCTCCGTCTCTCTCTTTCATTTATGTTTTACTGGAAAGAGACGAAAGAGTAACGGGAGCTGAGATGGAAGAGGTTTGTGCATGGGAAAAAGTTTTATGTTGATGAGAGCTGAAAGAAAGCGGTAAAGAGCGTTTAACACCTTTTCCCGAGTCCTGCTTCACTTTTCACCATCTATTGCCTAACCCTTCCATTTCAGTTCCTACTCGATTTACTACAATCCATTTACATGCTCGACAAAACATTACCAAGAACACGCCGTCTTGTTGGCAACAGTTGTATAGTTTTTACATACATACATACGTACATACATACAAACATACATACATACATACATACATACATACATACATACATGCATGCATACATACATACATACATACATACATACATACATACATACATACATACATACATACATACATACATACATACATACATTACATACATACATACATACATACATACATACATACATACATACATACATACATACATACATACATACATAGCCTGCTCACAAATCTTGTTAGCCCCGACACTGCTGTCAGAAATCTCCTTATGGTTTGTCCCGCATTATATGCTTGTTCTGGTGTTTCCATATCGTGACTTCGCATTTTCTTCTTAGCTCGCGCTATACTTAGCTGGTAGCCTGCCCTACACAATTACACGAATGAGTGCTTGTAGTGCTGTCGATGAAACACATAGATACAAAATCAAGGGCACGAAATCTTGAGACGGACTCCCTGAGGACAATGGACTTAGCGATAGTACTGGACAGAGAGCAGAACGCAGGAGGGGATAATACTAGCCATCCATGCCACCGGTGATTAGGTCATCAGAAGCCGGCAGTAGGGGATCGCTCGATCAATGCTTATGCTTCCGAGAACACGAAAACCCAGTGCCAGCTCAGTCATGAACCCCGGGCAAACTGGATGGTGTTATCTTGGTGGGTGTTCTGCGCAGCCTGCTCATCCGGTATGGGGCGTAGGAAATGTGAAAGCTTCCATATTACTAAAAAACACGCACAAGGACACCGCAAGAATTTAATCGATATTTAATCGGTATAAAATAGTGAAAGCTATAGAGTATAGACCCGTACGACGCTTCCCGGGCCATTCATTGACGCGCCTGCTGGTCTGGCCTACATACACTTTGCAACAAGCGAGTGTAACGGAGTACACGACTCCCGTTCTGCGAGCTGTAAACTTGGATATATGTTCCTTAGAACACCTAGGCTTCTGAAGATTTGTCAGTGTGCCTCTTTCATGTTGTCTGTCTTTCATGTCAATTTCTGTCTTTTATGTCAATCTCTGTCAATGTCAATTTCTCGCTTTCATGTCAACTAAAAATCAGTTCAAGTCTAGTGGTTGTCCTGTCTCTTGATCTGTACATGCGTGCGTGTCCAGTAGTAGTACATGTGCGTGTCCAGTAGTAGTACTGAACTTTCAGTCAATATAAACTAACCCTGCTTTAATGATAGGAAATATAGATCTCCTATTTTGCGTCTCTATTTACAAGCAACCCTACTTGCGCATGTACGTCCACTCACTATTGTGTAATAATTTGTTTAAATGTGAAGCAGTAAGGTACTCCTGCCACTTTTAGCGCTTTAAATGCGAAGCATTTCTTTGCCTCCTGCAGACAGTTAGAGCTTCTATCTATCTATCTATCTATCTATCTATCTATCTATCTATCTATCTATCTATCTATCTATCTATCTATCTATCTATCTATCTATCTATCTATCTATCTATCTATCTATCTATCTATCTATCTATCTATCTATCTATCTATCTATCTATCTATCTATCTATCTATCTATCTATCTATCTATCTATCTATCTATCTATCTATCTATCCATCCATCCATCCATCCATCCATCCATCCATCCATCCATCCATCCATCCATCCATCCGCCCGCCCGCCCGCCCGTTTGTCTGTCTGTCCACCCGTCCGTCCGTTCATTTAATCTACCGATAATGTGTTAGATGGCCGAAAGCTTCGACATTGGAGGTTTGGAAGCAGTATATAGTTTCATGAGTCTAACTATAGGTCGCGGAACTAGAATCACCTAGTTCCGGGACCAAGCTACGCCAGGATTGGTTCAAGCCTTATTGAATGGAGAGGGGGGGGGATTTGCCTAGACAGCGAACAACGAAGCAATTGGAATTGTTTTGTCGGTAATTGATATAATCTGATGGCTAAGAGTGGATAACTAAGGACAAGATATTGCTAGTGCGTTCAAGTCATAAATGTGAGACCTAAAGGTCTCGCATTTTTTCCTTCATTTCATCAGCATTTTCAGTATAAACCAACTATCTCGACGAAAAGTGTTTCTTGGGCACCAAACATCAACGATTCAGGGTACTCAGTGGTCTTCTATGGGAGAGCAGAAGGCTGTCCCTGACATACAACAGTGCAGATGACGATATGTTTTTAACAATTTAAAGTACTTGGTACTCTACAATGGGAGAGTGTAAAGCCATCCCGTTCGGCTCATAGTTGCATGTGCAAAATACAACGTCGCATGGTTTTTTCAAAACTCCATTGATGATTGTAATGAGTCCTTCAAGCTAAAACCATTGGGAACTTCAACGTTGCTCTACTGTTTCCTTTGCATACGTTCGTTTTGTTGCAAAAGGTTTCTCATCATTTTCATCAAGATAACGAGGCCACCATCTTTATCTTTTGCGACATCGTATCTTTATTTTATAAAACATACACTATGAAAAAAATTCATATTTTCTTGCGGTGATTGCTACTCTCTTATTAGCTCCGACATAAGACGTAGCTCCCTGACGTAGCTCCCGACATAAGACGTACCTCCCTGACGTAACTCCCTGACTATTTTAAATGCGAAGCATTTCTTAGCGAACTTCGGCGACTTTGAGCGTATCTATCTATCTATCTATCTATCTATCTATCTATCTATCTATCTATCTATCTATCTATCTATCTATCTATCTATCTATCTATCTATCTATCTATCTATCTATCTATCTATCTATCTATCTATCTATCTATCTATCTATCTAGCCGCACATGTTTGCATGATCTCGTGATCACCTCCTAAAATTGGGTTAAAGGGAAGTGGGTGTGGGAGGGTAAAAGTGTTTGACAAATATATCTGGCTGGTCATAACATGAGTAACGTCGAAATCTCATCGCATTCATTGTGAAACATTTTCCTCCTAACGAATGTGGAACACATCCGTATACGACGGGCCGTGGTAGGCAGGTACGCACCACAGGTGTTCCCCAGTTTGCCCCGCCGTGGTGGTCAAGTGGCTAAGGTACTCGGCTGCTGACCCGCACTTCGCGGGTTCGAATCCCGGCTGCGGCGGCTGCATTTCCGATGGAGGCGGAAATGTTGTAGGCCCGTGTACTCAGATTTGGGTGCACGTTAAAGAACCCCAGGTGGTCGAAATTTTCGGAGCCCTCCACTACGGCGTCTCTCATAATCATATTGTGGTTTTGGGACGTTAAACCCCACATATCTATCAGGTGTTCCCCAGTTTATTTCCACCCAGAAATAGTGACAACACACACAGGTGTTCCCCAGCTTATTTTTACCCAGGAACGGTGACGACACACATTGGTAAATTAAATGCGAGTGCTTGAAGTAAAACTGGCATTGACAGTGATACGAGACTAACGCAAAAAATAGAAATGTCAATGTAAAAGCAAGGATCGAACCGAAACATTCTGAGTGGCAACCGGTATTATACCGTGAAATTGCTTTAAAAAAGAAAGACTCCAATCAGGCCTAATGTTGGTGAAATGTCAGTTGTCGTTGCAGTGCTGTCTGTGCGTACAGCATTTGTGCAGCCGTCAACAACATTAACATGAACATGCCCGACGAGTGACCTCTCTTTGCTTCGACTGACGTCAGCACCGCCAAGAATCAGACGTGACATCTATGTTAGAATTAACAATAGCTGGAGTGTGCGTCCACTTCACTAGTGAGTTTATTTTTGACTTGCACCTGACTGGTGGGCAAAATACTTAGATGGTTTGTTTTCACTACGCTTATGTCGTGGCTTATGTAATGGGCGTGTGCGTGAGTACACGCACACGCCCATTAAATTCGTGTATGCTTGTCTGGAGAATAACTGCCGTGTGCGTTATATTGCGCACCTTTCGAGTGTGAAATGGTAGCTTCCACTCGAAAGTCACGATTTTGAATTTGAAAAATGTGGGTGCTATCGCACGCTATAGTTCATATACGAGATGAGCATACGACAACAAATGTAATTGGCTCAAGCGAGAGCGTATACTATAGACATTTTTCAGCAGTTAGTTTTTCTGAGCAAAACTAGATGACGCCACCGCACCGAAGCACCACGGCCTTCTCCTCAGCGGCACAGCAAAGATGTGGCGTGTGGCGGAAGTTGTCCTGCAGCCTACGGCGAGAAACGGGTGGCGCGGACTATGCGGGCGCTGGTGAGCGTAGCAAGAAAATATGTCTAGTTAGCATTTTGCCGAGCCTAACTCGCTGCCGGGCGACGATGTGAGAGTATGGGAAACAGCGACGCTGATCACACTCTGTCATGGCAACACCTAACCCTAACTGCTGCGTCCGTTTTGCTGGCCTTCAACCTGGGAGTGGTAGTGGCGAATCGGCCGGCGATAGGCGACGGTGAAGAAGTTTGGAAAGAAGTCCATTAGATCACTTGTTCAAACATGACAGCGCCAGTTTACCACTGTGGAAAACCGTCTATAGGCATGGCAAAAACGTGAAAAACGGACCAGCCTTGCGAGTGTATTCGACCCGCCAGTAAAGCACAAGTGAAGCAACTTACTTGTGAAATCGGCATTTGCTCTATCTATCGTTAGTCACATCAAACATACCACGTCAAACACTTGGCGGCGCTGACGTCAGTCGAAGCGAGCAGAGGCCACGCGTCGGACCGTTCGTGTTAATCGTGTTGACGGTTATACATATTTTTAGCGTCACTTCAGGACGTCTCAGTCGATAAAAAAAATTACACCACTGTCTCTTTCCCTCCGAATGCTTCGGATGATATTGGTACTTGAGATCTGCCGAATTTCGCGATGTTGTTCGTTATAGCAATGCTCATGAAAAAAGCCGGACACGCTAAATACACATAGAGTTGTGTGCTTGGTCACCATTTCTAAATTCAGAAAAAAAAAACAGTCCTTTAAGCAGCCTAGATCTCACGCGGAAAATCAATGAAGGAGGCAGGATGTTCTCTTAAGCATCGTTGTTCGCTAAATGAGCGTTTGAGCTCATGAGAGTGTGCGTGCTTATTTATACGTGACCAACTACATATATCTTTCAATATTCTGTTCAATCCCAAACAACAACAACAATATTAGTATAAGTAATACTAATATAATAACTGTTGTGCTGTAACGCCCAAAAGCAATTATATAATAATGCGGGAAGTTGGAGTGGAGGCCTCTGGAAATTTAGACCCCTTTAGAGTATTTAAATCTGCTTTTAAACCTGAGTACACCCATCTGTACTATTTTCGCCATACATCAAAAAAGGCGGCAGCCATGGTAGAGATTCGATCCCACGACCTTCGCAACGGCACTCGAGCGTCACAACCGCTCAACCACCGAGGCTGGGGCCATTTAACCCAGATTCGAGTGACAATCGCTTGACGTGGTCGCGAGAGGTTCGATGAGATTAGAGGCGCACGCGACAGAGTATCGCAAGACAGTCAGTATAGTGTGGGCTGTCATCTCCGTCGCACCAAACGAAGGGGCTCTGTGAAGACGCCCACCACAACGGGACGTAGTTCTATGTAATGCGCATCGCAAACCACTTGCGATGTTCGATGAGGATTACAAGAAAGGCTTTCCCCTGAAGCGCGTCTCCACGACAGAGGAGGACAGGAGGAAAGGAAGGACAGGGAAGTAAGCCAGTTATCAGACCGGCTTGGTACCCTGTGCTGAAGAAAGGGCTAAGTGCAATGAAGGATGATGGAAGAGAGAAGTTGCAAAAAGAAATGAGAAGGGGAAGAAAACAGAACATTATGCGACATTGCCTAAATTTTTTCTGTGCTACTATAGTTATCCGTAGGAAATGCAACCACGCTTTTCGAGCTTTCCGAGCCGAGGACGGTTTGAGCCAGTGACCTAAGACCTTTTTTCCCCGACAATAAGCGATTGCGCCAAGTCTAACGAACACTTCTGAGAGTTATTTTCGTCGTGCACTGCAGCGAGGGCACACACACAAAATACGGGCGATCGTGTTTTCGCAACTACAAGCATCACGTGACGGGCCATTCAGATGCGAAAAGAGCATGCATTCGTGAAGTACATCTCAAGACACAGGATCATTTCACGATAAAGGGGCAGAGTAACGTAGCAGGACTCCCGCGAATATTTTGTATCAAAACAAGCAATCGCCAATACATGGTCGAATTTCAACGTCATGGGATAGCTCTTTGGAGCTTTCAGGAAAGGGGGATTTGGCCCAAGCTGGTTTAGGCTGACGTCACTGATGGTTGCGAAGCGGCGATACGTTGAATAAGCTATAAATAATCTTCACCTCTCGTGCACTCCGCACTGCGATCGCTTGAGTGGCAAGCCGTCGCTCTTTTTAAAGCTTTGCCAATAGCGTTACAAAATAAGAATAATATAGCAAGTTTATCTGAAAATATTTTGCTCAATATTGAAGTTTTCGTCCTGAATGAAGGAGTGCCATTATTTAAATTTAATTAAATTTCATTGTATCCCGAAGTGTGTAAAAAAGGTTTGAAAACGTCTTTACTGCATGGTAATACAACGAAAAATTGCAATAAAGATTGAAGGACCTTTTCCAAGTTTGAAAGCGTGTTCGGTGAAAGACTTGGGCGATTTCACTGACTATGTCATGCTTTTTTTATTTATTTTGCATGACAGTCCCAGTTTAGTTGC
Organism: Rhipicephalus annulatus; assembly: GCA_013436015.1. Lineage (NCBI taxonomy): Eukaryota > Metazoa > Arthropoda > Arachnida > Ixodida > Ixodidae > Rhipicephalus > Rhipicephalus annulatus. Next base: position 702,059 of record WOVY01012086.1, on the reverse strand, counting down.
ACTCTTCACAACGTCTATTTTACCGCCTACATCCTTTCTGTGTGGTTGTGTTAAATGATTCCTGATGGCCCTGACAGTCCAGTGAGCTGGCACTATTGCAGATATTGATATAATTGTACATACACGACGTTCGGTTTACATCAGTCTCGATAAACGTCGATGACAGTTTGTTAATTACCACGAAAGCCTCATCAAACGCACTGCCATGGTGTGTGTCATGAGGTACGCGTTGACACTAGTGACACAAGAAAAAAATTCACTAGATAACAACCCCTTATGATATCTTCGTGACGTCACCCTTACGAAGAGAGAGAGAGAGAGAGAGAGAGAGAGAGAGAGAGATAAATAGAGAGGAAAGACAGAGAGGTTAACCAAGCTTGGTTCGGTTGGCTAAACTTCTGAATTGGGGAGGCACTAAGATTATTTATAATTGTAATATTGTTCAAACGCATTGAAAGCACACGGACAGACGCGAAGAACCATCTATCCGCATCAAGTACTTTTTGCATGCTTAATAAACTTCAGAGTAAGCGCTGTACTTGTCAGCTTCTTCTGTGTGTATTCGGTGCGCTTCTACAAAGTTTCGATTGTGAACTATACCAGCTGACCCGAATGGTCATCTTGCTGCACTGAGGCTTATCCAAAACTTCAGTAAGCGCGAAATACACGTAAGACAAACGAAGTTCGGCACAGGAAAAATGCTGGTCCAGTGTATTTCGTTCATGTTACATGTCTCTCCAGCTTACAGAAGTCATATTTCTAAAGTGACTTTGACGCATGGAGGCAAGACAAAGAAAGAAGGGAGCATGAAGTCGCGCAGGCATCTTCGGCCAGCTAACCTGTTTTGAAGCCAACATTGTCGGTATAACGCACGACTTTTCACGTATATATCACGCAAACAACGATACTTGTGACACATCAAGGTATGTCACCCGCTAGTTTTAATTCTAAACGCGCTTCTTCGGCACAGACCGGCCGGCTCACGAATATAGAGAACTAGAATAATATAGTATATTCTAGTTCAGTATACTCTCGAAGGTGGTTGAACAATGGAACGCCACCGAGAGTACTAGAACTACCGCTTGCCCTGAAGTTTTGATCACGCGTTGGGCCGACACGGTGAGCTTCTCTGGTGTGGCATATTGCTCTCTGTTTTCTTTTTAGGGGCTTGCTCCTTATGCTCAAGCCTTGTCTATTGATCCCGCCATCGTAGCCACGCTCCCTCTATGGAGCAAACGAAACGATCAGAATGGAGCTCGATGCGAGCGCCTCTCTTCTTCCATGGGAGGGCACGCTGGGCAAGCGACGCTACGCTAGCGTAACGCGAGCTCCGACGTGAGACGCAACCGAGGAAACCAGCGTCCGTTGTCGTGCTCATACTTAACAACGCAAGCGCTCCGAGGCGCGGGGGCGCTTGGGACTTTTGGTCGAATCCCCCGATTTCCGCGGAGTAGACGGGACGGGGGGTAGGGGCTACAACGAACCCTTGCTATAATAATAATAATAATAATAATAATAATAATAATAATAATAATAATAATAATAATAATAATAATAATAATAATAATAATAATTGTTGGTGCTTCCACCCCATCCAAGACTATAGCCAAGGAAGAGAGCCTGATTTTCAGACGCTAAAAAAGCGACACTTGCCCCGCCGCGGTGTTCTAGTGGCTAAGGTACTCGGCTGCTGACCCGCAGGTCGCGAGTTCGAATCCCGGCTGCGGCGGCTGCATTTCCGATGGAGGCGGAAATGTTGTAGGCCCGTGTGTTCAGATTTGGGTGCACGTTAAAAAACCCCAGGTGGTCGAAATTTTCGGAGCCCTCCACTACGGCGTCTCTCATAACCATAGGGTGGTTTGGGACGTTAAACCCCACATATCAATCAATCATTAAAAAGCAACACTAACATACATGGCGTATTAATGCACCGCCTCTACCCAACGACACATGGCTACACGTGCCTGCTCTGCAGTGTACCAGACACCCTGGTACACTTGCTCGTGGAATGCCAGTTCCATACAAACCACGACGTGCAACTGGAGCGGAACCAAGCCCCGAGAATAGACGACGACCACCTAAAGGAAACGTGGGAGGCCAATTTCGTCCTCGGCGACCTGGAAGTCCAGCGACAACTCGTCGCCAGGGCGAAGACGGCAGTAGAAGCCAGAGGGTTCCTGGACTAGGGAACCCTCCCACCTTGGGGTGACACGGGGCCTCACTCGGAACACTGTTTCAAAATAAACGTTTATTTCTCGCTCTGTGGGGCTCAACGTTCCAAACTTTTGCTGTCTCTGGTAGAGAACAACTTTGTATAATGCTCGAATGCAAGTGCGGAGGATTCGCGGTTTACCTGATTTAACCACTGGAGTCTGGAGCAAGCACCTTCATCATCATTCACTTTGTGGATATGACACCATTTTTTAAAGACGATAGCCTTTCTTGGGGTACTTCGACGCAAAAACGTTGGTCTGTCTGTCTGTGTATTTTTCTGAATAGTTCACCAAAACAATACCTCAAGCGGTCAAAATCCAACCCTATCCGCAGCGCCCACCAATGTTGCTCAAGTTCCAGCGTTCATATATTTTATTGATTGTCAATTAGGAAGCAAAAACTGCGCATATCTGAGGCACAAGAACAACATGTAATTATTCTGCACGTGTGTCTTTATACTGAATTAGGTACATATAAGTAATTCTTAGGACCGCAGCGTTTATTACGCGGCGATGATAATAATGCTATGCACAAAAGGCAAGTGTTTCCAACGCTTTGCTAGGATGACACAGTGGTGGCACCTGCCCGTCGCTTTATGTTCTACACCTTATCGCCTCCGAGACAGGCGCGCATGCCTTCCTTCGTTTTCTAAGATAACTGCCAGTTAGCGCTCGTGGCTCACGTGTGACGTGCTTCGATGTGCTCGTTTGCCTTCGCTGCACGAATTGAGGCACTCTAACACAGGGCCTCCAGAATACAATTCAGTAATTTTTTCTCGCGCAGAATTTCAAATGAACGTTTTGTTCACTCTCCCCAGACGAAAGTCTATCGTTTTTCGGCAACATTTGCAGTGAAACATGCAAACATGACGTCACTGTGACGTCACATATTGCGATTTCACATCATGGCGTGAACTCAGCACACTATCGCTTGGCGAAGGGGCCCCCGATTTCGCAGAGGTATAATCTAAAACGAGATGAGGTGCAGAAGGCGTGTAATGCCACTGATCATAAGGGCAGTTCGAAACCGTCTTATAAAGTATAGGTGCTGAGAGCGTTCGGAGAAAGCTCGTCGATTGAGACGAAAACTGAGGAGAAGACAAAGCCTTCGAGTTGCCTTTGGGGAATGCGTAAGAGCTCCTATAAATTTCTAGTATACTTAATTGCTGTCCAAAATGACACTTCATTTTATAAATAATGTCTGCGTGGTTATAACATTAACATATATTTATCTGCTGTGTAAAATGTACTCGCATCTTTTGTAAAACTTGATGGGAATTCCATGCACAATTTCGTTCTTTTCATTCTCATCGGATAAATGGAGCGTGCTTATAAAGCCCTGGTTGCCATCATTCAACGTGACGCCAAAGGAAAAGTATTTACTTTACAGGATATTTATTGTTAACGCCATTAATTCTATTTCTCACAGAAAACTGAAACAACAAGAGCCAAAGTCCACACACTTAATACTCCCTCATTTTTTTTATTGATATGATGTATAAGGAGATGCTGGCGCACAAATATGGTGCCGGCTACGCCTTAGCCCTTGAGTGTAACTTGAACAGGTATCTTAAAGTAAAACATACAAAGCAGTCTTTTGCTGGCACTGTGCATGTAATATACTACGATATCTATTGCTACAAGAAAACCAACTCAGTGTTCACCACTTCAATTTTGGTTTCACGTTAAAGAGGTGAAGAGTACGCAAAACTATACGCACCAATGAATGCGAATCCTCTTACAGCATAGCAACTTAGAAAAACAAAGTGTTGTACAGTAGCGAGATAAGTTCTTGTACAATAAAAATAGTAAAAGACTTTCTCTCGCTAGCTAAGTGATTCATCACGGTGGATCTTATCTAGTTTTCATTACGCAAATATAATCCGTTCGTAAAGCTTGTTGTGGCGCTTCGTTTAATCTGATCCAGTTAGTTACTCCTTCTCTTTTCTTTTTTTAACAACGGCTTTTTCACTCCGACTTTTCATTTTATAGAATAAATCAACTTAAACATGACGTAAAATCAAAGTTGTGTCAAATTTCGCCACCGTAACTTCGTAGAAATTTTTGTCAGAGCAGAGGGAAAATCGAAACTAAAAACAGCCTCCTTTTACTTTCTTCCGCCATCGAGACCTTAAAAAGAAAAAAAAACTAGTGAGCACAAAAGAGAATCGTGCGTGGAAGCAAACCAGTGGTAAATGTTACGAGAGATTATAAACAAAGATAAGGATTTACAGTTTTCTGATAAACGCAGATCCTAAATGCGTAATCTCGTTTCGCAGAAATCCCCCTCTGACAACTCACCTCCGGCAACGAACAATCGCCGAGTCAAGGGATTTCGTAAGAACGCTGAAGCACCAATCTCAAAGTAAACGATAAAAAAGATCGGCATTGTTTAAGCCATACGTATCGGAATGGCTGTCCACCAGATAACGTGTTCGAAAGATTCAGGCGAGAATGAAAAGCGACAACTGAACACGTCAAGTGCAAACGACTAAGCTCCAATCAAAATAAATCGTAATAAGGATCGTGGTTAGGGTGAGTTTCACTGCAGAAAATTTCATCAAGAATATTTAATTCAAGAAGCAAGTCCTTCGTCCTGTCCAAGAAGATAAAGCTTAAAAAAAACTGTAGGCCAATGCAATGCGCAACCAGGATGGGCATTACAGAGAGGAAAATGAAAAATATGCACGTGCGCAAACAATGTAGAATAAAATGAACAAAATGCATAAAGAGAATCATTGATCAAGTTTCAACATCGCTCGTGTTGATAAAAATATGTGTTCACAAAAGAGTCACGCAAGAGGTTGAGGGTAATCATTTTTTACTAGATTTTACTCAAAATTTTGAGGAAATGTTCTCACGCGAGCAAATTTACAGACTCGGTTAGGTAACTTACGTTGATGTAAGTGTCCGAACCGAACTAAATGAAACAGCTCACAGCAGAGAAATTTACGTGTTGCGTATTAAAAAAACACGGTTATACTTCATGAAGCCCTCGAAACACATATAAGTAAACTACGAACGTAGGCAATAAATTTCAGTAGCACATCGAAACCACTGTTACAGGCTTGAATAGAATTTGTGCATCAACATTTTTTCCTTAGAATAAATGTATGTAAGGAAACGCTAGAGCCGATTCGTATCGCCAGCTACTCCTCTTTCGCTGCATCAAGGTTTTTTGTCGAATACACAGAAGTTCGCAAAGTCTAAAGAAAAAAGAAATCTCTCCGACACCTGCTGAAGGTATTTTATTGTTTAAATAAATGAAAATGGCACAAATTTTTGAGTCTCGTGAAAAATTTTTTGAATTCCTGTAGATCAAGTTTATCGCTGTTTAAGTGTATCAGCTGCATGCGTTGATGACTTCACGGTGACTAACTTTTGGTGTGTGCCACTGGGAATAGTAGAAGTAAATTCAGATGATATACTTGTGCAATGTAGCTGGTTCACGTATGGAGTAAACATTTGTAGTTCAACTCGGATACTCGTAACATGCACTGGTCTACATTTGAAACTGACATAATTCATAATTCTGAAGCTATGCTTCAAGTTATAACAAAAAGTAAGAAGCTGTCGCATTTAAATAACAATTTACCTTCTTAAACTTCCAAACACTGCCCCTGTATACGTTTGTAGGATTTGTAGTAAGTATTTTAGGCGTAGGTGCAATAGGTACTCAAGCTAATATTAGAATGGGCATTATAAAATCTGTAATAGGAATTTGCAGCAATGGCAAAATGACATCCTCATTCACGGTGATTCAATTATGGAATAATGTGCTCTACACGTTAAACTCATCATCGCTGCACGCATTCAAACATGAACTGAAATGTATTGTATGATTCGGTTGTGAACAAAAATTATTTCCTATGTAAAAATATGCGTACATAACCCAGAAATATTTGTAATCGAAATTTATAATCTATCACCCTTATAGAAACATGCAACTAATTCTTGTGCACTTATTGATTGATATGTGGGATTAAACTTCCCGAAACCACCATTAGGTTATGAGAGACGACGTAGTGGAGGGCTCCGGAAATTTCGACCACCTGGGGTTCTTTAAGGTGCACTCAAATCTGGCCACACAGGCCTACAGCCATTTCGCCTCCATCAAAAATGCAGACTTGTGCACTTGTTGTACAGCATTATATTTTTGTGTTTTTTGTTTTATGAATTCTTCAATATATACATAACATTCCCACTGTGTAATTTTGGCATGCTGCCTAATTTAGCTTACTTGTGTTAATGTTAACCGAGGGTCCCGCTGCTGTCGCTGATCCATCCATCCATCCATCCATCCATCCATCCATCCATCCATCCATCCATCCATCCATCCATCCATCATCCATCCATCCATCCATCCATCCATCCATCCATCCATCCATCCATCCATCCATCCATCCATCCATCCATCCATCCATCCATCCACCCATCCATCCATCCATCCATCCATCCATCCATCCATCCATCCATCCATCCATCCATCCATCCATCCATCCATCCATCCATCCATCCATCCATCCATCCATCCATCCCTCCGTCCGTCCGTCCATCCGTCCGTCCGTTCGTCCATCCGTCCATCCGTCTATCCGTCCGTCCGTCTATCCGTTCATTGTCCGTCCGTTCGTCTGTCCATCCGTTCATCCATCGATCCATCCATGCGCCCACCCACCCGCCCGCCCACCCACCCGCCCGCCCGTTTGTCTGTCTGTCCATTCGTCCGTCTATTCATTTAATCTACCGATACTGCGTTAGGTGGCCGAAAGCTTCGCGATTGGAGGTTCGGAAGCAGTATATAGTTTCATGAGTCTAACTAAAAGTCGCGGAACTAGAATCACCTAGTTCCGGGACCAAGCTACGCGAGGATTGGTTCAAGCCTTATTGAATGGAGAGGGGGGGAATTTTCCGAGACCGCGAACAATGAAGCAATTGGAATTGTTTTGTTGGTAATTGATATAATCTGATGGCTAAGAGTGGCCCACTAAGGACAAGATATTGCTAGTGCGTTCAAGTCCTAAATGTGAAACCTAAAGGTCTCGCAATTTTTCTTTCATTTCATCAGCATTTTCAGTATGAACCAACTATCTCGACGAAAAGTGTTTCTTAGTCACCGAACATCAACGATTCAGAGTACTCAGTAGTCTTCTATGGGAGAGCAGAAGGCTGTCCCTGACATACAACAGTGCAGATGACGATATGTTTTTAACAATTTAAAGTACTTGGTACTCTACAATGGGAGAGTGTAAAGCCATCCCGTTCCGCTCATAGTTTCATGTGCAAAATACAACGTCGCATGGTTTTTTCAAAACTCCATTGATGATGGTAATGAGTCCTTCAAGCTAAAACCATTGGGAACTTCAACGTTGCTCTACTGTTTTCTTTGCATACGTTCGTTTTGTTGCAAAAGGTTTCTCATCATTTTCATCAAGATAACGAGGACACTATCTTTATCTTTTGCGACACGGTATCTTTATTTTAGAAAACATATGCCATCGAAAAATTTCAAATCTTCTTGCAGTGATTGCTACTCTCTTATTAGCTCCGACATAAGACGTAGCTCTTCTGACGCTGCGCACAAACCTCGTGCGGGAACCCTCGGATCCCATGCGATAGCTATCCACGAATAATTAGTTGAGCTCTAGCTGAAAGAAAAAAGATTCTTTCTCAAAACTATTTTATGAATACACTGTGGACGGGTCATATCTAACGCGGTAAATACCACCTTTTAGAAAATCTTGCGATGTGAAACTTTCAAGTAAACTACTTAAAAGTGTATAACTCAGTTCCAAAAGAAATCAGTCCCACTATTACTACGCCCAATTATTTCCAAGTTCCTCTACTTCAAGCTTTCAGCGTAAAATAGGAGCCAAGACGCCGAAAGGAAGCGTAACCTTGAGTCGAAAGGAACTGTAGTTAGGAGCGTACCAATACATGGGTTTGCCAAATAAGAAAACGATCAAGGACCGTAATTATTTCTGACTTACATGGACCCGGGAATAAGACTAACGTACTCCCGGTTTGGCGCACTCTAAAGGCCCGTTTCTGACAAAATCTGTTCAAGTCTGCTTCTACTTCCTAGTGATCTATTTCCGATCTCCATACTATTTAAAAGCCACCGTACAGTTTCCGGGACCCACATTCCGAGAATTTAACTCGGTCAAGACAAATCCATTGCTGCTTTTTCGTTTAAACCATCGAAGGGCTTCAAAGTCACCAGCAGAAAAAGAAAAAAGAAGAAGCTTTCGAGCAGCGCAGCTCACCAGGCGCTATCCTTGAGCTGCGTTTGTTTGACGCACGCACCAGACTTCCTTTAACAAACTGAGATGTCGGACTACTGGCTTTAGGCGGAATAAAAAATGGTCAGACGTGTTTAGGCAAACGAAAAAAAAGAAAAAAAATGTCCGGTGAATTTGAAAGCGACAGCAGCGCTCCTTATACGATACAAACCCACAGAAAGTTCTTACGTAAGTGGTTGACCTTGAAGCGGGCAAGTAACCAGTGGGGAGGGTCTAGGGGCCAGCAATTATACCGAAAGTTTTGAATCAGGGGGGTGTTTTACCGAGGTCACATAATAAAAAGCAGGTGTTCTTCAGGCCATTCAACAAGTGCCCCCCTCCCCTCCACCACCGAAAAGAATTCCTGGCTATGGGTCCACCTTGAAGCTGAGCTTTCTTGTTCGAGCGTGTGCACAGAACCAGGCAAACGCAGTGTCAGTTTGTTGCTATGGGGAACTGCAGTTGTGTGCGATTAGATAAATGAAGTTAGGGCAAACACCGCTTATTTGCGTATTGCATTACTACGTTGTTGTAACGAGCACCAGTCAGTTTAGAGCAGTAGTATACGACTAGAAAACATAGAATAACTGAGTTTTTCCATAATAGGACACACTCAAGGTTGCATTTGACGTGAGAGCAATGAAGGTATTTTCACGATGGCGTAACATGCGGTCAATAAAAAAGACAAGAAAAGAATTTTCTCGAAATGAATTTTAATTTGTAGTGATCACAAATGATCATTTCTTTCCTACACGAGTCTCAAAATTTAATTTTGCCAGCAGCAAAAAAACAAAAATGGTGGTTCTTCATAAACTAAAAAAAACATGAAAATTTTGAGAATTCATAGGCCAAAACTAAGCTTACGAAGCACACAGTATGCCACAGAGGAGAATGTGGGCGCAGGGGTTATGATTGAGTTTAACCAGTAACCTTTCTGACCATTATTATGGCACGGCACCTCCACCGATATTTTACTGGGTTGCTTGCATATACACCAGATGTATATACAGGAGACAACAGAAAAGACTCAAGATGGCTGACCAACAGAGTCGCGTGCGTGTCACATTTTCCTGCTTTTTATCTTGCTTCACTTCACCTGTCTATAACAATATGAACATCAGCCTTGAAAACATAATGTTCTGCAATTCGTCACTCCCGAAATTCGATCCCGGGAATCGAATACGCGCCTTGGCTCTTAGCAGCGACAAACAAAAGCCGAGAACCCCCACAAGACGAAACCGCCTACTGGGAAGGTTTATTCCTATTACACTATTAACTAGGACCGCGGTCATTTAATGAATAACCAAGTAAGGGTTAGCGTGAACCGAAACTGGGCTATCTCTCTTAAGACAGTGCTGGTCTGCGCTTAATGAGGTCGTGAAAAAAAATAATGAACTGATATTTCGTGTCTTGTCTAGCATTTTTCAAATTGTTTTGTTATTTTCTTGGTACTTTCACACAATTCGCTCACTAGAAACAACAAAGAAGTAATCATCAAGCAAAAAAGTGAGATAGTTACTGCAACTAAGACCGATCTCACGCTTTCAATCCCCAGGAGAGCTATACAAAACCGTCCCAGTGCCTTAATTTGCGCTGTCTCCATGGCAACAGTGGAACAAACCGAAAGTTTGTTGGCTCGGCTAGTTCGGGAAAACACCTTTCAAACCACTCTCACCGGTTAGGCTACACGGGAAATAGGCGATATTCTTTAAGCTCATACATTTCTGATCTCCGCGACTTGATATCAGTATAGCACCCTCTCACAAGTGTTAAATAACTCTCGAAGCCAGTACCAATCAATGGATGGCGATAAAAATACATGATGTAGACTAGCACGGAAAGCACTGTAGAGTCACAGCAAACGCTGGAAGAGTGGCATAGCCAGAACCCGTGGCATGCTCTGTAGGTACCACCAACGCAAGTACGCTGGCAAGGTACCCACTGAGCGATAAATCATCATTTTCGTGTCACCCGCTGCACATTTTGACCCACTAAGCATTTTCAAGGCATTATGTGCACTTTGTTGATTATTCATAATTTCACGAAAAAGTGATGTACCCGCTACGCATTTGCGACGAATTATATGCACTTTGTTGATTATTCATAATTTCGCGGAAGAGTGAGGTACCCGCTACGCATTTGCAAGAAATTATGTGCACTATGTAGATTATTCATTATTTCGCACGTGCAAGGAATTATTTGCACTTTGTTGATTATTCGTCATTTCGTGGAGAAGTGAGGTACTTGCTAAGCATTTGTATAGAATTATGCTCACTTTGTTGAATATTGATTATTTTTCGTAGAAGTGATGTACCCGCTACGCATTTGCAAGGAATGATGTGCACTTTGTTGATTATTCGTCATTTTGCGGGGTGAGATACCCGTTACGCTTTTGTAAGGCATTATGCGCACTTTGTTGATGCGGTGACCGATTACGATGAACTATGACAGCGACCGTTGTAATCTGGTGGAAGCATTGAACTTCCAACTCATTACCAAATGTGTACTGTGTGACTCCTGGTTACATAGGTCAGAGTGGGTGCCAGCATTATTGTTATATTCTTTATTCCTTCTTTATTCGAAGTATACCTGCAGCGCCCGAAGGCGTTATAGCAGGGGGGTTACATATTCGAAAGAAACAAATTTTCATTTACAGCAGACACTTGTACACTTGTGAGCCCATTCCACTCATGTATTGTTCTGACAAAAAAGAATTTGCAAAAGTTCCAGTCCTGGGACGGTATTCCCTCAGTTTAAAAGGATGATCAATTCGATTTGACAAATAATACGGCGTCTGTAAATACATATCCTTATTGATTCCAGTTTTATTAATAAATATTAGATATAAAAGTTTTAATCGCAATTTTCTTCTACGCGATGAAAGCAGCTCCCAAATCAATTCTTGTTTCATAGCAGTAGAGCTTTCCCGCCATTGATACCGTCCAAGGACGAACCTTGCCGCCCTGTTCTGTATTTTTTCTATCTTATCACTAAGATATGCCTGCGCCGGATCCCACACAGCGCAGGCGTACTTTAAGACTGGTCGTACACACGTCAAATACGCACATTCTTTAAGTCGCTGATGCGAACATCGTAAGTTGCGCTGAATAAAATTTAACACCCTCGCAGCTTTCGCGACAACATTACTCTTCTATTATTCTATCAATATTACTCTTCTAGCACGCCATAGTACATGTTATGTTAACGAAGTCTCTTCTCAACATAATGTGTGGACGAGAGTTTTGAGCACCGGTATCCTTCTCTGAATTTATGAAAATTTAACAGAGCGAAAATACCTGTTAGCTTCTCTCAACTGAAACACACGTCCTCGAAGAAGTGCAATGGCTCGGCCAAGCACGCTGTGGCGCTTGACAGTGAAAAGTGGCGGCATCGCTTGAGAAAATATTTCTGCATTTATCGTCTTTGTGAGGTGAAAGAGCGTCGGAGGAGATACTCTGTTTGTATTTTAAATTTAGAAAGTACATAATTGTCAGTACACCACGGCCACTAAAAGCGCTGTTTCTCTACAGGGGCCGCGAAATATCAACAAACGTACCCCCTCTTAGAACTTCACAGTAAGTATAAGGTGAATTAAAGGAATGAAATCTCGTGGTTTTTCTTGAAAAAAAAACATTCATGTCACGAATTATGATGTACTGTCACGAGCGCTTCTAATTCGCATGACATAATTCCAAGGCGCTCACTATTACACTTCCACAACAAAACGGAATAATTTAGTTGCTATATGTGAGCTTCTGTAACTAAAGCTACTCGGTCTGTGACTCATTATCCAATTATTCTGCCAGCTGTAAACTTCACTACTTTGTTAAATAGATTCAACTATGAGGTTAGAAATGCATGCACAGTTTGCCTTTTAATTTCGGAGCATTTCTTAGTCGCACGACGTCGCAGATCTGGGGTCGGCGGTGCTGTCTCCGCACCCCCACTGCGACTGCCCACGCCTGTCAAGGAACCCACTGACCTTTCCCTAATTCCCCTTTAAAAAAATGCCTACGCAGCCGAGTCAATCCACACGTGCAATATGACGCGTTATTTTGCTGCTCCTCCAGAAAGATAATAATTGTGCATTTAACATTGAACCGGCAGCACACGCCTTCAAAGCCGAATTATGCTGAACACCACAAGGATGAACGTCACACGAACGCTGAACGCTTCGTTGACGTCCGTTCGCTGCTAAAACCGTGGAATGCAATTGAAAAACTTTATTTTAGTTCTACAGGATGCACTTAGTGCATATCGGGCGTCTTCCACGTAGGGACCACTAGGGAGTACCTGGCGGCTGCTTCGTGGGCCTGCTGTACGGCCCACTGCTGGTCGGTGAGAAGTGAGCTCCTGAGGGACCTCTTTCACTTGTTTGAGGTAGAGTCGAGAGGAGTGTTTCCACACTACCAGACACACGGCGACACTTTCACAAACCATCGCAGCATAACATTCAGTGCACAGTTAAGGTTTCTCAAATGACTCGATTTCCTGGACGCCAACAATAGGATTAACGCTTCAAACTCGTTAGCCCACTCGCTGTGAATAGCATAGAGAAAACGTTTGAACACGGTGTATTCATAGCATAATCTCTTCTGCTCGTGTGGCACACTGATCGTGCGAAAAATATCTGAAGTGCGCTCATTAAATACCCGTAATAGAGCGATATGGTATAATGCACAGAACGAGCCTCGGCAACGTTTCCTTGATTAAACGTGAAATATGGCTTTTTGAATGCGTCGTTTGTTTAAGTTTGTCACTGTCAGTGCATGTGAAGAAATTCACGGGGTAAAGCTTTTCAAAGCAGCGACAATGGATACAGGATTAACCCGTAAAAAAAGCATGCACAAGATCGCTAAACAAAAGCGTGAGGCATACGCTGTCACGTGTAATCACAAGTACCTAACGTCAGTTGGGTGCTTTTTTATTCGTTCATTCATTCTTCGTAACGCTATTGTTTCGAGTTTCATGGCGAATATTTTCCGAATCAGGGCAGGCACGTGGTTTATGAGTAGGGGCTAAAATTTAAAGCAGATGTGTAAAAGCATAAACATGTTTTTGTATGCAGATACTAAGATAGAGCGAGGTCATTTTTAAAGTGAGAAAAATAAGAAAAAATGGCAGTCACCATATTTAAAGGGCATGTCACTTGAGCAACCAAACTTACGACGGAGTAACAGCGTTGCTCGCAGTGACTGATCCATGTATGGCGACTCGTAACTTCTTTTGTGCTGAATGGCCTCTCCTTGATACTGTGACGAACCTAACACACGCGCCAACCGATGCACGTGCATAACCTTTGCGGTTCCGTCTCAATAGTGCATTTGTTAAAACAATGAGCCGGTCAATGCAATTAGTTCCAAAATAAAGAAAATAGAGTTTAGGGATGTGAAGTTACAGGTGCTCAAGTACAGAGGGAAAAGATGGCATTATTTGCGCAAAAAGGCAAAGTAATCATGCAACAATTTCGCCAAATACGTCATTATAGAAAAAAATTCATTGAAGCAAACTGGGTGTTTATATTCTAAACACGGCATAACAAAAAAAAAACAAATTATAGCCCTGCGTTTATGAAATCTGCTTTGATAACTATCCATTAGAATATTATTCACCTTTAGAGTTTAACGTCCCGAAACCGCGATATGGTTATGAATGACGCCGAAGTGGAGATCTTTGGAAATTTCGTCCACCTGGGACTCTTTAACGTGCGCCTTTAAATACACTAGCCTCAATCACTCTCGCGTACATTGAAAATGCGACCACATCGGCCGGGATTCAATCCCTGGACTTTCTGCTGAGCAGTTGAGCGTCATATTACCTAAAACACCATGCATGGTGTAAAATAGAAAAATAAATTGATGATAAAGGCAGGCAGGCGCTGAATCGGTGTGCAGCTGAAATATTTATCCCGGTCTTCGGAATACCGATACCTTGTGGTAGTAAGTGGGCTTATATGCCATTCGCATACAATGCCAACCGAACACTTCTGTTTAACTCATCCCAGGAGGCCTGGTCCTTGGAGACACGCAGCAGAAACATTGCTGGAGGAGAATAATTAGGACATACCAAGCGAACTCACGCGGGTTAATAACACTCGCTGTTCTTAGTGTAAGTCACTCATCTGGGAGTATTGCATGCTCTACATATACGCCACATGAAGCAGTTTATTAAGCCTGTGTACTCCCGCATAAAGGTAAGTCCTACTCATGGGCGTCTTTGTCATGAACAGCTGTTTCTTTTCGGCACGTGTGTCGAGAAAGAACAGGTTGGAAGCATAGGCTTGCAGTGTGTGTTTAAATAAAGAGGAAGGGGGGACGAGAGTTGACGTGAGGGGTGCCCCGATGAAGTAATAAGCACTTCCGAAGACTTGCGATAGTTCTACGTTGCGTATGTTTATGAAAAATGCGACCACAGACGAGTGAACAAAAGAAAAAAAATGGGAGTGAGACTTTTCAGGGGGGACGTGCCTTTTTGCTCCAAGTGAAGGGCTCTTCAGTATGCCGAGTTAAAAGTTTATACTGTTCTTTCTTTGTTGTCTTCGCTACCCTTTTTACAGGTGCCATGTCTTTCTCACCACTTCATAAAACGCGTGTAAAATGTCAGCGCTAAGCGTCGAGCATATCAGGCATTCGCACTGTTTTGCTACCTGCTCTTTTCCTCGCTTGGGCAATTGGAAATTCACAAAATGAAGCGAAATCAGTGGATACTCACCCAAGACTAGGCCAATTGGGCGCCTAGTTGCGTGACAAAGCAGTGTAGGTGATAGTTCACGACTGCCCCGCCGCGGTAGTCTAGTGGCTAAGATACACGGCTGCTGACCCGCTGGAGGCGGAAATGTTGTAGGCCCATGTGCTCAGGTTTGGGTGCACGTTAAAAAACCCCAGGTGGTCAAAATTTCCTGAGCCCTCCCCTACGGCGTCTCTCGTATTCATATGGTGGTTTTGGGACCTTAAACCCCACATATCATCATCGCAGTTCGTGACTTATGTCCCTTGTATGGGGCCAATCGAGAGGTCATTTCCTCGGGACGTCCCTTGATTTGACCGTTGTCGTCAGGAATTCTGCCAATAGGCCGGGAAAAGCAAGGAAAAAATTGAGCAAGTTTTTGGTATGTTTAGAAGTTGTTTAGTGGTTTTTGGAAGGCCCCTACACAGTATATGCAACTATGAGAACTTCACATTCCTGATCCGTAAGCCTGAAGGAAAAGCCCACTTGGGTGAACAACCATCTTTCTCTTCCTGTTATCATTCTTACTTCTCTTTCTTTATCTTTATCTCTATTGTATCTCTGTTTCGTGTACTTCTCCCTATTTCTGTTTTTTTTGTCTCTATTTAGGTTCCACAATCTTTCATCATTACTTCTCTTTATTAATTTTCTTATCTGCTTCTTTCTCTATATCGGCTTGTTTCTCGTTATTTACTTACCTTTCGGTCTTACTCTATGTTTTTCTTTTCGACCTTTTTCGAATTTCTGTTTTTTTTATATCTCTCCAGCTTTCTCAGTCTCTCGATCTTTTTTGTCTTTATTTCATTAGTATCTCCGTATTTTTCTCTTCCCCAATATTTCTATCGTTGTCTCTCAGTTTCTTTTATCTCTGTTTTTTATCTCTTACTTCCTCTTTTTTTTTTGACGGGCTCGTCACCGTTTCCTATTTGCTCGATGGCCGGGTTTTGCCCAGTTCCCGTGTCACAACTTCCTTGAAGAGATTCGCATGATGTCGCAAAAGTTACCAATAACTTGAACAGCCTTACTGCGAAGAGACTGAAGAAACCGTGTGCCGAGCAGGGATATATATATATATATATATATATATATATATATATATATATATATATCCCGTTGGCGCAGGGTGGTAGGTACGATGACCAGTTGAGATTGGGCCGTGCTCTGCAGGGGGGTGCCTTGCTCGGTCGTCTGATCAGGCATTGCTGATGCAGTGGGCAGCTTCCGGCTTCGAAGTTCCAGGTTTGCGTACCCAGCACACTTCCACCACTTTGCAAGGGAGTTTAATAGCGACGCCAGGTAGTAGGCAGGCAGCCGGTAGGAACAGAAATGCTTGAGCCGTCCAGCGTCTACAGCTCGTGCACACACTCGCGCTTCGCACTCCGAGAGAGATGGTCCCACTAGTCAGTGCCTTGCAAATTCCCCACTACAATATATATATATATATATATATATATATATATATATATATATATATATATATATATATATATATATATTTACGACGGAGCACAAGTTACCAACAGCCTACAATGTTTCGCTATTAGAAAAACCTATTTCTAGTCACGTAATAAAGGACGTAAAGAGCTATCCCATGAAGCAATACTTCTGTTCGGTCGTACATCAGCTCACACGTCGGCAAACCTCTGTTGCCCCACCCCTCGTGACAACGCGCATCTCATTCATTCACAAGGACACAACGCGTTGGGCAAACATCGGCACCGCGGTCACGTTTGTTGGGAAACGTCAGAGAGTACGGCACCGAGACTCGCAGTGATGCGCTAGGTTGTCTGCGAGGCTAAGGCGACGCTGCGAAGCTTGTTCACCACGGCGTGTCGTTAATGAGACTTCAGCCGCTGCTCATTGCGTTCCCACTCACCCACGCCAGACGAAACACGACGCTCGGGCTCGGAAAAAACGTTATGAACGCACCAGTGAGCGAATTATGGGTGTCCAGATGATGACGCGAGGGCGCGGAAATCAGGGATACAGGAACACGGAACACTGGGTGTTGGCGTGACCTTCACGAAGGATTCCCTCCGTCTTTATTATGTTATTGTTTTGATTGTTCCTTTTCGTTATTTTATTACTGCCAGCTATTGTTCAATAAATCTTCCCATCTTCTTTTCTTTCTCGTTCTTTGTTTCTTCTGTCCTGTCGCAATGTTTTCTTCTTGCCTTCCTTTCTAGTTACTTAGTTGCTCAATTCACTCTTTCCTTTGCTCTTCGACCAGAACTGACCATTTTCGACTATTATTGAACATTCTGCAGCAGCTTCAGGTGAGTAGAACATCATCGTTCGCTTTCGTCGGGCAACCTCCGAGATGGTCACTGTTCTGAATGAGCCTCTCGACTAAAGCTACCATTTGTGGTCGTCGCTTTCCAAAAAGATTTGTCACGTGAAATATTTTACAGCAAAAACTGTTATGAGATCACTTTTTGGGTCACGTGCAGTTGTTTCGGTCACGCACAGTTCGGTCACGTGCAGTTGCGTATGCAAGCCGGCTACACTGATGTGCACACCCGGATTATTTCTGGAGTATTTTGGGCGACATGTGAAGCTTCATAACAGAGGATGGGACAATCTGGATTGTAAATCTGTGTCCCAATTCACCAAGCTATACCTGTCGTTTGTGTCCCAATAAACATATGAACTTTAGGGAGGGCGATGTTGTCGAGTGAAAGAAATGAAATTAAACCTAGATGATGTTGAAATTTCGGTGGATTGCCACAAGATTTCATGTTATGTTATTCCACCCTGCTTTTTGAAGAGCGAACATGACTTTCCATAAAAGTTTCGTGGTTCGGGCACCGTTGAGAAGCCATAAACTTGTGGGAAGTATGCCTACTCCAGCTTATAGGTAAAGAGTCACAGAAAAGTCACAGCAATCCACGACAAGCATGCACAGGCTGGAAAGGGGTGCGGATCTAGACTGCGCGTATGCGGAATATTTTGTTGTTTGAAACCAACCAACCAGCAGTGACTACCATGAATGTCGTCATTGGAAAGGCACCTACACAAACTTTTGCCACTAAGGTTTTCAATAAATAAGAAAGTATGGACAAGATTGCTAAGAAGTTTGTATCCGGAAAGGGGACTCCATCTTCTCGGAACCACTGCGGTGTAGCGGGTCTGACTGTAAGAAAAAAAAAGAAAAGGGGAGAGGCAGGGGGGCAGCTTTGTCTTTGTAGGTCGAATTACTTTCCCTTCTGATCACTTCACCAGGAGATAAGGCTGCTCCCACGCAGATAACAGGCCCCTGTGACATGCCCACCACTTCTCTTGCCTGACGACAGCGCTGAGTGAACGTAGAATAAAACATGCCAATGGGCACCCTCCCCTGCCTGCTTCATCTAGCTATGCCACGTGCTCCTACTAGGCTTCGAAAAGTTGCACTGGCAATTATGACCAGCCACTTTGTGTCAGGGCATTAATGCTAGTATGCAGGGAGCCGGTAATCACAGGACATTTCCTCAGGAGATCATTTCAACTTTGCAATAGTCGGCTGGACTAAGGACATTGCATTGCGCCCCACCGGGAGAGATTGATTGCAGGGCACTCCAATTCCTTGTCGCCACTTCGCCGGAAGGAGGTTCTTGTATCCTAGTATTAGCGATGGGGCTGGGTACTTACGCCTCCTTGATGGGAGCCTCCGGGTACCATTTCGAAAATCACACCGTCTCTAACCTAATGCATATGGCGAAGTCAATTAGACAGTGAAAGCAGTTGTCTTAGTTTGCTGGCAGTCAGTAGATTGTATGTGGACACCTCCAACGCACTACCAAAATATTTGTACACCTTGCCTCATTTTCAAATTACTCTTGAATCGACCCAATTTGACCAAATGACGTTGCCAAGTCATTATATTGTCATGGTGTTGTGACGTGGACGAAAGGAGCAGACTTCTAGACAAAAAATGAAACTGCTTATTTCGAACTTGTGGCCCGTAAACAAAAGGTCAGATTATCGCGATACCCAATAGCATTGATAGCGGCGAACAGAGCGTCGGCCGTACATCAACTGAGAAGCGGTGAATCACGTCGTCATTTATAGACGTACCGTACAATATTCTAGTTTTATCGCTAGTGACCACGTAGGTTCCAGAATAGTCTAATCTCTTCGCGAAGTGGGCGTTATCCCAACAAAATTATTTACTACGGTCCTGAAGCTTCTCGAACACTGCAGACGTGGTTTGCTTTAAACTCACTGACAGTGTAACAGGGTGATAACAAAACTTGAGTAGGGAATGAGGCAATATCACTGCTTGACGTTAGGTTACGGAGCGACATCGTGACACATTGATGATATTTCATTATTGGGTGAGCTGCGTCATCATGGTGACTTCACCTCATGTTGATGATTATTTTAATCAGTCGCGTTGATACCGACGGCACTTTTTGCGTTTAATGCAGCAGCTGTAGCTTTTGCTTTGATCACAAAAGGGGTGGAGAACATCAACGAGTAGTATTACAGGCTGTAGAGCTAGTTAGTGCTTTTCTGGAATCATAGTCTTAGCGCTAAAATAACGACTCCGCAAGCACCGTCTTGTATATGTGTTTTTCATTTTTTCAGGGTGTTGATAATATTGCCGCGAGGTTGAATATTGATTCTATATTCCATCACGTACATATTCTTTATTCAACGACGAAGCTAAGTTCCAATCTACAATCTCAAACTTCTAACTCAAATCTGTGAGAAAAAGGAACGATTCTGGCGGGAGACACCAAGAGGGTTCTCTAGTTTTATTAGCAGTGTGAACTGGATGTCACATATTTTACATACACGTTTCATTCTAACAATGCCAGCACACCACCACTCTAATCCACTTTGCCTAAACAGGAGCCATTGTTTTCGATTACTGCCTTAGTCATAGTACATACGGTACCACGAAAGCTGTCTTGCCTCTTCAGGGGGTCCACTTTCCGCTAGCTTTGTATGCCTAAATGTTGTGGAAATTACAGCTCAGGAAGCGGTTGCAAGCTTATGCTTAGCGACTCACTATAAAGGCTACAGAAAAGAACAATCAGCCTAAACGGCAGACCGGAAGAAGTTGTAATTTCGGCCTGTGCTGGCTGTCTTAACAGTGAGCGTAAACCTACCCTATTTGCGCGCCATTAGCTTTCCGGTCAACCACCAGACGGCGTGAGTAGTTCGAGGTAAAAGTAGGATGCTTTGCCGAAATCACTTAGATGGCACAATCTGAAAAATTTTGATAGCATAACTTTTTCAGAAGCGAAGAAAGAAAAGTCGAGAAGAGATAACACTACAGACAATGAGAGGGCCGAAGCGTAGATATGCTAGCGCTAAAGAAATCAGTTCTGTGTTGGCGTTCAAGAAGACAAGTCCGCTTGTCGAAGGTTCGGCTCGACGCAACCCCTGCTTACAAATCTTCAATACAGACGCTTCAGTTTCTCCAAGGCAATAGTTTTCCTTCTATGAATGCATGCATTGTGCTGAATGGTCTTGCACCTCCAGGACAAACAGTTACAAGATATGAATGTGTGCCATTAAAAGGCATTCTAAGGCTTTTTAGGACACCAACAACACTATAGTGTACATTAGGTGTATATGAAGGGACATCTAATTATCCTGGCTTATGCATTTAATAAAAGAAAGTAACTCAAACATGGACGTTATTCAAGATTTTTTAAAATGTCATTTTATAACGATCTATAGTGTCAGCATTTCGTTCTGACCGAATTCACCTACCATTTTTTTCTGGCGCGCAGCTGGCATCCACTATTCTCTTGATTAACTGTTAAATGACGCTGTTTAGTGGCTTTACGACGAAAAACGATGAAAATGTTTTTTGCAGGTACTCGCATACTGTGAGCCTTTATTGCTATAACAATGATATGGACACTTTCAGCTGGATTTCACCGCCGGCGTCGGCGTCAGCGTCATGCACTGTATATGTATACGTATCTATATAAATGAAAACGCAGGAACAAAAACAAATCCAGAAAAAAAACACTTTGGCACGCGGAAATGAACGTGGGGGCTCCGCGTCATGAATGCGAGGTGTTCACTGCTGAGCCACCAAGGGACACCTCCTATAACGTTCAAACGGCAAGCTATGTATATCTACCACTTACCGCTATGGGCGGGCATGTCGGGGAGGAACTGTCGTGTTTTCAGCATTATCAGCAAGATGGCGTAATGCGCGTGCTGCGGCTCTCGTCTCTCTCGCGTACTTTAGCCCACGGAGAGGAGGGGAGTGGATGATCTCTCGCGCGCCCTTATATCCCGGTGGAGAGGATCATCCGTCTTGGCTGGCGTTGGGATTGCACTGGGACGATTCTGTTGTAGTTACGGGTTGCATAAAGGTCGCTGCAATCGTTGCACAGCCTCCGTTTGCAAAAAAAGGGTGCACTTTTCAGACAAAGCAAAGCAATAACTGAAAAGCTTATTCGCTTTCATTTTTACCCGTGAGTACGTCTTGTGAGTCATTTGTGCGTCTTAAATGCGGGGCACGTTTCTATCTGCTGGCCATTCTGTGCGTGACCTTCACATTTGTTGCAATCACGTTCATTGCTTCGACTTTGCGGCAAAGCTGTGACTTTTTTGTGGTTATACACTTTTATAGGTGGCAGCACTGCTTTCCTTCACTAACACTCCAGTCACTTATTCGCTTACTTAGTCCGTTTATTTTCCTTTCACGACTAGCTCGTCTATCTGCAGGGTAGCAAAGCAGACGCCATTTCAAGTCAAGTTGTCTGTTTGATTCTCACTTGAATCTCTGTTTTGCAAACCAAATATTAAACCTCACTATGACCCTACCAGGCATGTAAAGATATTGTTCATGGTCATGTCAAGTGCATCATAATCATCATAATCATCAGCCTGACTACGTCCCCAGTAGCGCAAAGGCCTCTCCCATGATCCGTAAATCAACTTGGTTTTGCAGTTTCTGCTGCCTTGTTATACCAGCGAACTTTTAAATCTCGTCGACCCACTGAACTTTCTGTCTCCCCTTCATGCGTTTGCCTTCTCTGGAAGTTGAGGGGTATCGACATTAAAACTTTTGCCTCGCGTTTTTATGGTGCAATGTGTTGTTCAGGGTCTGTTAGTCATGATACGACACATCATTTGCTGCAGCACGCGACAGATAATTAATTACAGGCCCCTCATTATTGATCTCTTTTAGTTTTGGTTCGAGAGAGCACCAAAAGCTGGGTGCAGCTGTCGCCACCTAGCGTGTGCAGCTTTTGACTACATACACGCACTGAACCGTGACACACTTACGCACGGTCCAAACGAAGAATTACATACCAATAGGAAATGAGACAATGTCGCCAAACAAAAAAAAATTCTAAGCCTGTGCTACGACCACACACTCGCAACCGGCCACTGAGAAACATCGACTGCAGTAACAAATGCGGCAAAAGAAAATAGCGGCTATGTCGTCATCATAGCTTGTTTTGTTGACTGCAGCGTGGAGACGTGAGAGAAGGGGTCCCATAAGGGTCCCCTTCGAGGGTGTCAATGCCATGATGGAGTCGAGGGATCAAACAAACTTCAAGATTATTTCAAAATAACTTCCAAGCTATATTCGCTGGTGATTATTTGCAGATGATATACGAATGTTCCGGGGAATCGACCTCACAGACTATGTCGGCCGCGAAATTTTCTATCAGTGACCGTTTAATGACCAGTGTTGTTATCCTGCCTTCATGCTACGTGCCCAGCCTATGTTCATTTCTTCTTGATTTCAACTAGTGCATTTGGAGGAAAATCTGGTTATAGGGTAACCACGTATTTGGAGACATTACGCGCAATAAAACGGTCAACAAAAGGTGAAACAGACCGGACGATGTGAATGGTACTCTCTGTCTCACTTCTTTTTGCCTCATTTATTGTGCGTTATTTCACCAAGTATGCATCAACAACTGGCCTAATCATCTACTTCTTCAGAGTAATCACAGGACATACAAACAACATTTGGCTTAGTTGACCTTCTGTGTGAGCTGGTTAAACCACCTTACCGTTTTGTTGTGGTTGCATTAAACTGATATTTTTGTCATGCTCCACTCAAGCAACCTGCTAAATCCGCATTGTATTCACGTCTCGGTTAGGGACAATTTTAACTTCTTTTTAATCTCTTTTTTCTCAAATACTCATTTTTTTTAACTTTCTTACCTTATCTCCTGTGTCATTGAAACACCTTGTCCATCCTCCCGAAAGGGTAGGCAGTGACTGGGCCTTCTACGTCTTGCTCTCTGACCATTTAAGCTCTAACATTGAGTATCACTGTATTGATCATGTGTTGACGTAAATGTTGATGATAATCAAACATATAAATTACAAAAAATCCACTTTTGGTTTTGAGTACACAGTTCCTATGCGCCGGCTGCGCGTAAGTGCGCTTGTACATGATTAAGTTAGACAGCTGGCGTCAAGGTAAAAATGGGTAGTCATATCACCACTCCAATGGGAAGCAGCCTGTTTCTACGGGCATAATACAAAATCTAAATAACTATCCTCCGACGAAGTTTCAATAAAACACTTCAGCTTCTTCTCTATAGGAACGTGCCTTAATGCACTGCAATGAAGCACTCTCCTTTTAGAGGAACACGAGCAGAAAAGTACCGGTAATGTCGAAGCTGTATGGAAATTGCGTACACAATGAAGTAGCTTTTACGCGAAGCGTACAAATACGCTTCCCAAATGGGATGACCAAACTTCGCATTTATGTAGAATACGGCCACCGGCTCTACCGTATGGGCACTTTAGTTCGCCAATTCGCATTTAAAAAAGTTGCATGCACCAACCTTTTTCTTTACATGGTACATGTTAGCAGCCATTCCTTGCTACAAGTACTCATTTGCGAGGGAATCTATCTATCTATCTATCTATCTATCTATCTATCTATCTATCTATCTATCTATCTATCTATCTATCTATCTATCTATCTATCTATCTATCTATCTATCTATCTATCTATCTATCTATCTATCTATCTATCTATCTATCTATCTATCTATCTATCTATCTATCTATCTATCTATCTATCTATCTATCTATCTATCTATCTATCTATCTATCTATCTATCTATCTATATATCTATCTATCTATCTATCTATCTATCTATCTATCTATCTATATATATATATATATAATATATATATATATATATCTATCCTACTAAACAGCGAAATATCTATATGAAGACGCAGAAACGGTGGGCAAACAGCAGAACTTGGTAACGTAGAAAAACATTGTAACCAAGAAAATGTGGAGGTTCAAGGTTATTGCTGGGTTAGTTTGCAATAAGGAAGGTTGCACAAGTAATGTTATCGCAAGCCTGGTGCATAATACTGCTAAACAGGACAAAAGTGGTGTACTGTGTATCACAAATGGATTGCTTAGCACTGTGAAAGACTGCTGCAGAACTCCCTGAAGCATCACAAATACATTATAAAAAACATGCACACTAATCCATGGTGAATAAGGCAGACCTATACGAAGTAGTCAATGGAGGGTATGGAACGGCCGTAACGCTTTTCGGTGACACTGCATGATCAAATCAGCGATCGAGGTGCTGATAAGCAGATAAAAGAAAACCTTGAGCCTGAGTGATAACCAAGGGAAAGCAGGCGTTTTAGCAGGAAGACATATCAGTGCTTCGAAGTGCTCGGTGTCATAAAGTCGGAAATATTGTGCATGAAGTGGAGGAAGTCTCCCTAACGCATGTAATACTGCGTGGCAGAATTGTATAATCGCCGTAGGGGCCAAAGCATGTGAATATATCAAAGAGTGAGTGCGTAGTAACCAGCGCTTTGCCGATGACATTGTATTGCTGAGTAACTCAGGGGACGAATCTCAACTCATGATTAGAGAGTTAGACAAGGAGAGCAGAAAGGTGGGTGTTAAAATTATTCTGCAGAAAACGAAAGTAATGTACAACAACCTCGGAAAAGAACAGCGCTTCGATATAGCTAATAGTGCCCTTGAAGTTGTAAAAGACTACGTCTACTTGAGACAGGTAATAACCACGGAACAAAACCGCGAGATTGAAGTAACTAGAAGAATAAGAATGGGCTGGAGCACGTTTGGCAAGCACTCTCAAATCATGACTGGTAGATTGCCACTATCCCTCAAGAGGAAGGTACATAACAGCTGCATATTGCTGGTTTTCACCTATGGAGCAGAAACCTGGAGGCTTTCAAAGAGGATTCAGCATAACCTAAGGACAAGCGATAAAACGGAACGAGAGAGAGAGAGAGAATAAAATGACGGAAAGGCAGGGAGGTTAACCGGAAAATGGAGCATCCGGTTTGCTACCCTGCGCTAAGGGAAGGGAAAATAGGGAATAAATATGGGAAAGAAAGTGAAGAGCGAAGTAGACGCGTGAAAGAGAAAACAAAAAAAAAACGAGCTGGGGTGATATAGCCTATTCAATAGGCCACCACCACGCAAAAAGTTCAATAAGGCCTTCACTGATTTTCTGTGCGAAAACAAATTATGTAGCCTTTCAAGCACTGACTGTTCTGACAAGGGTTTCTTATGAAGACGAGCTAAGGCATCAGCTAGCTGCCGTCTTTGCACACTGTAACGAGGGCAGTGCCCCAGAACGGGCTATATCATTTCATCGCTGTCGCAATGGTCGCAAGCAGCACTGTCTTCCGTGCCGATTCGGACGGTGAAAGCTTTGGTGAAAGTGACACCAAGCCACAGCCGGCAAAGCACCGTTGTCTCAAGTCGAGATAGCGTGGACGGAAGCTGAAGTTGACGAGGTGTGTCCAGCCTATGCAGTCGCGTGTGCCGTCGTCTCTCAGCGTTCCACTAGGATCTTACTTCTTCATTAGCGATTTTTCGGACTCTTATTGCAGTATCAATCCTTGAAAAGGAAATTAATTCTTTTTCGCCATCTTCGTGTGCTGATCGAGCAGCTGCATCGGCATGTTCGTTGCCCAATATGCCGCAGTGACTTGGAAGTCACTGAAACGTGATTTCATGTCCTTCGTCGAAGAGATAGTGAAGTAACTCTCAAATTTCCAACACTAGTTGGTCATGATGTTTCCTGCGTAAGCCGAACGCTAAACACTGTAGTGCTGCTTTGAAGTCCATAAACACGCTCCATTTCTTGGCTTCTTGGTATTAATGTCTTTAACTGCAATACGTAGAGCAGCAAGTTCCGCAGCTGTCGATGACGTCTGGTGACATAACCGGATCTTTGTCATTGTCGCTGTTGCAGAAGAGATAAGTATTAGGTGTAAGCTTAAGAGACAAGAATAGAGCAGAGTGGATCACGGAATAAACCGGGGTTAAGGATATCATAGATCAAATCAAGAAGAGGAAATCGACATGGGCCGTTCATGTAGCGCGTAAGCAGGATAACCACTGGTCATTAAGAGTAACTTACTGGATTTCCAGAGAAGACAAGCGGATTAGACGGTAAGTTAGGTGGGCAGATGAGATTAAAAAGTTTGCGTGTATATAATGGCAGCAGCAAGCACAGGACCGAGTTCACTGGCGCAACACGAGAGAAGCCTTTGTCCTGCAGTGGACGCGGTCAGGCTTATGATGATGATGACGATGATGATGAGTGCTTTAAAACTGTTCATCAATCAGACGGTGTGCAGCTGCGCAGGTATACATAATAATGCCAGCTGACCGATGTGTAGTGGGTAATTGATCAGCTTGCGCAAGAGAAATTTACGGCCCGGTGTGTACTTCGAAACTGCACTTGCAGTAGGCATCTCAGTAAAGTTTGAAACTGTAATGTTACGCGAACAGATGTTCTTTTCCTCACGATGTCGCATTATACTTTGCAAGGCGAAGCTCAAGCATTCTCCAAGTTTTCATAGATGCCTGGTAGCAAAGAGTTTAAGGTAACCCCTGATATGTCTGTTGTGCCTTAGGTGTGTCATACCGAGGTCCACCTATTTTTTGCTGGAGGCAAGGTACTGAAGAACGGTTGGACGCAGATGTACGCAGTTCTACATTACAGGGACAATTATGGGCAGTCCAACGGGCCCACGACGTGGCTGACAGGCTAGGTCCTTCAGTACCAAAGTGGGAGCGGCCCACTTCGTGCTAGAACACCAGTGTGATCTGTTGGACATCATTGAAGTTATTTCATCCTACTATTTTTATTTATTTATTCATTTTATTTTACTTATTTATCAAAAACTGTGGACACGTAGTCCAAGCAGGGAGGGCAAATACAATGGTACAACAGTGAACACGTCGAAAACAAAAGAATAAATGAAACCAGAACACTAATACAGAAATGGAATCAATACGTTTGGCGAAACGCTATACAAAGAAATTAATAATAATCAGCATTTTGGTCTCTGTTAGATTACGCGATTCCATTCAGTTATTGTACGAGGGAAAAATAATTTTAAATGTATTCGTTCTCGCGAAGTAGGGTGTTAATGCATCCTGTGGTTCAGGTTAATAGGAGTGACAGATATAATGATAAGTCTAGGGATGCATTGTTCATGTAAACTAGTTTAAAAAATTCCATTCTGTGTTTCTGTCTTCTCATATCGAGTAGTTCAATGCGGTTAACAATCATAAGTTCTGGGGGTGAGTCCTGTCCTGAGAATTTGTTAAATATAAATCTAACTGCCTTTCGATGCACTCGCTCGAGGTTATTGATATTAGTTTTTGTGTACGGATCCCAAGCAACACATGCATATTCTAGTTTGGTTCTAATTAAGGTATTATAGCATAGCAGTTTTACGTCGGAAGGTTCTTTTTCAAGTTTGTGCCTCAGGAGGCATACCTTTCTGAAGGCTGAGGGGCAAATTTTACTGATGTGGTAATTCCATGTTAACGCGTTGTTAAAGGTAACTCCTAGATACTTGTATTGGGTTACCTTGTGCAGAGAGGATGAACCTAATTTATACGTATGAAGCAAAGGTGATTTTTTATGTGTAATTTGCAGCAGTACGCTTTTGTTTGTGTTTAGTGTCATTCCCAAGTGCATGCACCATTCAAGAATATTATTTAAACTATTATGCAAGCTAATGTATTCATTGATAAAAGTGTCTTTAAAAAGCATGCAATCATCGGCAAATAATTGAATCTAGACACCATCTTCAACTATATTAACAATGTCGTTAATGTATATATTTAAAAGGAGAGGGCTGAGGACACTGCCCTGCGGCACACCTGATGCGACTGGAAGTGAGCCCGAGTTTTCACCATTAACTTGCACAAATTGATGCTGGTTTGTTAGATATGCAGCAACCCAAGAAATTAATTAATCCCAAGATTCCTGCGTTTACGAGCCTCAGAATTTATTTATCGTGAGGGACAGTGTCAAAAGCTTTTCGGAAGTTTAGAAAAATTATTATCCATCCATCTATCCATCCATCCATCCATCCATCCATCCATCCATCCATCCATACAGAATTCCTTTCATTTCAGCGAACAGTAACCATTCCTAAATCGACGTCGTGTGTAAGTCAGAGGTATTTCACCTTTCCGTGAAATTGGCTGAAAGCATTGCGTCGTGCAGGCCACGCAGTTTGTTCTGCGTGCTTCTATGAGCAGCATGCTTGGTGTACTCCACAGTTGTCGCTCACTCCCCGCCCTATTTCGCAATGCGATTCGACCAGGTTTCATGGCAATAAGAAATATCGAGGCGTCGTAAACATAGGTTTTAGCGGATTGGTGAAACTATCGTTCTGGTGTCTGATTTTGTAATTAGGAGCAGCTTAATGACGGAAAGAGATATCGAACCTTCGAGCGCTCACCTGTAGGGCTGGAAATAAAATGACTGGAATATTTTTCGACAGAGGACGCATTTATTACACATTTGACCAACCTGCAAGGAGCACAATAGTCCATTTTGTCTGAGGTTGCCAAACACGATTGGGCAAGCATAACTTTTTTTCCTGAAGTGCGAAAAGCTGTCAGTGCATCGTAGAATAACGCCTGATAACTCAATCACCAAAACTAAACTATTAGGTTGAAGGCACCTGCTCCAAACGACATGTTATAAATCGTCAAATGCCCACTGCTTCCTTCCCTATGGCCTTTTAGCTTATGCAGCAGAAAGTTTCGCAACTTTTCCCACCTCTGCTCTGCCTGTGTCTGTTGAAGCCCATTTTTTTACCGTTATAACTGCGAACAGAAACGTGAATACATATCTGATCGAACGTTTTGAAGGAAGCAGGAGTTGAATTGGAGAAAGTGTTTGAACTATATCTTTATCCGTAATAAGCGGACCAGGTAATCCATTCTTGGACGATTCACGGCAAAACAGAGACAAAAGAAACCCTGGTAAGTTCACTATTTACAATGCCATGAAGTGTACCCAAACGACTATGCCAAATTCTCTTGACCGCATATCAAAACATCTTTCAATTTCTCCGCATAGAAGCTCACTTTGACATTTACGATGCAGCAGTTAAGTTATACGCTTCATCTAGCAGAAACCTTCCTAACAAGTCTTGCCCGATCATTCTAGGAAGCAAGTTAGAGCTTTAGAATGCAAGGTTTTGCTGCACTTAGGGAAGCATCCCAGAAAACATACAAGAAAAGGGTTTATTAGAAGCCATTCTGAATACTACTATGGCGTCTTACCATCCTGTGATACAGGCTCACCCTCACAGTTAGTCGTAAATAAAATCAACAAAAAAGCAGCGTCATTACAACTCCTGTATGCTCCGTTTTATTTGCGTCACCTTCGTTTTTATAGGTCAAAGGTCGTAGTGGGGACACAAAGACTGCTGGAACAGTACCATGAAGAACACAATAAAAGCTTGACGCTGCGCCATAGAGATGTAAGATTGGCGACATTGACGACATTTCCAACCGGGCGCCGCGCGCTTCGTTGGAATCAATGGAAGGTCGACAACCATAGAACCCGTTCTGAAAGCCTGCGCTGTTTAGGCAATTCCGTGCAGCCCAAGGGAGGTTATGTCTCTGTGGTGCACGGAAACGACGAAGCCAATGTAGGCAGGTTCATGGCGCTTCGCGAAGAAATTACAAAAAGACATCGAAACTGCCTCGTTACGTCGCCGTGATCCCGGTCCATTTTCGCGCTATTTTATCTTCTCGCCATTTCGACCTGACATCGTTTATAAATTGACGCATGCTGGCGTGCCATTTAGTTTCGTCCTGCGCTAATAAAACAAATACAAAATGAAAGAAAGAGAGAAAGGGAAACGCTGCAGCAATGTAGAAATGCCAGCGACTGTGAAAGGAATTCAGAGAAGTTGGAATATCTCCACCGATTTACACGCACCATTCTCGTAAAGTCACCTGATAAGTGAAGTCAGTAGACACAGATATTTTTTTTCGGCCCCTCTTTTGAAATGCCCCGTCTTATTTCGTCCACGTGTTTGTGTGTATGTGTATTTGACTACCATAAAGTGTGCTCGTAACATAGGTAAAAGGCACCTTGGCACCTTTTTTCTTTCTATCGAGTTCAAGATTGTGGCTTATGATTGGAAAAGTTACCGCTCAGCACCAAGTTTCTGAATCGTCTAATTTATGGTAATTTTCCGCACTAACCCCGTCAGCGAAGTTCTGGTTTCCAGTGCCCCTGCTCTGCTATTGCTTGAACTACATGCCTTAGACGCTAAGTTTTGACCACGTGGTTTAAGCAGTTGCTTTCATCTTCTTTAAATTTATAATTGTTTCAGCTAAAACATACATACCACTGCCCGACCAGAATGAAACTCAACGCGAATCGTGCCGTACCTTTGGCTAGCCGCGATTATTGGCTGGGTGAGTTGGGAGCGTGGAGTTGAAGCCGATGTCCGTCGCCGAATCATGATTGGTATAGATCACAGTGGCATGGATGGATGCTATGAGCGGCGCCGAAGCTTGTGGTAATGTCTCCACCCATGGTTGTGTTAACGTGCTGACGAAATTGCACTTCTAGGAGAAACGCTTCGAACGGAACGGACCTTTCAAAACGACGCGTGGAGGGAATAATAGCAGTTGGCACAGTCATGATGCATTATTGAACTTTACCAAGAACGCTGTCAGAACTCAGTGGCAGACATAAAAGGCGTACATTTAACGCCGCTGAAGTACGTGACCATGGTGCAGTGCATAGCATGCCTGGCACGAGTTGTCGGAGACCCAAAGGTCATGCGTTCTATTCTCGTTGACAGAGCCTCTTTTCATTGTCTTCTGATCGTGCATATTTTTGACGTCATCTCCGTGACGGACATACGTCATTGAAATCTTGGTGGTCCTGGTCATAAAACACTTTCTTTTTAAAAGAAAGTACGGCTGGCCATTATGTTCTAGTAATAAGCATTCAGCGGTGGAATCAACAAAGGTGGAGACAAACTCTAAATCACTTCCTCTAATATGACTTGGAGTTTGTCCTCACGGTCACACTAATACAGCAAATGAGAGGCGACCTTTGAAGCAGCAGTCTCGCCTATTTGCAGTGCATTATCTTTAGGCACGTGAACATAAAGAAACATTCGTTCTTTATTGCGAGGTGAGAAAAATAAATCATCCGCCCGCACCGTAAACATATAGCAGGCAAGAAAGAGAAAAAAAGAACAGGGCAAGGTGAAAATTATTTTATGCACGAGACAAAGCGCTTAGAACGCGACTGGCCGAACACATCAATCATCTTACCCCTTATTTCGAGCGCAGAGCTTCAAGCTCCACAAAAGCCCCGCTGGGTGCAACAAGCGCTTTGATTATCAATAGCGTGCAGCGCTACCAAAGAAATTCGCGAAGTCCCGCGAGCGATCCGTGATGCAAAACCTTCCTTACTATGGCCCAATTCTTAGTTGTATATTCAAGTGGAAAAACTTGATGTCTGCATCAACGTGAGCGGTGCGCCAAAATCACCAACATGTGATGATGTCACCATGCCACATCAACTTGAAATCACAGATCACCTACATTTTGTATTGCCACCATGTCGACATCATTAAATAATCGTCATATGATGACGTCTTCACATGACATCGTCACTTGGCCAATCCGGGCCGATCACCGAGCCAATGCGAGAAACAGGCCGAGTGCAGAAAGCTGTCGAAAGGCGCGGAAAAATACAACGAGTGAGAACAGAAATAAAAAGATGGCTTTCACAGTCGAGTGGTGTTAGAAGAGTGCCTAAGGATTCCTGTAATTTTTTTCTTGTTTAAGTGAACAGTAACTCGCTTATTGTTCCCTGTTGACGGCACCTGATAATATTGCCCCTGTTAGACATCCACATACTATACGTCCCGCATACTGCGTTCTTCTAAGCCACCACACAAGTGGCAAGGAAAGCGTGCCATGAACGCCGTCCTGCACTCGCCACCATGCTGCGCCATGGGATCAGCACGACACTCGATCGACGGAAAAAGAAGAGACCGGCGAAGTACTTGGAATATCAAGCGAAGGGAAT
Source organism: Rhipicephalus annulatus (assembly GCA_013436015.1). Lineage (NCBI taxonomy): Eukaryota > Metazoa > Arthropoda > Arachnida > Ixodida > Ixodidae > Rhipicephalus > Rhipicephalus annulatus. The sequence goes on along the minus strand of WOVY01012086.1, from coordinate 669,515 downwards.
TATTGCCGACAATTTAGATTCTTAGTTTATGGGCAGAGAATCCCACAAAATAAGTACTTTTATATACAGTATCAGGCGCTATATTGATTCGTTAAAATATTTAAAGATTGTGGAAAAATTGAAAGCATTCTTGTTGAATATATCTTTTTTTGTATGTATCTGCAACCTTGGTTCTCTTCAGGGTCGCCATTAGGCGTAATAAAAATGCGGCAGAACTCAAGACAAATCTAAGCAAAGGAGCCGTGGCATTTAATATTATCCCTACATTTATAGCTAGAAAAACGGTAATGGTAATATGAACAGAGTAAATACTGTTCATGAATTAAACAATCATTTGGATTATTAAAACCAGATATTTTTAAGTAGCCAGTAAAAAGCCATGGCACCAAATTGAAATTTGCGTTGCTAAACGGGGTTGAAGAGTAGCCAATTTGGCGCAAAGTAGGGATCAACGGAAACCCCTGTACTACTCTTTTATATTCCTCATACACAAAGAAGCGGCTGTAGAACTCGCTTCACTGCACGGAATTGAGCGAGATGGTATATGGCATGTGGAGAAGCCATCTAATAGCTACGATAAGCTCGAGAGCCTGTGGTGCGTGTAGTCTCGACGTCTCGCTCGTAGATGGCACGGCCTACCTCACTGTTCCGTAGTACACAAACCCTCCTGAAGCAGCAAGATTCTATATGCCTTGAGATTACCTTTAATATTCGATGCATGAATGAATGAGCCATTGATGTCATTCGCGAAAGCATAGAAATGATTGATCGGCATATCTGTGGACAATTGCGGATGGACTTAGTGTATTGACCTCTCCCCAGTAAGCCCTGACGCTGTCTCGGTGGCGTTAGACGCTCACGCGAACAAACGATCGTGGTGCCTGCATATTCAGACGTGCCAGTGCACCCGTTTTACCTGAAAGACAGGGATCACTTTCTTGCTCTAAGCCGATCAATGAATAGCGTTTTTCCTTCACCCTTTCATTTTCCAGGTACATACTCGTTATGTGTTTAGCAACTCGGTGTTACTTACCCTAAGTGCTTTTTGCTTTATTTATCTTGATAATCGCATTATTTTACCACCTTGTTGCTTTAAGACTCGGCCTTAATGAGGACATACAAGATAGACAAAAAAACGCTGCTGAGTCATTTATATCAGTTGTGTTTATCTAGACGAATCCAAGGTCTCACAATAACACGAAGACCGCGAAGCAATAAACTTTGCCTAAGAAATAGAAGCTTACGCTTCTTCCATTTCTACACAATGGGAGTTTTTGTGTGCTCAGTTATGCGTGCGACATGTTTGCTGAGGCTTTGTCCCTTGTGTGGCATTCGGAAGTTGCTTTGTTATGTACGGTAACATCGAATGTTTCAATACGGGAAGCGCGACAGTATGTGGAGGAAGTCAATTAGAGAAATATATTCCACTGTTTGCATCTAAACCCTCTATGTGATCGTTCACGCCCATTATCCAAACCAGTACGTAAGTCTAGAAATATCAAAAGAGCAGACTGACCTCTTGCTGCGGTGGCGTTTTTGTTTTTCTAAATAAATGTTTTATCTTTTATGACGCAAAAATTTTAATCAAGTTCAAAAAAAAAATAAACCAGCATTTAGGCATGCCTCACATGTTTGCATGGAACTTTTGAGTCTTTACGGGAGCAGATTGAATGACAGTTGGAGTTTTGATACAGTTTTATGGTGCCTCGAATAATGAACACAGTTGTCGCTACAAAGCAAAAAGACTTGAAAAAAAGATAAATAAGAAATATTCTGTACAGTAGGACAAATTACCTAATACGACATCGAAATTCGCCATCTACCAGTAGGATGTTTGAAAGATAAAGCTCAACTTCAGACGGATAGGGCCCTTGGCAGATGCCCCCCCGCCCCCGCCCTCCCCCGCCGGAAAACAAACAGGACCACGCCTGCCTACTCCCGCATCCCCTTATAACTAAGGCCACTGACCTCCACCAAGATGTGCTCCATTATGCCGAGCGATCATCAATGAATAGCATGGGAGGCTCACAAAAGAAGCAAAGTGCGAACGCTTTGCCTTTTGCCTCGCGCGCCTCCATTTCCAACAGGTGACAGAGCAACAAGAGGGCGAGTACTTGCGGGAAAGGGGCAAACGGCCTTCCCCAATTCTGTCAGAGGTCGAAGGAAAAAATGAATGGCGAGGGAAGGAATAAGGAAAGTCTCACATTGGCCATGCGACGAACTTTTCCGCCTCCTCTCCGCCAGGCAAACTCCTAGGGAAAGAGAGGGAGAGAATGAGGTGGGAAAGGAGAAAGGCGTCGCTAGAGCGGCCCGTGCGCCCGCGGGAAGATACCAGTTTGCTCCGGGAAACGAACCGTTGCGGGAGTCTGCTCTTCCTCGTCTCCCCATGCCTCCTTAGGGATGCGCTGTCAGTCGCGCTCACATCAGCTGATGTTTTGCTCCGTGCAAAAACCTTGCTGACGCTAGTCGGTCATTGGCCAAATCTTTGATCCCCAATTTGGCTTATTGTTGTGCTAGAGTGTCTTTACTGACATCGGTTTGAAAACGGCTTCTGGACACTTGTGTCCCAGTTGCTGCGATCACGTTTGCTTGCGATACGAACGTGTGCTCGTGAACGCGCAATAATTTCTGTTCATTTTTTTTCCTGGCCAGTGCGTGCTTCGGTTCGCCTTCCGTACTTTCCGAGTCACTCTCACCATTTGTTCGGGTTGTGCGCGACTGTGCTTCTTCCTTACGTGACTGCGCTATACAATTGTCCTGACTCGAACGTATTGTGGAATACGCCGCCTTCATCTGAAACGTGAGTTTTCTCACATTAATCATAAATTTTTACCTTTTTACTGAGAACGCAAAAAAGACTGCTTTTTTCATTACTTCCACCTCTTTTTCTACCATTCTGCTGTAATCGCATTGTCGTTATTATTCCGCTTGCTGAGCCCACACTAGTGAATTTGACCGGCTTCATAGTCATGACAAGGTTGTGCGCTATTTCCAGCTGCTTCATATTGTAAGAGGCGCCCCTGAAGCGTGAACGGGTCTCCTGAATTCATTTTTATCTGTGGTTTGGCTTCGCGAACTTACGTGGGGCAACCTCGCGAGCTTGTGTTCCGTGACGCCTACTGACACGCAACAACCAAGTCGACTCTTCTACAACGTCTCATCTCCGAATTCGGCGTGTCTCAGTGGCCTCCTCCCACCATGTACGTACCTTTCCTGACTCTGATTTCTCCTCGCGATTTTTTGCGGTACTGCACAAATCGCCAGAGTTCCATGACTACGCCGCAAGCTGGTGCAAGGTAGACTACTACCGGCTGTTTGAAAGGTGTGCTGTACTTTGGCCGTCGTGGTGGTGCTATTTGACCCAATTACTCCTGTCCCGACTCGCATCGGTGACTTCGGAAACGTGTGGAACACTTCGTCGCGTCTAGATGCCGTGATGGGCGACGCGGCTGTGCCGTCTTCTATGTCTTCGTCGCCGTCCGCTTTCCCCAGGAACCCCTGGAACGCAACCGTGGGCGACTCGGACCACCAGGACCCCTTGTTGGTCTATCCAGGCGTCCCTTACCCGGACCTCACCCAGCTGCCGGGAGTGTGCAGCGCTTTCGTTTTGTTGTACATTGTAGTGATGGTGCTAGCGCTAGTCGGCAACTCGATGGTGTGCTACACTGTGCTTTCGGACCGCAAGATGCACACGGCCGTCAACTACTACATGGTCAACCTCGCGGCCTGTGACTTGGCCGTCGGTGCGTTCGTTCTGCCGGTCAAGCTGATGGAACTAGCGGGTCCGGCATCGTGGTCCCTGATGACAGACTGGCTCTGCACGGCACTGCTTTATTCCCAGACGGTAGTCGTCTTTGCATCTGTGTTGACGCTTGTCGCCACTTGCCTGGAGAGGTGAGTACACCAGCGGAGCTCTCCTACTAATTCTTTGAGATTGGAGGCATTGAGAAAAACATTCAAACATCTGCTTAAAGAGAAAGGAAGTGATTTCTCAGTAAATCATGATTTCAAGTCCAACTATGGTGGACTGCGATATAACGTACTATGGTCTGCATGTGAGATAGGCGGCAAGCGACACTGCCAAAAAAAAAACGATTTCTTCGTTAGTAGTTCGAAATTATTCTCTAACGGCACCCAAAAATACTACGCTTCCTGTGCGAAAAGCTACCTAAGTGAAGGAACTTGCCTAGAAAAACTGAAGGTGGCGATGCACCTTTAAATTTCCACACCAGCCACCGTGACTCCTTAAATTTTGGTGGCGGCTACTACAGCCAGCGCAGTCCTATTCATAAAAATGCTGCATATTACCTTCTGAGGAGCTAGAGACGTAACGCATCAAGCTTTCAGGAAAGTTATTTCAGCCGTTATGGCCAGAGTATCAAGAAAATCTTTGAAATCCATGGTGTCGTCTTCAGATATTTCGGCAGGAGATTAAAAGTAATATATGTCATTCGGCTACGAGTCTAAAATATTTATTCATTCTTGGCAGTGTCCCCTAAAAAATCGCAAAATAAAACACTGATCAGTGCGTGTGTCTGCTTGAACTTTTTTTAAATCTGCGCTGTCTTAATTAGGGACTTAGAGCAAGGCGTATCAGCTGAGGGGGGCAAGAGAGCATGAGCCCCCCTCCCCACTAAGAAAAGTGGGTGGGGGGGGACTGAGCCTCCCACTCTCGACAGTGGTCACTCTTGGCTGTACGCTGGGAAACCAACAGGTAAGGCGTAGTTTTCATCACAACAGGAATCACTCAATTATGTCCTTACGGGAGAATGAAATTGGTACGAGGCTATGTTACAACATAGTAAAATTTTACCACACACACACACACACACACACACACACATATATGTATATATATATATATATATATATATATATATATATATATGATGCGGCTCATGCGTGAAGTGGGTTTGCCCCTATCCACTCGCTAATGAGTTGGTACGCTAATGACAGCGAGTGTGCAGCAGGCGACTAGAATATGCAATTAAGTGCAGGTAGGATATTCATGCTCTAACCCGGATCATGGTTACATAGGCCCTTGTAAGTTTTTTTATTTCCAGCCAGAGCTGGTTCCAGCTATGTAGACCCTGACCTTGCAACACCAACTCACCATAAAAAGCGCAAAAAATGCTTGCAAACAAAAAGACAAGGAAGTGCCTTAACCCGCAGGTAAAATATGACTGCATTGCTTCATATTTTGGGAGTGCAATCGATGACGCTATGTTCCTAGCACGCTTGCAGATATTTTTACAGCAACCATATGGAACAGCGCTAAACATCTTTCAAGAAAAAAATAAAACCCTTAATTGCCAAAAACGTTCAGTGGTAATTGGGATAGAAAACAGAAACGCCCTAGTCGAGTGCAGAGAATCGGCGAGCACTAAACAGACAAAATCCAGGCGAGCGCCAGTTTGTGCCGCGGGAGAACTACGGACTCTGAGGCTTACTTACTTGGCTCATTCATCGTATAGCATCTCTGTTGTTTTATATCCGCGGTAGCAGTCGTCTCTTTCAATGAACTGCTTTTTTTCACTAAAGAGTTTCTGTGGGTGTCAACTGGTGCCTCGCGTTATGTTCTGAAAATAGCGTAGGCACTCTAAGCGCTTCTCATTCCGCACGTGCGAACTCTGACCACACCGTATGTCTTATGGTGTAGTGTCAATTGCGCTATACTAACACGCCATAATAATTTACACCTTTTTAGGTAAAACCTCATCGTGTATGTTACCTCCAGCTGCATATGGAGCGAGTTACTCTTAGTTTACGGTAGGGTATTGTGTATGCTAGCTAAATGTAGCATATAGTAACTTTATTCGGATGCATGGATGTTTGTATGATTGGGATGGATGCTACAGATTCCCTTTCATAACGGGGAAGTGACAAGTGTGTCACCAGGACCTACAAATAAAAAAATATTTTAAGTAGGCTTCATGCGTTCATTGTCCTCCACGAATAAGTATATATAATACTATAGAAAAAATGCATACTCGCTGCCCAGTTATTTGCCCTTTACCACAGGCCTAAATTTTCACGCTCCTTATATATTTTTCATTTGCCTCAAGCTTTCTTCCACCAATAATCCTATATCCTATTACTTGTTTCCATAGTGGGTATGTTAGCATGCCGTTGCTGTGCCTAAACCCCAAGACTTCATGTAGCCTCGTGCCCAAGCGAACACTTGGGTTTATATGTCCACATTCAATCAGAGCATGGTCTGTCGTTTTCTTATCTGCCCTATATCATGCGCACTGTTCTTCTTCAATTCTGAATCTTGCTTTAAAACTACGCTTCTTAAGGTAACCTCGTCTCAATTCCAAATGTTGAGCGCTTCCTGCTTAGGGATCATAATGTGCCTCCCTTCTTATTCAGTTTTTGTCCTTTCGGTAGCTACGAAGAGGTGACTTGCGTAGTGTGAGTGACACCTAGTTGTCGGAGTGCTCTGCAGCAAGCTGAGACTGAACACTGTGTTGAAACGTCAGCAGAGAGAGAGAGAGAATAAGATGAAACACAAGGAGGTTAACCAGGATTGAGACTGGTAGGCTACGCTGAACTGGGGAATGTGAAGGGGCGAGGGAAGTGTTAGTGGAGGAGAGAAAAGTGAATGACTGAGGCGACGCGTGACAGCTTCTTGCTTGGTATCACATAAAACGAGTCAGACCGGTGTCCCTGAGAAAACCCAAAAGCGCAGTCGCAATTGCCATTCAGAACTGGGAAGTGCAGTGCCTATGTCCCTACGCCGTTTCGACAGTGAAATTTGCTTTCGTTCAGTTGATGTAGAACAGCTCAGAGGTGAATCTTCCTGTTTGCGCATGTCGGGGCGCAGCACAAAAAGTGTTCAACCATCTGAAAACGTGGAAATAGTCGCTGTATCGACGACACAGGTTTACTGAACTCTCATGGCATTGAAAATGTCTTCAGATACACGAGCAGCACAGTTAATGCCTTTATTCGCAGAGAGACATGATAAGCTTTATGTCCGCATGGAGAGCTTGGGAGTCTTACGCGATGACTCTTGAATCCTAAATGAGACGTCATCCGAACAGCTCTGTCTTACCTGCTTTTTGCCTTTAGCTTGTTATCCTAATAAAGGTCGATGATCCGATACACCTGACTTTTCTGGAGTTCACATTCCATGCCTACCTGAGCCTGAAAATACAAAAGACATCGGTGAATTAAATTTCTGTAATTGGCACAGCTTTTGCATCAAGACAACGGCCGAAAAAGGGTGAACGATCTCCATTTTCTTCCGGCTGATTGCGACACTATCGTGTTGAAAGGGAATGTTTTGAATATCGGTTGAGTTTAATAAGTATACACAAGGGCTCTTTAGATCAGCTAGAAGGTTCGTGAGTATCGCAGAAGTCTGCTTTTGACAAATCTTGTAAACCGTTATCCAGATTCAGAGTTGTGCCGGCCGGTCGAGTCCCTCGACCGTATTTGTGCGATATATTTTTTTTATTTTTCATTTCTAATTGTTCGCCTGTTTCCATATCAAGTGCATATTCATTCAAGAAACCAGTTGATTGTCGTCGTGTCCTCTACGTACTTCGTACTGTTGTCAGAACAGTTCACATACACACACACATGCACACACGCACACACACACACACACACAAACAAACAAACAATTGACTTGATTGATTGACTTGTGGGGTTTAACGTCCCGAAACCACCATATGATTATGAGAGGCGCTGTAGTGGAGGGCTCCGGAAATTTTGACCACCTGGGGTTCTTTAACGTGCACCCAAATCTGAGTACACGAGCCTATAACATTTCCGCCTCCATCGCAAATGCAGCCGCCAAAGCCGGGATTTCATCCCGCGACCTGCGGGTCAGCAGCCGAGTACCTTAGCCACAAGACCACCGTGGCGGGGCCACTCACACACACACACACACACACACACACACACACACACACACACACACACACACTTGATTCTAGCCATCCCCCAGGACGCACTAAGTGGGAAAGAAGATGTCGCTAAATGTACAACAATATACTGCAGCACTACCGGCTAAACAAAGAAGTTTATCCGCCAGCTCACCCCGGCCTGACTCGAGAAGATACAGTAACCCTAACGAAGCTGCAACTAACACATACGTTCACTGTACGCTGCTTCACCGCATCTCGCCAAGTGAGTACCCGTACACCTGCACAAAAGCCCTGGACAGAAGCCCTGGAGTCACTATACTAACGGCAGAGCAGTGCGAAGCAAAGTTATCAGACCCGGGCCTGAAGAATCAGCGCAGCATGCTTGGATCAACGGGTGCATCAGGCCTGGCCGGGTGGGGTCGCAGAGCCCTAGCGCCGGGCTGGGCTCGAGCTGAAAATTCGGCATGTGAACAACTCCACTCAGAAGCAAGGGTTAGAAACAGATCGAAAACGATAAACACGGGTACAGTAAATATGTCTCAAAAATGCATCTTCTATCAATCATCTCTTGAACGAAATAATAACCTTTCTGTTTTCTCTACTCGTAAACATCATCAATTCACAGCTGGAATGTTTTTGAACAAAACATCCTGGCTTGTATATTGGAATGTCAAAAAACCAACAGATGTTTGGTGCCAGAGAATCAAGAAACACAGACTTATCAATTCAAATCCTAAGCTCTGCAGTCGTGCGGCTGCGTCTTTGTGGAGTTATTTAAAAAAAAAGATTGGCTCGATATCTCCTCATGCCTTTTGTAGTGAACGTAGGCTTAGGAATGCGAAGCCCCGAACGAATGCCTCTCTTACGCTATTACCCGAAAATATCAGGGACAAATGGCTCGCCTTGACTTAGGCACTGCAATAAACATAGGTATGTCAGCTATGGTTTTTTGATATCTTTGAAAAGTGATGGCTATTTGTTTTACCAATACATCAAGCAAATGTGAGCTTAGAAAATTTTAGATAGAGGGGCGAAGATATGCGACAAACAGGAAAACGTCCTAAAACAGTATCTCAAATGCTGCCAAAAAAGAAGTATAAGGCACTGTCTGGTATTTATATTATATAGTTGCTAGAAAATTTTGTTTGCCCTTTAGGTGTTTTTATTCTTATTTATACTACTTCACTGTATCCTTGTTGTTCACCAGCCTGTAGCCATACAGGGGCCGCAATGCATTTGTCAGGCAACTGCATCGGCCTGAAGAACCAACATCAATGACTGCCTGAATGAGCAATAAACAATGGCCACATCAATATTTGTGGGCACAGATTTCGGTCAGACAAACTTTGGGAAGCAGCGTACTTTCGTGATTGCGGATATTCGGATCAATGACAAATATTACATGGACGAAGCTGATGTCTTCTGCAAGGTCTAAGTGCAGGGAAACAAAATCTGAGATTCGTAAAAATGAAAGTTTAGAAAATTGCGTGAACCTGCCTGACAGTCTTTCATGGTCAGATGATTTTACTATTTTATTTTATTATTTGTACATACTGCAGCCCTATTCAGGGCTATCGCAGGAATGGGACTTTATATAATACTAGGCATGGTTGAGTTGAAGATGGATGCCAAGCAAAGCGTAGTTTCTTGGCTACGAGTATGTTACTTTATATATGCAATTTGCAGAAGGAAAGTGAAGGAATCCTTCCCTATTTGGGAAATTTGGAGCAAGTGGGCCCATGACCTATACACACTCTCTTTCTTTCTTTCTTTTTACTTAAGCCCTGTTCTCTACGGTGGAAGCGAAAGGGCTCTGAGGTGGGCATGGCGTAACAGTCGGGGTTTAGTGGTGGCAACGTGCTTAATGACTAACGTTCCTGTGCCGCTCACGGAACTTGAGTAACGAGAGGTAAACGGCGATGTATATTATCCCATTATATTTTAAATATACAAATAAGTGATGGTCAGTTATGAGTGGCGTCAAATTAGGACATGCCAGTTAGCTCACCGGGATAGGTACCAAACATTAGAAAGCGCCACCGAGAAGGGCAGTGTGTTATGTGGGGTCAAAATAAGTTTGTGAGGATAAACAGGAACCAGTTCGCACGAGCCAGGACCAATCAGATATGATTGGAAGATCACTATGTACTACAATGGGCGAAGAATCGGCTACTGCTGCTTATGATATTGCTTAACCGACAAAATGACCTTTTATTATTTATGTTTCTTTTTACCTGCAGCTTATCATGAACATTTGCAGGAGAATCCATCACATGCGAATGAAACACAGAAATTCTGTCGTGGGCTCAAAGCAAACTGCTACGGGCAATCTTAACGAAATACTCGTGGCACAACTTGCACGCTAAAAAAACTCACAGCATATTCACGGAGTGAATGATGATGAATGGGACGAAGCGCCAGTACGTCCATCCGTTCGTTCGTCTGTCTGTCTGTCCGTCTGTCTCATAGACAACTATACAAAATTGTCAACTATACAAAAATAACTAACGCCGTCTAGTGGTATTATTTCCAATGACATATACACACAGCGTCATTCAGTGAGCAATTCATGAACTGGAGGTAGCTACATATCACTACTACTAACTCTACTACTACAGAGGAGGGGACGACACACACGGTAAGGAGTTTGCTAAAAAATATCACCGCCATATCCACACAGTGAATGAAGTTAGATGAGCTTGCTCGGATATGATCAGTTAACCCGCGAACACCTCTCCTACCATTCCCTTTCAAAAAATTTCCTTTTCCGGAAATCTTCGTTCGGAAATGATTCTGTTTAACACTGTGTGGAAAAGCTTTGATTTATTCTTTCCGCTTTAAGGAAACTAGCATCAACGAGAGTTGGCGTAGTCAACTAGCATTGCTATTAACACATATATTAGTTTCATTGTGCGAATCCAGCACGTAAACAAAAGAATTGCTTTTCCATGGCTTTATTCACATTATCGATGTTTTAGATGCTCACCTGAGTAATAAAAAGAAAACTGGTGGAGAGAAACAGGGAACTCTCCCGGCTATAATTTCTCTATAAATGAGAAGTAAACAACGCTTTGGACAAGATGGAGAGCTACTTCCCTGTCGGAGGCGATATGCTGTTCCTTGTTGTTGTGCACCAAACAGCCCCGCACAAACACACTCCTAATTGCTTTCGAGACTCCACGCATGGTTCTATTATGCTAATTTGTCCAAATTGATTCTATAAAGTTTGACACGCACACCTGTAGGCTGATTGGGAACGACATTTTCAGATTTTCTTGGTGACCACTAATTCAACTCGAGTTCAACTGCGCTCCAGAAGTTTTGTTTTTCAGACAATATATCCCTAGAATAAACAGGAACTTATACGGGTGCAGCAATAATTGAGGATGTATTCAAAGACGCGCATTGGTAATGCAGTGTATGTGCCCGTTTTGAATTCTTAATATATATTGACAATTATATAGTTAGTGGTGAATGTCGTTATCATGCAGGCTTCGTGAGGGAAAATCAACTCAGAATGTACCTCCGCTAACACTAGAAGCCCGGAAACGTGTTGCCGCAACCTATCAGCGTTTTAGAAAAAAAAAACTATTTTATTTGAAGGGGCGTGGAAAGTATAGAGGACATTCTTTATAAGGCTTGGCCGAGTTGTACTTCAAATTCTTGACTTTCTCTGAAAGCAATGGGCTTTTCAAACAAAGATGTATAAATTCAATCAACTGGTCGTGATGTAATATAGGTCTTCAAATCACCTCGCTCTGTGACAAGAATCACAGATCAGGAGTCGCCTAGTATAATGAATTCCTTTGTTTGCGGTTCTACTCGATATAGTACTCATTCAACCACTTGATATTAAGCCGAAACATCAAACACAACAGTTAAATATCTGATAATAAAATTAGTTATAATATCTAATATCTGGTTCATAATTGCGTGTGTCAATATATTTCCTCATTTGAAGAGTTGGTATGAGAGCGCTTCTTTATATTCGGGTAATAATTTTTGTTCCTCTGGTGCTAGTAACTTAAGAGGTAGTCCATCAGTATCAAAGTGTACAGACAATAGCTTCAAAGAGGCACAAGGTGCTTCAAAAACACAAAACACCGGAAAAAGTTCACAGTAGTACAATTGTGCATAGCTCCTCAAGTTACTGTGCAAAATAAGATGCAAGTCTTATTCACCCTGTATGACAAAACAAGGCTTGTATCCTCTTTTGGCACAATAGTTTTGCGAAGCTCTTTAAAATGTTCTCGAATGAAAAGAAAAATCAACAAAGAGGCGAAGCTTGCAACAGTCAAACTGGACTATTCTGAAGCCTAATCTAGTTCATTATACGCCGCTGTTGAAGTTTAGATAGTTGATTCTACGTCATTTGTAGCTTCATGTTAAAGCACAAGCAGTCACAACATTGGCATGGATGTGCTAACTATACATCTTAAACAACGTCGATATTCACGGGGACACTCTCGTTGAAGTTACGCTTCAAAAACATTATGACGCTTTATTCCTGCCAACTCTTAAGCGTTCTCTGTGGTCCGAGCTTCTCGTTTTGTTCTGTTTGTCGTGGTGGCTCTGCCTGTCGATGTGCTTCAGTCGTGACAATTCATATGTAATTAAAGAACCAATTTTCGTCGTACGAACGCTACTCTTCCCTAAGTATTGATTTATTTATTATATGCCCCCCCCACAGAACTAGTTAACATATATAGAACTATGCTAACTTGTGCGACTTAGATTGCAAAGAACGATGTACGCCGGCAGAGACAAAGCGCTATGCGACGTTCTTAAATGAGAATGTTGGAATGCTTCCACTACTTTAGAAGTACGCCTATATGTGATTTAATGCTATGGTAAATTTTTACTCCCGCAATTGCTTTAACATTACTGCCTGACAGGGCATTGTGTGCTTGGTACTTCCACCAGCTATGTTAGACAGCGCCTCAATAATAGAGGGAGCAATGGTAAAGAAAAAAGACTTTTGGTTGAAATCTGCGAACAGCAAGGGAGATAAAAGTGCGAGAAACAGCCTTTCGCGCCCATTTTGCATAACAAAGCTTCTTGATAATGAGTAAATGGGGGGGGGGGAGGCAGAAGCAACTTCATGCGGAAAAAAAGCGAGTTGGATTTAAAAGCGACCTATAAATAATGTTTCATGATCGTTTTATTGACTACCTTGGTTATTCAGCAGGTGTCACCTGTAATGAAGAAATAGTGTGACACTGTGTGAATAAATATTTAAGTGTAAATTAGGGGCTTGTTGTTTAATAAGACACATCATTAGGTTGATACAATTCCTGTTAGCTCTTATCAATGCTGTGTGAATAGGTTTCATTTTCGAAGAAACGGACGCTCTTTGATACTCATATTTTGTGTGGTTTTACATACTAAAACGAAGATAGGATTAGGAAAGAGGCCGTTGTAGAGCATCGAAAATTTGGACCGTCTAGTGTTCTTTACCGGAATGCTCTTTCATGTTCCTCATGACCCTCCTGAAAGGGGATTTTTTCTGATATTGGCATATGCTTGGCCCTGCGAAAATTTTCATATCTTCTAGTCAGTTTCGCAGATGGTCCTGGTTCTGTTTTGTTAGTCAACAGTTCTCATCCTTTTTTATTCGGCGACTAACCTGTACCAAGTAATAGAATTAACTTCAAGGAAGCAATTCAATTATGTTGTATGACACATTGAGAATTCATAATGGTAATTGAGAGTAATGATGTGCGTTTTATTGTTTCTATTTTGCCTGTTTTGCAGTAACAGTTATCACGCGTTGAAAATTATTGAGAATTCCGGATAAAAAGTTGACCGGAATCTGCATGTTTCTGCAAATGTCGTCGAAAGACAATAGTCTTGCGTGTGGAAAGAGTGAACCAAGACATTTATTTGATGTTCTGCGCAAGAAAGTCGGTGAGTGGTATTCTGGAGGCGCTGCGTTAGAGTGCCTCGAGCTTGCAGCGGAGGCGAACGAGCGCATCAAGTCACGTCACACGTGAGGCACAAGCACCATCTGGCAGTTTTCTTAGAAAACAAAGCGCGTGGATCTGAGACGGTTTGCGCGCTCGTCTCAGAGGCGATAAGGTGTAGAACGCAAGACGACGGGTAGATGCCTCCACCGTCTCGTCTTAGCAAAGCGTTCTAAACACTCTCCGTTCCGTTCAAGCATTGTACGGTCAGCGGAGCGTGATAAGCGCTACGGTCCTTAAAATTACTTATGAATGCCTTTTCTAGTAAAAAAAAGCACATGCGGAATGTGTGCGTGTTGTTAAGGTGCCCCTGACATGCGCAATATTTCCTTTTTATTTCACAATTGCGCAAGCATGAACGCTCAACCTTGAGCAACATTGGTGGGCGCTGCGCATGGGGTCGGCTGCTCTAAGTACCCAATGCCGTTAAGAGTTGACAAACAGACAAATGTACAGACAGACAGACAGACAGACAGACAGACAGACAGACAGACAGACAGACAGACAGACAGACAGACAGACAGACAGACAGACAGACAGACAGACCACAACTTTTGCATCGAAGTTCCCCAAGAAAGACTATCGCCTTTAAAAGCTTATATACGTTCCTGATAATTCGACACTCGTTTCGTTTTCTACGCTCACCATATAAGCAGTTTCAGGGGAAAAAAGGCAATTATGTTTTTATAGCATATTATTATTCACAAGAACATGGAATGTTAATTCACGGCGTTTAGGCGGTTTTTGATTGTGTTATTAAGTGATATAACAATTTTTATTGCTCTCACTTAAGCTTTTTGAACCATATTACTGGGCTGGTGAATGGTCCACGTTTATTTTCGCTTACAGTTTCTGGCCTGCCGAACTCTCTCAGTAAACGTTTCTTGTAGTACATCGTGATCTTCCGCTTGTTCATTTCTTTGATAAATACTTTATTATATATTTTTAATATGTTTCTTTATTTTCCATCTTAACATAATTTGTCTGTAATAGTTTTTTCCGTGAAAGTCTCAAGGGAGCGTCTATAAGGGCACGTTACCTAAACAAATAAATTTGATAAACCTTCTTGTTCAATATAGATTAAAGTTTTGACTCTTTTTTCAGAGTCTGCCTGCGTTGCCATTCATTCATTGCTTGCAGACGTGTGAAGCCGTGAACAAACAACGCCTATTTTCAGCCCCTGATAACACGGAAGTTCTCGCTGAGCCTTCTTACCATGCAGCTTGAAGAGCGATAACGACATTGCACGAAAAAAAGAGCAAGAGAAAAGCGGGATGGTTTGCGTTTGTGTGTTTTCTTAGTAAACTACATTCTTGAGGTTTTCGAGGTAGCGTCTAGCGGCCTTGATTTTGTTTTTGCAGTCCTAGCACATCAGTTGTTTCGAAGGATCTGCCAAGGATTGCTGTGAACTTCAATTAAACTGGCGTAGTGGAAGTCTTTGCTAGCAGCGGATGATGAAACTACAGACGCTCGCCTACGCTTGATTTAGGTTTTACTCTTAAAGGCTTCACATCGTTGATCACTTATATCTTTAATGCCTCAGCACCAGAGGTCGTGAAGTTGCACAATACATTCACTTCGTTTGAATGTTTCTGCTTGTGACGTGTATACTTAATGTTGGTTTTATTTTGCCCAATATTAGAAACCTTTGACATATATGTAGGTGTAGTTGCCTAATCTTGGCTATTTATGTCTTCATTATTTGCCCTTGAAAAATGTGATAACACGCGAAATTCCGGCTAAAAACAAAGTAGTTTAAAACCTCCCAGAAATGCCGAAGACCAATGATCTGACCTAAAAACTGCAAAACGCCGTTATTCCTTGATCGGTGTTTCTTGTATGTCATTCATTATTATACCTTCTCGGCACCAAATGAATTTTCTCGGAATAAACGAATTCAGTGTAGTTAGGTCATTCATAATGTTCGTTAGTGATGAATTGTCCTGCCTGCTGGGTGCTTCAGTTTGCCTAAAATTGCACTGTGTGACTTATTAGAATAAGGAAACGCATTAAAATGTATTGTTAGCGCATTTGGTTTTATTAGCTGAATATATAGCCGGTAAATATTAGTTTTAGGGAAGAATCACCTAAAGACCACACAATGTTCCTCCATCCATAAACCACTGGCCGGCGTCTACATTAGATGTAGGACCCGAAGTATCTGCGAACAACAAAAACGTTATCGGAAAGCTGTAAATAGCAGAACAAACATTATAAAATGCAATAACACGAATAAATACTGACCTTTGCCTATCCATCAATAAAAGCATACGACAGAACAAAAAGTTAACATGACAAAAAACAAAGAAAGAAACAAAATAAAATGCTACACTTCATGATGCGATGTAAACTGCCTCGCCCTTTATTCAGCATTCACCTTTTGGAAATGCGCGGATTCTTTGTTCTTTCTTGAAATAATCGTTTGTGTCCTAGCCTAGGTTAATTCTTTTTCTTTATTCTGCTATGCTCTTCCGTCTTCCTTCCTATTTTGCTATCTTTTATCTCTCCCCTTCTCTTGATAGAAAAGGAAGGTGTTCCATCTCTCTTGGAGGCTCTTGCCAATCTAGAGTATGTCTGCCCTCATACATAAATAAATTTGTTAATATTACTTCAAATATTTCTTTGTATATAGTGGAGGCCTGATGGTCTGTCGCGAGTGTGTGTATAAGCTCAGAGCACTGGCTAACTGCAAATACAATACGAATATGAATAAATATAGCGTAATGTGTTCTTACTAACCTTTAGTTGCTAATAATACATTAGTAATAATTATTTAATAAAGAAGTAAATAAAGGCAGCGTTGCCATAAGGGTGCCAAGCCTAAAGGGAGTGCGAACCGTAACAGACTTCTTTGTTTCTTTTTGGGTTTTTCTTTCTTTATTCCTCTATTTTTCTCACGAAAGTGTTTTATGCCGAGATCCACCAAGGCTCCGCTAACGTACTTCCGTCACGGAAATGATATTGAAAAATATTTAGTGAGTGATTGTAGAAAAAAAAAACAGAATGCTAACATGCATTGCGTGGAATGAAACTAGCATCCTCTCGATTCTCGGCGCGTGGCGCAAAACCACTGCGCCATGAGCATACTTCGCCAAGAGTGCTAACGGCAAGCCTTTTATATACATCGCATGGCAGTCCTCAGATCTTCGAATCATTAGTGCATTCTTGTTATCTGTGGCGAGGTGGCTCGACGGGCTCACGTTGAGTTCGCTGTAAAGGTCATCGATCGCCTCGACGAGGAACCGCCTTCACAGTGTGTGGTCCCTCCTGCGCGCGCGCATATGAGACTCTTTAATTCAGGAAAGGAGGAAGGCTGCTTCGCGCGCGGCCGCGGCCGCGTTGATGAAAGGGGCAAGCTGCTGACAAAGAACCCAGGAATTGGTGTGGGTGTCGAAATGGTGGTTAACGATTTAGAGTACTTGGTACTCTACTGTAGGAGAGCATAAAGCCGTCTCGTCGGCCTCACGCTTGAAGAGACCGTGTGACAATTGCTCGCCCTTGTCCGGTGTATACTTGTGCACTCGCTTCGTGCGTCTTTCTTCCTGTTCTAACAGGTTGCTCCAAGTGTCCAGTGAGGATCGTTGTTAGTCCGTGCTTGTCCTGTGTATGCTGATTTCGTGCGTGCTCTCTGCTTGGGGGTGTGTGCTGCAAGTTTGCAGTTGCTTGCCGTTGTTAACGTGACTTTGCAATATGTTGTTGTTACACAAACAATGCACAATAAACGTTCAACCACCTCTGTAAAGACACAATTCGATTTCGTGTTATACTGGTACCTATATGTGGTGATCAGCCTTCTAGTCTTTTCTAGTCTTTTTTGTCTTTTTTCGTTATTTCTACTTATTGATATTTTTCGAATTTTTTCCTCGGTCTTTACGTTTTTTGCTGGCTTCTTCTCCTTCTTTTGAATTATTATATGCGGTTTTATTTAGAGTGTTTTGCACTTAAAATCACCGTCAAATTACTGGAAGAACCAGATGAAGGAGGTTTCTCCTAGGCGCGAGGATGCACTACGGCTGGTTATGCTCTACATGCCTTTAACTGCGTTACACCAAGCGACGGCCACAGCATACGACAGCACTGCCCTCCTGAATCGTTCCGCGTTTAATGGGTTTGAACATCTCGCACTTCACAATAACGGGCTCACCTGTTGAACCTTCAAGTATTTCGCAGCGGGAACACAAAGACACTCCACCAAGTAAGAGATGACACACAAGCGCGCCCAAGGTCACTGTATCCATCTGAGTGTGATTTCATTTCATCACGTATATAACACGTTGATTAATTTTTCCCCTCTGTTTCACTTTTATCTTTCTTTTTTGTCGATTATATGGCGCACTTGCGGTAAGGCTGCCTTGAAGGCATATAATCATCATCATCATCATCATCATCATCATCATCATCACCATCATCACCATCATCATCATTATAATCATCATCATCATCGTCGTCGTCGTCACCGTCGTCGTCATTATCATCATCATCATCGCCGTTGTCATCGTCATCATCATCATCACGGGCCTGACTAAGTCCACTGCAAGACAAAGGCATTGACAGTTGGAAAAATAAAGTCAGGTGATAGTGTAGTGCTTCTGCGTGTCATCTCTTTTTTTGGGGTGTGTTTTTGTGTTAGGGTTGTAAAAGTACTACTATGATTCAGATTCAACTAGGCTAAAAAGAAGTTTTACTGAAGACACTTTTTGAGTCTGCGAAAATCTGAAAATTTGTGTCGCTAAAATATTTCCATTTCATTAAGTACTTTCACAACCACCAACTCCTACATCCAATCCTTCCGGCACAGTCGAAGATGAGTCCTCATACCCACGATTGATTGATCTGTTGTGTTTAACATACCGAAACCACCATAAGATTATGAGAGACGCCGTAGTGGAGGACTTCGGAAATTTCAACCACCTGAGGTTTTTTTAACGTGCACCCAAATCTGAGCACACGCGCCTACAACATTTTCCTGATACCCATCCCCCTCCGTGAAATCTAGCTTCTTTGTATCATACTTTGTTCGCTGCATATTGAATCAAAGCCGTGCTAGTAAGGCGCCAGATCACTGAAATCCGGCATACGCGGGGGCGATCGTGAAAGGTTGCAATGCAATCCGGGAACAGCAACACCCACGCATTCAACCAACGTGCTGTGTGGTCGAGTTCTCTTCTCAGGAAAGTTTGCAGCAGCCTTCCGAAAGGATAAGGCACGAGCCTGTAGCTTTCTCTCCTGCGCAATGCTTGAAGTTCTTATTCCCGTTTTGCCCCTTGTTTCGTGCTGTGCGTGTGCATAACCGAAAACTTCCGTCGCCAGATCGGCTTCATGACATTAGATCTTCAGCGCGTGGGAGTCGGCAGAAATGGCGGGAAGGAGGGGGAGATACGCTCCAGCCGAAATTCGATAAAGGCACGTAGCGTAGTAGCGCCGATGCTCTTTAGGCGTTCTTAGAGTATTTAGAGCCACTTCGAATGCAAAACCAACTTTCGCGATACGGTACGGTGGGATGCGACGCCGTTTGCCACTTCCGGGGCAACGTCGCTTATCGCTTCCATGTGTCGCCCGGGTAAGCTTTAGTGAATGGGCACGTGCTTTACGAAACCCGCAAGGACTTTCACCGTCGACTAGAGAAGAGTTGGCATTTGCAGCGGGCATGACAATGCCGGGTTGGTCAGGTTCCGGAAGACAGGGTGTAAGGAAGTAAATAAAAAACAAGCAATGAAGTTGTCAACGAAATGTTGGTGAATGCGGTGTGCTTCGCAGTTTGACTACGCAGCCTTATACTGAGTGAACGACACAAACATGATGAGTACAGAATATAATGCAAGCGTAGAAACCACGGTGAATATTACCATAATAAAAAACCAAGGTGAACCATAACAATTTACGGGGTAAATAATCACTATGAGGTAAAGGAATTATTGCTGGTGAGTTAAGAAGGTCTATGCTGATAAAAAACAGAACTCGATGAAAACAATAAAAGTATTCTAACACCCATTTTGTAAACACTTACTCCCTTTCTCGCTCACTTCATTCATTCATTCGTTCATTCATTCATTCATTCCTGAAAGTGAGAATAAACAAATAGGAAACCTGGGATATTGTAGTTTTGCTTCTCAAGCAACAACAACAAAAAAAACAATGAGATCTCCCCCCTCCCCACCTCTTCCAGTAAAGCTTGGAGATGTTAGAGTTTGGTTGCGGAAATCCTCAAAATCGCTCAACTATGTCGTCACACATAGGATGAGCCTGAAATTGAAATCGTTCAGACATTATTGTTCAAAAGAGCGAATTCAGGAACGGAAAACCTGCAGATCAATACAGCAAGGCATTTTAGAAGTGCCATAAATATTCACGTTGAAATTTCCGAAATTACCAAGTGGTGAATTATTCTTTTTAATTTGATGCTATTCAGTTATTTTATAAGTTTTATTATTGTCAATATATTTCCCCAAGATTTTACATTTCTTTTTTAGTGAATGAAAAAGTTGGAAACCTATGGAAAGTTGAAAACATATGAACACATATGGAAAACCAAGCTGCGCACACATGCTAACTTTTTTGCTTCTCGCCATGCTAACAAAGGCCTCTCACTTGTTTGTGCAATTCGATGACTGTCTTCGTTTGAGCAGAACACGAGGAAACGGTAACGCGGCATTTTATTGCCGAATCTTGCTATACGATTCTTGTAAAGCCTCGCGAACGTCAGTGTTGTTCCCTTGATCTTAGCTTTTGAAGAAACGCTGAGTTTAGAAGTTCTCAATAACAAAATGTACACAGAAGTTAAAAAACAGCGCTAAAAAGACGGGACAAGAAAGGACAACAGGACAGGGCGCTGACTAGCAACCAAATATGTTTATTTCTTCAGTCAGCATACATATATACCACCGCACTATCGCAAAAAACAGCCTACGCAGCGGCATGTGACCTTTTATTGGCTAGCTATGACCGCAATCTAGAGAGCAAGCTAGATCAGACGAGCACGGTAAAAGTGATGCGCTACGTGGATGATTTTTTAATTTTTACCGCACTAACCCACCTGACGCGCAGCCTGCTGCTTCTAAAATAATTGACGTGTTCCGCGCAGAATTAAGTTCTTTTGAATTGAAGACTGAACATCCTTCAGATAACAAACTACGCTTTTTAGACTTAGAACTGTCGTTCTCAAACAGCCACGTGTGTTGGGGTTACGCACCCAGGTCAAAAAAGGCCCTTCTTCCCTTTTCTTCGGCGCACTCAAAAATTGTTAAACGCGGCATTGCAAGAGCTTGCATGAAGGCGGCGCTCTACAGGTCCTGTGACCACCAAGTTGAAAAGTGTTTCTTTTCGCAAGTTGACCGCCTGAAGCTTGCAGGTTTTCCTGCAACGCTTTTGACTAGTATTGCTGAAAGCCTAGTAGCAGTCTGTAAGGACAAGCGCCTGGCCACTGTGCAGTCCGAAAAAAGCCGGCTGAAAAGCGTAGCAGTTATCCCCTATGTGCACAAGGTAGCGCACAATCTAAAAAAAGTTGTCGCCAGGGCAGGCATTAAGCTGCTATTTTCTGCCCAAAATAAGCTAGGCAGCTTGTGCCAGCATGTTAATCGTGAGGCACCGTACAAAAAAGGATGTACTAAGAAGCACAGGCACAAGTTTGTGAAATGTCGTCATGGCGTTGTCTACAAGATTCCTCTTTCCTGTGGTCGGTGTTATATAGGGCAAACGGGCCGTTGTGCTAATGACCGCTTGCGCGAGCATTCAAACAAAGTTCATAATCGCGCTACAGATAGTCAGCTTTCTCTTCACTGTAACAACTGCGGTTGCCACCCATCTTTTAAAGATACCATTTTCTTATCATACTACCACGATGAACGTGCACGTCTCATTTCGGAAGCTTTTCACATTCATAACAGTGGTGAGGCATGTGTTAGCCTCCCTTCCATTTCCCTCCTTCCGAAGGAGGTCAAATTTCTGTCAAACTAATTTTTTGAATGCCTCTGCGCAGGCTCACATGCCGCTGCGTAGGCTGTTTTTTTGCGATAGTGCGGTGGTATATATGTATGCTGACTGAAGAAATAAACATATTTGGTTGCTAGTCAGCGCCCTGTCCTGTTGTCCTTTCTTGTCCCGTCTTTTTAGCGCTGTTTTTTAACTTCTGTGAACATGAACCAACCAGCCCAAATGCGTACGCTTCAACAAAATGTAATGAAAAACGTAACCGACGGTAAATCAGAGTGTTGTTTCCACTCTCAATTTTATGCTTGTTTTGTTTTTAGAGACGTGCAAAGATTTAACTGGTGTGAATCTGGCCCAGATTTCGTGTACAGGACTGATACCTACTCTATTTCAGAAACTCGTGACCGCGTAGTCAAAGTGCGATTCGCAATACGCAAGTAATTTACGCAGAACAGTTGCTGTTCGTTACGAAATATATGTAGTTGCATTCATGTGGAACTCGGTGCAAATCAGGCGTTTCGGCTTGGTACATCTCAACCAGACAAATAAGTGATGACATTCTGACAGGAATGTATAAGTACTGTTTTTTATTGTTTGCTTTTTCATCTCAAGCGAGTCTTCAGCATTGAAAGTTGCTTAGCAAACTAGCAATTTTGTTATGTATATAGAGGGTGATTATCTTTTGCGTATCAGTTTTTGTCATTTGTTCTTCAAGTCTTGGTGAATTAGAGGCCATACCATTCTATGGTCACTGCATCGTACCTTGCCAAGCACTTCCACATCCTGCACAATACTTGAGTTTGCACTCATCATAAAGTCTACTTCGTTCTTATTTTCGCCAATAGGGCTCCTCCATGTCCACTTACGGTTTCCTCGTTTACGGTAGAAGCTATTCAAAACCCGTAAATTATTTGTTCTGCGAATTCTACTAGTAGCTCGCGTCTGGAGTTTCTAGTACCGATGACATAATCTCCTACTGCTTGGTTTCCAGGCAGTGGGAGTCAGGCTGATGATGATGATGATGATGATGATGATGATGATGATGATGATGATAGAGGGTGAGAACTTAGTCAAGCAGATAGTCGGTTTTAATCTCACCACGTCCATCACCTGTGGACTGGTGGAAATGCAACCATTATTATTATTATTATTATTATTATTATTATTATTATTATTATTATTATTATTACTTGCTACATCAATAATAAATTGATAGCGTAAAGGCACATTGTTTTTTGGAAGAGTATGTCAACTGCAACGAGATGTTATGCTAAGCCAGACTGGTGTATCAAATGTGATCGATCATTCACCTATTTAGGTGGATTGATTGCTCTTCAGTTTCTGCCGTAATTACCCCAGCAACAAATTTTCTAATACTTTTTGGGATTCATTTTCTCAGTTTCATTCTGTCACACACACACACACACACACACACACACACACACACACACACACACACACACACACACACGCACGCACGCACATGCTCACTCACCCTTTATCTGCCTTATTCACTCATCGAGGCAGTCACTCCCTCCCTCACTCGCTCACTCGCTAACTCACTCACTCTTTTTCTCTCTCTCTCACACACACTTACAGAAGCCTTAGAAAGCTCTCGACGTGCATGCCGACTTTTCTCGAACAGACAAAATGACCACATCGCAACCTGACGTGTTCCAATTCTGGAGCCTGCACTGCTTGTGTACAGAAGCAATTCTTCTTTTGAGTCTGGGACACACACGACAGTTCCAGTCACTGGAAGTTTCCTCCAATATGACAGTGAGCGCACAAGCTTGTGAAAAAAATTAGACAAGAGAGGAACCGAGTGGGTGGTCTCCGACGGAGCGTCACATGGAATGCAACAGCTTAGTACCGGCTTACAAAAAAAGATGCAGCTTGGAGTGGGCACTGGGGGGACAGAGTGGTACTTCAAAATTCGCTCGTCTCTCTAGGGGCCTTAGCACGAATAGCCCTATCTCTCAAAACCTAGAAGACATATGACAAGATGGCGGCTGCCTCTATTAAATTGATTCAATTTTAGAGATAGCAACCGGAAAAAAATAAACCAAACAAAACAAACAGGTAGAGGAACAGGGAACAGAAGAAAAAGGAAAGGATGTTAACGAGTCTATAGCAACTGCTATGCTTCCCTACACAGGGGACAGGAATGAGAGAGTTTGAAAGATGAAGTGAGAGATAGAAAGGAGAGCACGCGCACTATAAGTCACCCGTGTAAATAATCCTAACATTATCAGTCTATAACCACCGGTCGAAGACCGTTGTCTTAAAGAAGCCGAGGACTGCTTTCGTCGCCTACTCTCGCAATGACCTCTCTGAAGGATATTCCAGAACGGTGTCCGCCGTCATTGGAAAAGAAACAGATTATCACTGTGCACTATGAGCCTTGCTTTGCTCATGAATATCGGAGTGTCCGAGAGACAGGCCGTGCTGCCGATAAGTATCATCTCGAATAAGATGCCGAAAATTTACCGATGCAAGTTATAATGCACATCATTGAATAGAGTGAGGATAGAACAAAAAGGAAAGAATTGTAAGAAGCAAAACCTCATTTATTTTATCACCTACTGAAAAACTCCAATCAGGGGCAATTATGTATAGGAGAGAGAAAAAAAATTGTCAGAAGTTCGCACTATACAAAAGTGACCTCACAGGTATAAATGTTAAATGTTACAGGATCACATAGCAATGCCTTTATTCATAGTGGACTCGTTTCGTAACACACAGAAAACATAGTTTTCACTTTATGTGCGTGTCACTATGATAGTCTTTTCCCTGCAATTTTACGGACAGTAATACAATATGGCACACTAAAAAAAGCTTGTAGTACAAATAAATACTAAAGTGAACTGCATAATCGAACGAGCTAGCAAAAGATCATAGGGGCAACCAAGCCCCTATAGCCAAGGCGTGTTGCCTAGGCCCACCCCCTCACGATATTCATAAGAATCGGGGTGTTTTACTGAATAAAATTCTTAAACATGCGTGTTTCTCAAAGCATCTAATGAGTGGCTCTCCATCACCCTCCCTAGAAAAATTCGTAGCCATGGGGATGGTGCAACATATGCACTTGATTTTTGGTAACAAGTTACGAGCATAACAAAGGCATTCATTTAGCCCTCGAAGTCAGCAAGGTAAGAGGTGCACAGCTCATTCTAGGAAAAATAGAATTTTTTTGTACTGATGACACTGCTACGCTGAGAAAATTAGAAATCTGCGATCTATTGCATTTCGCTTACTTCATTAGTCACCAGCACTCATTATTGTTCTAAGCAGCAATTTACGTTCAAAAGGTAGCAATGCAAATATATGCTTCATAATTTTGTTGGACCTACTTCCATCAGACCTTCGGCGAATGCCCGTCTGGTCGGGAAGAATCATTCAATACAAAAAAAAAACCGCCAACCACAACAGATGCCTAATCATTTACATCACCTTGACAATTTAATTTTTGGTCTGCGTGGATCATGCATGGTCCGTAACCAGTAGTGGTTACGAAGAGCGGTGGCAGCGGACAACTGGGGTGCAAAAACCGACCCTTGTTGTAATGTCATGACAGTTTTCGCTGTAACCAATTGGATGGAACGAACGAACGAATGAACGAACGAATGGGCGCACGAACGGACAAACGAACGAATAGGCAGACGGACGGACGGACGGACGGATGGACGGACGGACGGACGGATGGATGGATAAATGGATGGATGGATGGATGGATGGATGGATGGATGGATGGATGGATGGATGGATGGATGGATGGATGGATGGATGGATGGATGGACGGATGAGTGGATGGATGGATGGATGAATGGATGGATGGATGCATGGGGACGAACGGACGAACGAACGGACGGATTGACGGATGGACGGATGGATGTATAGATTGATAGATGGCTGAATGGATGGATGAATGGATGGATTGGTGATCGGAAGGACGGAAGTGCAAGTGGTCCGCGTTCTAATGGGGGGAGGGACGTTTTACATAAAGGCGAGACTATACACTTCTTTCCTCCATGTCTCCTTTGTGTACGCAGTTTTCTTCTGGCTTTAAGGACAACAGCAAAGTTGCTGTTGTCTTTTTTAGTGAACCTGAGGCTGTAGCGCATGCTCCAACCAGCGTTAGTGTACAATAATATTAGGCTGCTTGAAAGACGCGAACACAGTAGACATAAGAATGAAAGACGATTGAGCTTATTCGTATCCGGACGCTCCGTATTTCGGTCGGAGTTTGCCGGTGCTTCCCTATTCAATATCATCGGAAGTGTGTCTTTCTTCATCCTAACTCACGCTAGTAGATCCCTGAATCCTCTTCCGAGGTTGTTTTTGATGATTTCTTTTTTTTCCTGATCAGAATTTTATTTTTGACTAGAGCGCACATCCCAGCGGAATCTTTCACAGTGTGCCTGTTGTGATTGGCCTCCATGTCTTGGCACCACTTCGACGTGTGGGATGTTTTCGGCTAGATCTACGCCGAGATTTTCTGGCTTTGCAACGCTTCCTGATGTGTCCAAAATCAGCGACAACACAGCAGTCCTACTACAGATTTTTAGGGCCGCCGGCATGCCTCGCTAATAGCCTTTTTTGACACACATAACCGACGCATTCCTTTGAAAGGGCTCTTTGCTGTCTGGGCTGCCTAGAAAAAGCGGTCACCTCCGCGTTGCTTGAGTCGTCAAAATACACTGGACAATGAGCTCAATGCCTGGAAACCATCTTCTGGGACGTTTCTCGGATTCTACGATGCCTTTTTCCGTTTTTGTTTCTCACATGCCGCAGCCTTTCTGGCACCAATGCCACATCGATGAGTCACCTCTGTCCGTGTGACTTCCCGTCATCGCACTGTGCTAGCTGTGCCGTGTATTGTGTGCGTCTCTATCTCGCCATTCGATGAACTGGGCGTGCCTCTTCCCCCTTTCCTGCGTTGGGAAGGAGGCGATGTTTGACTTTCCCTCTTCGGGGGGTGCAAATGAAGACAATTTTATTGGACTAGCTGTCCTGGCCTCTGTTGTCTTTCCATGCAAGGAATCATGGGAAGACCAGGGAATAAAACGCGAATTCAGAACGCTCCAAGGATGCTTCTTTCATTCTTGTTATTATCACGCTACCTTCAACGTGTAAAACAGTGCAAATAAACATACCAGTTTCGAGCTCTGGCTCCTCAGTTCGTCTTCGCCCCGAGACTTCGATGGCTTTGGGGGCGCAAAAACTACCACAGTCGCAAAAGCGTCGACATCCGAACCACAGCGAGGTGCTTGGGCGCAGCCTGCGTGGAACTATATTTGGTGCACTTACAGCAAGCAAGATTTATATTTGAATCATATTTAGGGGCTTCAAAAAGAATCGCCAGAATCATATTTAGGGGCTTCAAAAATTGTCGCGGAAGAAATAATTAAGAAAACGCTTAGTTTACTGAACCAAGCAATTTTTTTCCTATAAATAACCCTTACACGAAGCCCGTAAAACAGGCCAAAAATCAACTTCGCCGGTCCCGCATCATTGCCGTATACTTGAGACGTCTTAGCAACAGCGTCCTATTCAATACATCAAGGATTTTTTAGAAGAAGGACGCTTAACTAGAATGTACACTTCTTTATTCTGGACAGACTTGACCATGTTTTGTTTACCAGTGAATTGTTGATAGGCGTCGTTCAATTACTGCTAATATTTTTTGAAAGAACTGTTCAGAGTGCAAGTTTTTTTTTGTCTGATGCTTAACTTCATTTTTAATAGAAATGAGAAGCAAAGCTTTTATGGTACCTGTTTATGCAGACCAAGTTATGTCAGCTGCTCGAGTCTAGAATTCGCTCTAAAACTTCCAAGTTTAGTCGCACGCGACAACATATAAGACAAGCCCTTGCACTAAACTATTTTTCAAAGAAGATGTAGTAGCAGTAGTAGTAGTAGTAGTAGTAGTAGTAGTAGTAGTAGTAGTAGTAGTAGTAGTAGTAGTAGTAGTAGTAGTAGTAGTAGTAGCAGCAGCAGTAGCAGTAGTAGTAGCAGCAGTAATAGCAGTAGTAGTAGTAGTAGTAATAGTAGTAGTAGTAGCAGCAGTAGTAGCAGTAGTAGTAGTAGACTTTTCAGCTACAAAATTAAGGCCGAACATATAAAGGGTTGCTTAACTGTTAACCTCCATGGGTGACTTGACGTCCCTAATGTTCTTGTGTATTTCTGTTGGCTTTCAATTTTAGTACGATGTTAGTTGATATTTCAGCAAAATAATATGCATATTGAGATCATAGCAATTACTCTGAGGGTTTCGCTTTTCTGAAGAGAATCTTTGAGAAGAATGGGTGGTAAAATGTTTCGTTTATTGACGATATGAATATTTACCAAGAGCCGGTCAATTACCTTAATGATTAGTGCTTCATGGACATACTTTCTGATAATTGAGCCATAGCCAGCTTCAAAAACTAACTGAATTACTAGTTATTTCACGGCTTGTATAATTTCTGACTTTCTCAGATGGCTGTAGAGCATGCCATCAGGTCTACTTAAGCACACATTGCCAATTGTAACTGTAGTTAACACACTTTATAGGCATTTTTTAATATTTCCGATAGATAGATAGATCGATCGATCGATCAATAGATAGATAGATAGATAGATAGATAGATAGATAGATAGATAGATAGATAGATAGATAGATAGATAGATAGATAGATAGATAGATAGATAGATAGATGGGATAACCAACAAGACAAATCAGAACTATAGTTATGCGACCTAAAGGAAGTATTCTATTGAAAGAGAACTTCCATTGCCTTCATTTCATCCCAGATAAAAAGGCACAAGCGAATCTCGGGAGAGAATAGCAGGGCAAAACAGGACAAGTCAAACATCTTAATAAGGTTTAGGCCCCCTACACAGACAAACCAAAGTTCGGTTTATAGTTGTGTCTCAATGTGTTTGGGCAATAGCTCTTGAGTTAGGTTTCTGCAGCCCTCTTGCAAACTGTCACAGGAAGCAGGAAAAAGGCTTGGAACTAGAATCCACTCTCAAACGCCATTGTTATCTGGTCTGGTTGAGTAAAAGCTCACTGTTCTTCTTCCTGATTGCCCAAGGGTATCAGCGTATTATCAAAATTTTTGTATTAGTGACGGCTTTTTTTTTCATTTCTTTTCTTCGCGAAAAAAAAACTGAGATCATCTTACGCAGCAGCTGATTAGCTTCGACTTCGAAGAAGTGCAGTGTTGTTCGTAACGAAGGAGAAGCCCCTTTACCTTGGAGCTACTTGCTTCGACCCTCGAGTGCAAAAGGCAGCCTTCTATTGTGACTTTTAACAATTAAAGCTGTAAATACACAGCTTAGAAGAAACAATAAATGCTAGACATCTTAGAATAAAGAATAAATTTCTCTAAAGTGATTTCCTGGAGCCGAATTGTGGTGACGTATTAAGCACTGGCCCTGGCTGCCAGTTTGTCCACTCCTGAGCGCTGCTTTCCCACAAGCTTCCGCACGGACCATTCTCATCTGTGTGCACTTCTTCGGTTTCGTACCTGTGATTGTGCAGGCACACGTTTCATTGACTCACTCTCAAGTACTCGTTCGCATGATTATGTGAGAGACAAGAAGCGACATAAGTTTGAGCGAGAAACGAAAGCCGATATCAGGCAATGAAAACAGTATGAAGAACGTAATTCGTGACACTCTCCAAGAAGCAGCTTGCCGTCGTATGTATGTATGTATGTATGTATGTATGTATGTATGTATGTATGTATGTATGTATGTATGTATGTATGTATGTATGTATGTATGTATGTATGTATGTATGTATGTATGTATGTATGTATGTATGTATGTATGTATGTATGTA
Organism: Rhipicephalus annulatus; assembly: GCA_013436015.1. Classification (NCBI taxonomy): domain Eukaryota; kingdom Metazoa; phylum Arthropoda; class Arachnida; order Ixodida; family Ixodidae; genus Rhipicephalus; species Rhipicephalus annulatus. The sequence continues at coordinate 639,918 of WOVY01012086.1, read as the reverse complement.
TGTATGTATGTATGTATGTATGTATGTATGTATGTATGTATGTATGTATGTATGTATGTATGTATGTACGAAACGACACAGCAGTGCTCAACAAGACTGTGCTTTGCCACAATCATGTTACAGGCGTATTAAGTTACGTTCATCGATGGGGGAGGGGGGTACGAGAGAGTGTTGGAAGTGTTCCGTGCTTTTTGTTGTCGTCAGATGCCCAGAAACGTAAACCTTTTTTAGCGGTGTTAAAAAAAATTGTTCCCAGAATTCTTTCAAAACTAGGACTAATCGTCCGTCTTTTTCGGTTACGCGATAGGGAGAGTTAACTGGAGAGAGAGAAAGAGAGAGAGAGCAAGTGAAATACAGATGTAGATGGATGATTGCACAAACCCTGAAGCAATAGGAGTCTTTCGGATTGCGCTTTGCATGCTTCGCGTGGCAGCGTTCATTCAGATTAGGGAACGCCCCACCCTTGCGGGACGTGCTGCATTGGGTTCAATCACCGCGCACGCTGAATCGCATCCATTTATTTTGGCAATGTGATGCAAGGGATTGCACTTTCTTCAGGTATGTAGGCTGCGATGGAATATTGGCTACTCTGAGAAAGAATTGAGGCGTGAAGCTAGATTGGCCTGTTCCCTTTCATTTTCTATTAGTCAGCGTTTATCAACAATCGAGATTGTGTAAAAACAACCTGTAAAAATGTCTATTTTAATTTGAGCTGTTGCGTAGCATCTTTGAACTCTGTTTTTATAAAAGAAATTTCACAAACCTTTTTACTAACGCCAGAGAAGTGTAATATTAGTGAAAAAAGTTTTCAATGGTTGATCAAACGTAAACATACAGATCTTGTTTCGCTGTAAATCTAAATCCGACAAACTGGGTCGTGTTTAGTTTGATCATTAGTGAAATGTGACGTCATGCGAAATTCTTTGTATGATACTGAGAATCATGTTTACGAAATATTTTGTTAACATGTCACACGAAACACTTGCTTATATACTAAGGAAAAGATGCTACGAAATACTGCTCCCGTCTCATTATGACATGATTTACAACACATACACATTACACGCACACGAAGCAAAGACAATGGCTTTCAAGCAATCAATCTCGGAAATTTCCTTTATTTTTGTGCGGAAAGTTATTTACGGTGAAGAAATGAGAAGTTTGCCGTGTTATTGAGTTCATTATTTTGATCACGTAACGTACATAAATTATGTAAATTTTACTGCCCAGTGCTTTCGCAATACCTATATTGTATACTCCCCACAGCCAACTATGCCATTTTCTTTTGAATTTATTTTTGAATTCTAAGGTATGCATTTGGCTTTAGAAGCTTCAAGCACAAACTCTGAAAGAGACAAACAGGGTGTGAACGACATTTACAATTCGCACTTGAAGTTTCTGACATGTATATATGTGCTAAACCGTTCGTCTTTCGGTTTTGCCTAATATAGTTTACACAACCTAGTGTAAGTAAATTTTTGGTGATTGTGAGTTTTGCCATCATTGTTGCGTTTATTGATACGTCATTCGTGTGCTACAATAACTTGCCATCACCACTATTTTGTTGCCTCATACGTAATCGGCTACTCGAAAGCAACTGAAGCTTCAAGCATCTTTGTTGTATTCAACTATTTATATCATTAGATTCGTGTAGCTTGTCGTTCACCTCTGCTTTGTTACCAACATGTATTATTTGTCCCATTGCGAAATTCCTAAATGGGGGTATTCTTCGCTATTCCTTCTGTGCTAAGGATGAGTGAAGACAAAGATGACAGAAGAAGAAGCTTACAAAAGTGCGTGAACGTAGATCAATGTTGGCAGATGTGACCAAGCAATTAAGAAAATAATCATCTTAGAAACAGTTTTCAAAAGTGGCGTGGATCTTAAGAAAAAGCTCCAGAAAGCTCAAATTCAATAAATTCGCCCATTCCTGAACCCATTCTTCATTCTAACAAAAAATGTGTCTAATATAAGAGAACAGTTTAAAAAGTCACATTATTTACGATGTAAAGCAAAAACATGTACAAGTATGAACGAAAGCGCATATCAAATTTTAAACATTATTTTTTGGTAAGGTAGTCCCCGTTCAATTTATTGTGTGTTTCCAAGTGCATTACGAGCGCTCGTTCTTCATTCTTTCAAAGTATGTTTGATTTCAAAGCTTATGTACTCGAGGTGATTAACAAACGCGCTATTAGTGAACAGAAAACCCACTGGTCATGAACGAGTTATAACGAAAATATCTATATTAGCTGGAAATATCCAAACGAGCTAAAACGACGTCACAAGCGACTAGAATATTCCACAAGTGACTCAGCTAAAAAGCAAGCCGAAATCCACCTATCACAAACAAACCTAGCAGGCATGATTCAGAATACCAGCATTCAAGTGTACCTTCAGTCTACGACTCGAAGACGACGACATGTATACTAGAAATGTGAGCGCGCATCGTCATACCAGAAACAAGACTGCTCAATTACCATCACTTCACCGCCTAACACCCATACCAGTCAAAGAGTTCTTCTAGGTGTCTAAATCACAAAAGAGCTATCGATCCGAGAGCCAATCGTTCATGTCACCACAAATATCAAGGCACCAATATTAGCGCCACTGTGCCATAGTTGTTCGCCCCGGAGGGAACTAATCGCGGCCTCTCAATGGGTCAATATCAACTCATCACAGGCCTACCGAGAAAGGATGAGGTTGACAGCTGCAGCGTGGGCGTCAGGCCTAGCAGTCATAACCAAAGTTACAAAGGCGGAAGCTCAACAACTGCTCTCGGAAGAAAGACAGTTCGAAAAGCGATGTGGCAATGCTGTCTCCAGATGTTCTGGTACTGTCCCTCGATCTTCTAGTGTGATTCCCGAACGCGACAAAACCGTGGGTGTTTTCACCAATAGGCTGATTGATTAATTGATTTATTTTTGCACATTTACGGAAGTCGAAGTAAGAGGCAGAAACAGACAACCAAGGCTTTATCGCTTCGTGTGCAGTTCGCCACGCACGGATAACACAAACGTGCATGCACTAAAGCTTCAAAACCTAAAATAGGTTCGCCCTCTCAGCACGGTTAAGTAAAAACGCCATTTAAACCAGTTCAGTTTAAACTCAAAAACCAAAGCAGTGAAAATAACATGTGCGCCTAAATAATGATAATAAATGTAACACACTGCGATTACTTCTCAAAGAAAAATAAGGAATCACATTACGTTTTTTATCACCGCTAAAAGTGCACTTAATCACAATTTTCCAGAAAACGATCGTGAAACTTACTACTGTAAACATTTATTTTGCAGTGGACTTAATTATATTAATTTTCTAGGATACTTGTTGGTTGGTTGTGAGCATGCTGCCGTCAATAGGTGTACTCTGAGAAAAGAAAAAGGAGTACGTGTGACTCCTTTCGGATAGTTCTGGCTTGCCACGTATTGGACTCTAATTAAAGAGGCACGCTGAGCCATTTTTGGATCAGATGACTCTCAAAATAGAGTATAATCACCGCCCAAGAGAGTTAACGTTGCGTAACGTCAAAGTACATATGTAGAGTTAACGTGCCCCTTTAAAGAGAGTGATATGCACGAAAGCCAGAACTCTGAAAAAACACCCAAATCACTCCTTTCATTATTAGAGAGTAGTTGCACGCCCTGGTTCTGTGCCGACGGGAGTGCGCATTTCGTGAACTTCAACGCTGTGATTCCCCAGACTCCCTGTACGAATGAATTTCTGTCATGAATCGAAAAATATTACACTTGATGAATTTAAGGGTGACGTTGTGTTAATCAGGGTTCGGTGTAACAGTAAGTATTTCACGTCCCAAAAACCTCTATATGACTATATGAAAGACGTGGGGGGAGGGTTTCGCAAAGAATCCCCACCTGGGATTCTTTAGCAAGATCCAAATTGTTAGTACACGGGTCTCTAGAATTTCGGTGGCATCGCAATGTGACCGGCGCGGCTAGGATTCATTCCCGCGACCTTTCAGGTATACATCCGAGCCCCTAACAAGACCACTGCGACGGTTAAAGTCAAATGCCGTGCCTGAGGTCTATTTTTGGCTTTCTAAGAAAACGTAAAATACAGCGCGTATTCTTATAAAACCACAACAACTAAAATAAACTGCCATGACGCTATGCCATGGCGTCATCTCTAAATCAACCCGTATTCGAGAAAAGGCTATTCTTGACTAAAATAAACTGCATTGACGCCATGCCATGACGTCATCACTAAATCAATCCGTATTCGAAAAAAAGCTCTTTTTAACTGTTATTTAGGCTTGGCTTGTTATTCCGAATACACAAATTCCCCTCGGCATAAGAAGTTACATTAGCAAATCTCTTGGAATATTTCTTGAATGCCAAGGGAATGTGTGCATATGTAAAGTAGGGATGGAAAAGAGCCAGACGATGCAAACACGATGCACCACCTGTACAAATATAGACAGAGTTCTTCCAACATGCAGACTGACGTTTCCTTAAGAACACAGAACATATAGTGAATTATGGCTTCGGCATTCTTTAAGGTATTGAAGGGTTACCGATGAACGTGGCATGTTGCAAGGTCCAACATTTGCCTGAGCAGAAGATGCTGATAATAAAATGACCGAAAGAAAGGAAGTATAATTTTAAGGCAAAGATGGTAGAAAACTGTTTTGTAAAGCGCCACATGGTCCGAAGATAAGTTTTCGTAATGTGAAAAAAAAAGATTGACATCTACCCGGCGCAAGCAGTAAGATACAGAAACAGGCTACGCAAGTTTTTTTCGGAAATCTCCAGAAAACTCGTACAGCTGTCAGATCTTTTCAGGATAACCTGCCTGCCTCATGTTTTTTTTTTATTTCCTTGTCCTAGTTTTTCTTTTTTAGGTAAACACTTAAGCACGACAAGCTTGGTTCAATTTTGAATTGCGAAACTCTTTGCGAAAATATGCACCTGTTTCTTCAGTATAGTGGTCCACAGTAATTGTGATGTGAGTGACTTTTTTGTTGTTTTTTTGCAAATATTGAGTTTGCTTTCACATAATACAGCTTCACTGAGCTAATCTGTTATACTAAGTTTAGCTGTATTTAAAGTAGTGAACTGAATCACTGCTGCAAAGCGTTTTTTTTTTCATTGCGCTTTAGGGGACAATTGGAAAACTCTCGCTTTTTAAGTGAATCTAACGTGCATTGAAAAAGTTGACATTTTTAAGCAAGAAGAAGTTACGCTTGAAATAAGAACGAAGCTGTAGTGAAGACTTTTTTGTCAATGGAACAAGTGCGCCTTCATTACATACACCAACCGACCAAATACAGCTGACCACATAAAAACACCAACATTGTTTAAAAGTAACGGGCTCTAGCGACTGCTTCTCCAAGGGCTGCTTATCTTATTGCTTAGTTTATTAGTATTAATAATATATCATTATTAATATTACAGTTGTTGTTGTTTTTTGTTGTTCATGCATAAGAGACAACGGGAAAACACCGTTCAATCACGAGCAGCCTAGGAAAAGAAAACAACGAGGTGTGTGTTTCTCTCCTAGAAAGAAAATAATATTGAAATTTCACAAAATGGAAACGAAAGTAATTGATATACATTGAATGATAAGTGTGCAGTGTGACGTAACTTAAAAGGAGTCCTTGCTTTTTAAGCCGACGTTGAAACACCTCTCACAAAAGTGGCTCCTGCTGAATCAATTTGTCACCTTAGAGTAACCATCACCTGAATTTATGTCAAAGTGGCCCAGTTGTCAGAGGAAAAGGTCTCGGGACACTGGTCGAGACCATTTTTGGCAGGCAAGGCATTGAGACCATTGTCGCGCTTTTTGGGGGGGCCGCTGGTCTCAGGGGCCGACTCGAAGGAGTTTCATATGTCATATTGTTACTCTCCTCTTTTTCATTCATCTCCTCTTTGTAACATCCCTTTTAATTTTTTTCTCCCCTTTCCCCAGCAAAGGGTAGCCCGAGGGTCTGAGAACTGGTTTTGAATATTTTTTTTATATTTGGGTTTTAAAGTCACAATAGCACAGTATGAAGATTAGATACGTCGTTGTGAAGGGCTTCAAAAATTTCGACCAACTGGGTTCTTTAACATGCACCCGTATTTGTGATCACGGTCCTCGAGCATTTCAGCCAACAATGAAAATGCAGCCACCTCAGCCATCATTCGATCCCGATACCTTCAGGTAAGCAGTCGAATGTGATAACCACTAGACAACCGTGGCGTGACACTTCAGAAATGGTTAACCTCCCTTTACTCATCTACATTCTTTGTCCACTATAACCTCGCCTTGCCTCTTAACGAGGTCGACACGTCCTGACACACGTGAATGCGGTCTCCATTATACCCACACTTTCTATTTCACCTGGACATTGTGCACAACTCATACTGACAATTCCTTTTTTTTCTTTGTGAGTGACAACCAATATTTATCTTGGGCACTCGCTCTCACGGCCAAATTTACATTTTCTTTGCCCTATTTCCGTTATGCATTGGGCTATTCAGCAAGGCAGCTTACTATATGAACCCCTAGGATTCGGATCTACAGATAGACGTCGTTTCAATTGCTTCTGACAATTCCCTGTTTCCGGCTTTATTTCAAAGAAGAAGAAGAATGAATCTGCACACGTAATAAAATTCGCGTTCACATATGGGTGTCTCTTCAATAGGTAGAAATGAGGATGCAGTTCGGCAGCGACACCAATTTCTGTACTACGGTCGGTAGAAGTGGTGTTTAGGACATTTAAATCCAGTTATTTTTATGATTGACATGCTCGAAAGTGTGGCCTGTACATGTACGAGAGATGGCGATGTCTAAGACATTCAGTTATAAGACAGATAAATTACCAATTTTCGTGATTTCGTACAAGCGTGAAATATATTGCATCTTATTCGACAGTGATGTGGGCGTGGACGGAGGGGTATGGCGTGACCACTTTCAGGGACATCACGCAACACTACAGGTCAAGTATATGAAAAAACTATCCACCACCCCACGACAAACTAAACACAAAATAGAAGGGTGCCTGAAGAAAGGTACAGGCTTACACGTACTCAAACCCAGTGATCCCACGCCTCTGTAATCCTGACATTTATACATCCGATGACTGTGAAGTGTGCTCAGACAGAGCCATGCTGCAGCATATGTATTTGGAGTGTACCGGTTGAGAGCAGCAGTACCCTACTAATCAGCTAGACTTGGCAGTTTCGAAACGGGGGGCGCAATGGGAGACGGCTCTGTTCAGCCATGAGCTGGCGGATAAAGTGCTGACCATGCGGCACGCCTAGGAAGCCTCCCTTCTCCAATGACTCGAGGCCGTCACCCATAAAGTGGGTTGCTTGTAGCCCCGTCCCACTAAATACTACCGGGCATTAACAATGATGTCTTCGCCCACTTACTCATACTAAAAAAAAAAAAACAACTGCCAGAAGCTTCCACCTTAGCGCTCTCCGCGTAAGGAAGAGACTTGGTAGCTCTAAAATTCTGACCTGGTATAATAATCAAGTAGTGCCTGCTTGACAAAATTGTTAGGCCATTTATAACCACTTGCCACGATAAACAAATCCCCTGAAATGTGTAAAAGACGCGGATGCATTCATGCGCGAGGTTTTTCAAAAGCATCGTCTCAGCATTTCTGGACAGTGCAAACTGAAGCACTTGAGCCAACACAACGTATGCTCTGTGAAGTAGAAAGCAAGAGAGAAAGAGAAGACATGATGAAATAAAACAAGTAGCCGGCTAACCAGAAAACGGTAGCACCTGCACAAGACATGGAGGTGGGTTCATTAGCTATAGGCTGTGATTGATGTACAGAAATACCTATTATTACATTAGGGCTTTGTAGTTGGTTATAGTCTCAGAATGAATCTAGTCTCGGTCCACAGCCTTCACTGTTCAACCAATACAAGCTGTGCATAGATTCATTAAGAATTCCACGGGCTCATTCTCATGACGTCAAACACACTTCGCGTACTTGAAACAGGTGATATGTCCACACAAATACAGGCTAACATAACTGGTTTACAAATGAAAAAATTGAAGTTTCTTGCAAATAACAGCAACAATTCTGGTGCCACTGCTTCCAGAACTAACTGCAATATGCGTACCATCTAAACTAACGGCAAAATATTTTTATGTGTATGACGGAAATCCACCAACATGACATTACCGTGCAGCAGAATGAAAGGTAAGCTGAAGTTTCAGGGACCGTAGCTCATCGTTGCGCTATCATTGGTTGAAACTACGAAATGAAGCGTGACGTGACAAGCATGGAAGATCAACCGTCGCAGCTGAAATTCCGCCCAGAAGTCTATCCAGGTCACCAGAGTATGAAGAGTGATTAAGGTGTGACATTGTGATTAACATTACATCACACCGGACGGTATAATGTATTCTGCGAAGTTTATGCCCACGCATCTGGCCAGTGTAAACCCTAGTTTACTCTGCCTAAAGGCATCGACAGAGCCGGCATCGAGACCTGGTAATAATAAATAGGGAAATCAGTTTTGGCAACCCTCATCCATTGGGTCCCTGTATATCAGCGTTCCTTTGTACCCGCCCTCTTTCTTCTCCTCGCCAGCCGCACCCAAGGAGAGTACAATAGAACGCAATAATTTGGGTAGGTAAGCCACGTGAGAGCCGGCACAATAAAGCTCTGGCTTTAGTTGGGCGTTCACAGAAGCTCTGCATAAGCATGCAGTCCCCGAAAACGTCTGTCTTGCGACAATGGGCACGGTGCGCGAAGAACTCGAGATTATTGTTTTGTTGCAGCTGGGTTCGTCATAACCTTTGTCGCAAACGCCAGTAGCAAGGAAAGAACTGCTTATTAGATCACACTGTTATTTATTTATGCATTGAAAGCAGAACCGCTATTGCGCTTTATAAAGACAAAATGATTAGATGAAGGAGAATAAAATGAAAAGCAATAACAATGAGAACAATAAAAACATACGTGGTAAATAGTACGTGAACGCGATAATTCAGCCACCTCGTTTACTGGTAACAACGCACTGGCATTCGTTATGTGTTAGCGTGGAGCTATGGGCAGCATGATTAAAATCGACTTCCTCTCTTTTGCTTTCTTTTCGAAAGTCTTCTGCTTAGCGCGTACTCTCGTATCGTCTGTTATGTCCGTCATGGTGTTCGTGTAGAGGCTCGCAACTTCGCCAGCTCCGACCACGACAGCACTACCGTTTGCGAAGATTAAGTTGGGGCGCTTGCAAGGCCATGGAGGTCGTTAATACTGCTTTGTAACCGACCTTTTTTTCTTCTTTTGTTAGCATTGATGCTATGCGCTTCTAGTTCTGGAGCTTTGTAACTAACCAATATACTGTATTATTAGTACTAGTCTACAAAAAATTATGTACGACGATATAATCAGCTTTTTTGATTAACTTCGTACGTTAAGAGAACCATAACCCATGGCCTTCATTACCTAATAAACCATGCCGAACGGAATCGCGTGCAACTATGCACTGTGACCAAAACCAACTGCGATGCGATTCACTGATTAACGTAGTTAGCTGGGGAACGTTGATATGAATAAAAAAAGCTATGAATGAAACAGCTGGAGATTCCGTCAAGTCGAGCACGCTCGAACAAACTTCTAAAGCGAAACTTCATCGCTTCTACCACCCAAAAATTCTCATCTATCGGGAAAAGTAGCCCTTTGCCAAGAAGCGCCAGCACAGCATCCTCTATAACAATGTTTCAAAACAAAGTATCACCACCATGTCTGCGAAGTGAATGATGTTAGATGAATTTAATCAGAGATGACCAGTTAACCCGCGACTCGTCCATACACATTCATCTGCCATATGTAGAGTCACGACGAGTTTGCATGAAGGTGAGCCCTCGCCGCTTCGGTCTCGCGGGCTTTCACCGCAAGGTCTGAAGGTGAGCCATTTTTGCTGCTCTGCAAGCCCACTGTGCTGATGGCTTGGCTTCTGGGGCGTTCATGCTTAGGAGCAGTAACGAAAAGTGTTCACTGAGTCAGCTCCCAGCGAGGACAAAAGAAGCATGTCAAGCTCGGTGGATGGATGGATGGATGGATGGATGGATGGATGGATGGATGGATGGATGGATGGATGGATGGATGGATGGATGGATGGATGGATGGATGGATGGATGGATGGATGGATGGATGAATGGATGGATGGATGGATGGATGGATGGATGGATGGATGGATGGATGGATGGATGGATGGATGGATGGATGGATGGACGGATGGACGGATGGACGGACGGACGGACGGACGGACAGACGGACGGATGGATGGATGGATGGATGGATGGATGGATGGATGGATGGATGGATGGATATGGCTGTACCCTTTAGATCGGGCGGTCGCTAGCGCCACCAAGCCGTAATACTTGATGAACCAAAAATTAGCATTATTTTTTTTTGCCTTTAAGTAGTCAGGTTGAGGATTCGTACTTTGCAGTGAAGGGTTTAATTTTCACTCGTGCCTTGACTTTAGCCATCAATCAAATAACCTCCTTCTACTTAATTCTACCCGCTTAGAGTCTATTTTGCCCTTCCTGTCCCTAAACCCCAGTGCTTTGAAAAACTCTGCGCCATCCTCGTGAACTATAGGGTGAAGCCCTTTACAGAACATTATCAAGTGCTCGGCGGTTTCTTCTTCCTCTCCACACGCACTGCATACTGTGTCTACCCCTTCGTATTTGTCCCGATATGTCTTGGTTCGCAATACTCCCGTCCTGGCCTCAAACAGTAGAGAACTACCCCGAGTATTATCATAGATCTTTTTCTTGGCGATTTCCTGCTTAAAAGTTTGATAGATCTCTAGTGCGGACCTCTTAATCATGCCGATTCTCCACATGTCAGTCTCCGTTTCCTTCACTTTCTTATTAACCGATAGTTCTCTTTGGTTTGGTCACCTGCTGTTTTCTACGTATTTACCAGTCAATTTGCTGGTTCGCTTCCTCCATTTTGTATCGACATTCTTCATGTACAATTAGCTGAAAACCTTCCCAGCCCAACGCTCCTCTCCCATTTCTCTCAATCGATTCTCATATTTTATCTTGCTGCTAGCTTATCTGCCTTCAAATGATGTCCATCCCATATCACCTTGTACTCCCTGATTTGGTATATTCCCGTGAGCACCTAAAGCAAGCCTACCTATTCCACGTTGCTTAATTTCTAATCTTGCTTGAACTTCTGATCTCATGCACAATACCGCATTGCCGAACGTCAGCCCAGGAACCAAGGCCCCTTTCCATTATCCTCTCACAACATCATACCTATTGTAATTCCACAGTGCCTTATTTTTCATCACTGCTGCATTCCTGTTACCTTTAGTTGTCACGTATATTTCGTTTTCCCTTAGGTACTCGGTCCCATTGCTTATCCATGCGCCCAGATATTTGTATTTATCTGTTATCTCTAGCTTGACCTCCTGTATTCTAAGCTCACTGCCTTCATTATCATTAAAAATCATGACTGCTGATTTTTCCTTACTGAATCTAAAATCTAACCTATTTTCCTCATTACCAATTGCTATGTACCGGTGCGCCCTCTAGCGGTCACTTATATAGAGCAATGGGAACGGGTGTACAGGCTGCTGACAACGGATAAGTTGCAAGCATAAGAAGCCTGAAGAGGAAGCTCATAAAATGAAAACAATGTTGTCTTCATTTTTTTACGCAAAACATTCAGGCGTTCATGCATTAGGTTGCACGACAAGAGCTCTATTGAGGCATTCTTTAAACAAATGCGCTATGCTGCTCCCTTCTGTGGTTATGAAACAGCTGCTTTCTCACACTGATAAGATAGCCATATTATTTAACTTTATTACTACCTTCTGAAAAAAAAACGAAACTGACCATAACTTTAGGCTATGCTGGGTGCGTGTTTAGCTAGGTAATTGGGCATAATTATTTAGACCCCATGTTCTGGCTCTTTTGGGCTCCTACATCCAAGTTTTATACTTTCAATCAATAAGCTTAACGCACGTATTTTCATTTATAAACGCATATTTCCACAATATGAAGTGATTTCATGAGACAACTAACTTAAGGATTCTGGGTTTTCTGGGTGTACAGTCCTTGCTCGCAGACTGCCAAAGTAGGAGGGCTGAAGCTGAAACCTATGCATTGCAGGTCACGGAATCGAATCCGGGTGGTGGCAGCTGCATTTTTGGTGGAGACGAAAACGCTGTAGGCCCGTGTGCTCAGATTTGTGTACACGTTTAGAAACCCCACGTGGTCAAAATTCGCGGAGCCCTCCACCACGAGTCTCTCACAATAATATGGTGGTTTTGGGACGTTAAACCCCCCCCCTATAATAATATGAAAAGGAAAGTTATGCATTGCAAAAGGGCGTATTCCAAACCATGACGCCATCGAAAAAATGTATTTATTGCTTTTTGCGTCCATCTTGCACCAACAAAAAACACCCTAGAGAGCAATATTCCGCCTTGTACAATAAAATCAGTAGTGCGCAAGTGAGGCCATTTTTTTGCATGCATTTCAACAACCCTCTATCTTTGTTCAACGTAATCCACGGGCGAACGGCCGAACTATCGTCTATTGTACTGCCCAGGTTGTTTAACCCGATCTCTTGAATCAATGCTCTGTTTCACTGTTGGCATTTCATGTCGCAGAGGGCAGTGAAGAGGACTTCTACCAAAGGGTGCACAACTCACACATGCGATGTTGCTAGGACGCGCTTATATGCCAATTCTTTTGAAAAACTCGTCGAATGATAATTCTCACAGGTAATCACCACCGAATAACCCTGCATATTATGTGACCTCGTCTCAACAAACTCCAAAAAGGGGATAGACCACGCGCCCTAATAAACGCAAGATCTATCTGCTACAAGAATAATTAAGATCGGAGGTGGCTGTAACAATTGGCAAAGGTATCTAGTTGTGGTCCTGGAAACTCAGCATCAGTATACCCTGGGGCATTTGTTAGGCTACTTCTATCATTGAGAACAGAAAATGATGCATAATAATATATATGAATTGTTAATAATTGCAGTTGAAAAATTGAAGTACTTTCTATAAGAGTGTTTTGATGAGACACACTTCAAATTTGCAATAAGTCTACTACAAATAACATGCCGTATACTTTCCTTCACATCATTGTCTGTTAGTTCCCTTTGATATTTTGTCTAACAAAGAAAACATGCCCTCAGTTACTTTTGCCTACTTTAGGGTACCTTTAGGTTTGATCATACTGCCGAAGGAGGTCTTCGAGGTCGTGGGGTCGAAATGTAGGTATTACCCCATATATCATAACCCAGTGCTTGGAGCATAGCATCTCGGGTGAAAAGCAAGACAAGCATCTCCGGATATTTATTAAGATATTTCTTTACCAGTCACCATTTTCTTCATGTGTGAAAGAGTACGACTTAGTCAGCTCACAGCGCTAAGGTTGTTTGTCTTTAAGAGCAAACAAGTGATGCAGTCAAACTAAACCGTGCATTTGTTGCTTTTAGTCTGACTCTATTTGCAGTGTGTCGTTCATATGAAATGCGTGGCAGTCATCGCTCATGGTGCGGGCCTTTCCTTGAATAAAAAAAAAAACGCATGATTTGGGCATAGCGAAACGTTCGAAGCTGCATGGAAAAAGTTCCTGGTGCTTATGAAAAGAAATAAAAGTAAGCGAAGAAAAAACAGAGAAAAAGAAAGCAACAAGAACCCCCAAAAACTTTTTATAATCCTAGCTTACAGCAAATAAGCACTAAATCAGCTTCGTACCTATGTTTAGCAAACGTTCAAAACTAAGTTCAAACTACTGAAATTGATATGGTTAAAGAAAATCCCGCAATAGTACCTAACGTTTAACGAAATCTTTCCTGAACTAATGCGGGGTTGTGCTTCACAGAAGAAAAAAAAGCATACCTTGATGAGATAATAACTTTTCAATGAACAGTCAATACTTTGCGGATAAAGCAATCATAATTATGAAAAACTAGTTGCCATTACACGATATATCAATAGTTCTTTCAACTAAGCCAGCAACTTCTGGTTGCTCGAAGTAGACATGCAGCAACTCGGTCGCTAAAAATTTTAGGGAAGTGAACAACAAAGTGCAGCTAAATATAACGAAGGTCAGACCAATTAAATATTGTGGATTGCCCTTTTTATAACCAACAAATACAATATAAATACAATATTATAAACAGGGTAACGGTTACCATGGTGATGTTTTGAAGCTTAACGCGTCGTTAAGAGCACAGGATTAGCCTACAGGAGTCTGCAGTTCATACACTTAAATTTTTACCTTTGCACATTTGTTGTTTGTCAGCGCCAGATAATTATGCCCTAGTTTCTTTTTTACAGACTGATGGCTTAAATAATTGTATTTTTGTTTCCTGGAACAACTACATAGGCAGAAGGCAGAAAGCTTCTTAATAGCGCGAACAAGTACCAGTTTCGCCGGAGGGATGAAGCAGTAATGCCATAGCAACAAGTCACAAATTTATATGATCTTAGTTTAGTAAGTCACTCTTTTAGCATCCAGAATTACACAAGTAAATAAAACGATGGCGTAAGAAAGCACTATCTCGGCAGCAAACAAAACGACCATCGGGGTGTTTGTGGTCTCAACGCAAATTTTCTGATTATAATACGATTCGTACTATGGTGAGAAACGTACGGTCGAACGGAAGAACTCATGGCGGATTGCCTCGATTCCTATACATCGCTTGGTCCGCAGTGGTCGCCATTGAAAATAAAGTGAAAAAGACGCCTCGATTCCGCTAGCTTCTGACAGTCCCACCTCGACATTGTTGCTGCAAATCGAAAACTTATAGCGGGTCAGTAGCCTCTGAAGTGTTGATACGAATTCCCATCAACGCACACAGTCGCACCCAGTGACACATCAGCCTAATGTAGCTGCTGAAGTAACAGTAGTGACGCAGCCTGCAATGGCCTCGTCGCTGTGGTCTAGTGACTAAGGTACTCGGCTGCTGACCCTCAGGTCGCAGGATCGAATCCTGGCTGCGGCAGTTGCATTTCCGATGGAGGCGGAAATGTTGCAGGCCCGTGTGCTCAGATTTGGTTGCAGGTTAAAGAACCCCACATGGTCAAAATTTCCGGAGCTCTCCACTACGACGTCTCTCATATTCATATGGTAGTCTTGGGACGTTAAACCCCACATATCAATCAATCAATCAATCAATCAATCAATCAATCAATCAATCAATCAATCAATCAATCAGCCTGCAATGATACACACGCTTGTATATCTATAGGTAGTTATGGGTTGGCATATTGATACAACTCTTCTATCATTTTGCGTGCGGTTTCTGTATTTTGCGTTAACCTTGCAAGCGGCCAACCGTACTCAATCAACTGCCATTTGGGAGCGGCGGGTAGCGAAGCGGGAGTGCCAACAGTTAGCGGACGAGCGCCCCTAACGGCTGCCCAGCACGTTAAAGCCTATAGCACATCCACCGCCTTATGTAGATGCCACGACCAAATCGAGTTTTACCACAATTTTCTGCGCTCCCAAATATTTTGTTCTTTCACCTGTAACAGATAGCTCTGCCTGGAGGTCTTCTTAGTTATCGCCGAACAATTAACTGTGCAGACACCGGACCTCGATTCCCGGTTGCACAAGCTGAAAACACTGAAGTAAAAGGAAACCGAAGTTGGGTGGGAGTCCACTTTCGCAAAGCGATTTCGTAACATAACTCTCGCAAACACCAGAGATGTAAGGAGCAAAAAAGAAATCAATACTAAAACGAAGGAATGCCATTGTGAAACCAGGTTACCCCTAACGCTGCTATTCCTTAGGGTCACTCCTGACGTGATGCAAGAACTCAAGAAGAGCAGCCAAATGTCGCAGCCGACAAGTATCTATTGACGCGTAGGGAAACAATCGCAGCCGGGTGTAACATGAGACAGGGACCCATTGTACATTTCTCGATATGACAGAGTCTTTTGAGTTCTCGTTTCATCGAATAATTAGGCTCACTCCTGTTTATTTCTGCACGCATGCCCCTTATTTATATGTCTTCTCCTTTGGTATGGAAGTAGAAGGGCGACCTTAACCATTTTTTGGTGCGAATCATATTACTGAGCTGAAAAAAAGGAACGTTACTTCCTGATAAGATACGAGATTTTAAGTATCAAAACCAAAATACAATAAGGCTATTCACAGTAGAGAGAGGCTCTGGAGGTTTAGAACATGTGGGCTTTTTCATCGTGCACTGAACTTACGCAGCACTCTAGCGTCCGTCTTCCAAGTCTCTCGTGTCCTGGAAATGAGAGCACCGTGGCTGGAATTCAACGAGCAAATTTCGATTGAACAGGCAAACACCGAAACCACGCTGTTATTAAAGCGCAAAACCCCACGTCCTGTCTCCAGAATAACAAAAAATGTTATAACATTAGAAGAAAACTGATCCGAGTGTTTTTTGCAGTACGCGAAAATATCATTGGATGTAACCAGAATACACTTATAGGAATTAAGAATAATTCTTTTGCAAACATCCTCAAGTGCTCTCGGAGTTTTTAACATTTACGACGAGCATCACTACCTTGCCTTCTTCAGGCGCTCAACACTTCTCCAGGACGGCCGCAAACTGACAATGCAAGGAGACTGCGGTCACTGGCCGAATGAAGAGGCAATCGACCACCTCCAAGGAGAAATCAATGATTCGTGTTGTTTGCAGGAATCCTTGTCTATGAAAGCGAAGCCGGTTGTTGCCCTCTACCACGGAAGGTTTATGTTCTCACCGTTCTATTAATTTATACTTTATTTTTTGTCAGTTGTGCTCAACCTGCAAGGCAACCACTCTGAATAGGCGTTTCGTTGACGTTCGTGGGTTTTCGTGGTTTTCGTACATCACTGAAAGAACACGGTAGCAAACGAGATGGTCGTCTTGTCACCTTCTTTCATTTTCTTTTATTCTCTTTGTAGATATGTCTGTATTTTCATTACAATGACGTTTCGAAATACATAGATGTGTTGATTCTAGACTATCGGCTTAACTGCTTTAGTTTTGGCATGTAACGAAATCTGTTCAGACAAGAAAGAATTCCGGCGAAATATACACGAACGGTGTCTTGTTAAGTCGATGAGCAGAAGGGACGCTAGACCCAATGCTTTTCTAGATGTATGCAATCCTCATCTTTTTTTTCTCAAGTATAAGGAGTGGAGGCAGGCCAGTAGTTGAAGTTGTGGCTTCGAAATTGTCGCGGGAACCGTCTATGACTCCTGTCGAAGTTATGCGAGAGGCAGTCGCAGAGCGGGCACACCTACTTCAAATGCAACTACAGTAATATCGCACAGGTGCAGGGGCATTATCTTCAAATGACTGGTATCTATACCCGCGTCAGGAGCGCAAGTGCGTTCAGCACGATGACGCAGTTGCTTCACTACACTGCAGCATGCATTTTATTGGAGCAACTGTGAATTGGACGTCATAGAAACTATGAGCGTCTAGGATGCGTACTGTACCTACAGTGTATGTAGTAATGACTTGAACGCTACTAGTGTATCTGAATTGTCTACAAGTGACTGTAGTGTCGAGGAATCTGGTGTCAATAACTTTACTGTCTCGAGCTCCATCAGTATGAACTGTAGGTGCACGCAGCAGCTATCATATAGACGCTATAAATTTCCCTATTCAAAGTAGTTGGAACATTCAACCAACCAGTAGAAACTGAAACACACTAGCGGAGTTTATTACAGTGGTCACTTGTGGAGGTCATGTAGATTTCCAGAACTTCCCTTGGTAACTGGCGTAGGACGTGTATGTTTTGGTTACCCTGACCATGACACATATTAGGTGAGATAACCTGATGCAACGTCCTTGTTGTTGTTGTTTTCGTCTTCTCACAGTGAATTAGAATGGTGATAATAATTTGAAAAGGGTCAGTTAAATCAACTAGAAAACAGAGTAAAATATACCAGCATGCGATTCAAGTGCGTAGTTTATGCTTTCCATCTCGGAGCTCTTTCTCACGGTTTAGTTAATGAATGCCCACCTACTAATGCACATTTCGGTTGTTGCAGCTTGAAACTCGAGCAGCATTTAATGATGACCACATCAGCGACGAGACCTATGTGGCACGGAGAAAGAACGAAAAACCGTCAGAATGAGTCTTTTAAAAAAAAAATCCTTTCACTTAATGCGTAGAGCGAAGCGGCTGCATGCGGAAATTCGAACAGTTAAGAGTCCTTATAAAAAGAAAATGAGGTTATGCCAAGAAACACAAATGGAAGTAGCCATTCTTTAAAAAAATAAGACTACGAATAAGCCCTCGGCACTTACTGAGTGTGCTTGCCCAGAATTCTTTTTAACTTTCATGGTAATGGACACATTGTTCATGCAAATGGCAGCGATTTTAGATGAGAACTACAGTCTGTATAAAGTTTCCTGTTCCTTCGGTATACGTCTTTCAAACTTCATATCATACTTTTCCTAATGCTAATGCGTGCCCCCTCCACGACGCTTCGCAAACCGCGTGGCTTTTTCAGCACCGTGATGGACTTCTTTTAGGTCTCTTTTTTTGTGTAGTGCGAGCTTGGAGCCACCAGAACACTTAGGCCCAGCGCTAACATCTCATGCAGGTCCAAAACACGGTAAACGAAAAGGCATTTTAACTTTCCAAATATTGAAATTGATGGTGATTCACCACTCAGACTAAACATTCCAGCTGGAACCCAGTGGTGCACACAAGGCTGACGATAAGCTGCCTATCGCAGTTTGTCTAGTGGCAGCTGAAGTGGTTCTAAGAGAGGGAAAAGAGAAAAATGAGCCCCGTAACTGTCTGCATCAGGGTGTGACACCTCAACAGTAGCTCACAGGGGATGGGGGTGAGGAGGGATTAAAAGGATAGGAGTTAAGGTGTAGAGAGAGAGAGAGAAAGAGAGATGCGCTAAGCCAGCGAGCGAGGACATATCGAGGGCATTGGAGAGATACAAAAGATGTAAACACGGTCACCGGAGTCCGAGGATGGGGCACCACTTATAAGAGCTCTTGTCGGCGTCAGGAGATGACGTAGGGCAAGTCCAGTAGGTCAGAGCTACGCTGTCGTCGGAGGTCGGCGTCAGGAGATGACGTAGGGCCAGCCCAGTCAGCCAGAGCTACGCTGACGTAGGAGATCGCGAGGGCACAACCCGTCAGCACGGAATCCAGTGAGCGAGTCCCCTAGTGACAGGTAAATGTGCCTGATGGTAGGTTTTTCGAGAGTCCACATAAATAAAATGCTCTATGCAAATGTGTACACTTGGGGCCACTGCTACGGCCATTGGCAGGCGCTATTTTTTTCATTTTTACAAAAAACCCTGCGTGAACTAAGCCTTTTAGTTAGCCATCCTAACTCAATGATGACCGCAAGTAATTTAACGTATTGGTTATCCGGCCCGAATCTCTGAACGCTACCTATCACTGAATAATGCAGGGTGCCCGTCATAGTCACTTAGCGCGTTTACTCGTGACGATTCGTGCGTGCGGCTTACGAGCAACCGCTGTGATTTACAGGCTAGGATCGTTGACGAGGCTTAGTTGTAATTTCACGTTGATATAGACTTTATATTTGAAAAAAATACGCCTGGACCTCGACTCTCAGAGTTTTTAAAGTGCGCTGTGAAAGAAACGACAACTGAGTTCGTTGGTTATTGGCTGTTGACCACCTTGAAAGTTTTACCTCGCAGGTCCTGCTAAAACGTCCTATTGTACAGCATGGTTTCTCAGTCTCTCACATATTTTTGGCACAGTATTACATATTAAATATTTGATCGATAGTACACACTGTCTGTGCCAAAGCAAAAAGAAAAAAAAATTATGAGGCATGAAGCTTGTGGGTATGCGCTGAATTAAGTTTGACATCTGGAGTTTTTAATGTTAGGAGATTATGCATTAATCGAACGTCCCAGAGAATGCCGAAGTCACGAAATACCAATGAAATGTTCTTATGAGGTGCATAAATGAACCAGCCAAGCAAGCGAACATCATCAGGCTTAAAAGACCATCCACCTGAAGCAAAAATACGTGACAACAAGGACGAGAGCACTTTAGGACTAATTCATATTGCACCAAAACATCTGGTAGGTAAAGGGCAAAATAGACTCTACCAAATATTAAGCGAAAAATTCGTGCACTAGAAAGTAAACAGCCTCACGACTACACCAAGAAAAGACGTAGCCACATTGAGTCCATAGTCCCACAGCAAGCACAACAAATATTGCCACATTCCCTCAAGCTTTCTTACAACCCCTTTTTTCTGTCAGTAATCCTGAGCACCAATCGCGCCTACAGTCTTCCAGAAGCTTCAGAACTGCAGTAGATCATTTTGTTAAGGTTAAGCCCACCTCGCGAACATTACAAAATGCCCTGGAACTAACGTCACTGCTAGCTATAACGCTATAATATTCGATGTCAAGTGAATAAATACAGACGTGCTTCCCCGTTTGTCAGTTGATCGACCACCGACGCCCTGTTCACCGCTATTGGTGCCTGTGAGCTCCGCTGTAATCTAACCTCCAGTTTACGGGCCACAATTTTGACCGAATGAAAAGTTTCATCTGGTAAATACAGTTGGCTTCCTTCGTCCACGTCACGACCCAGTGACAGTATTCATTACGAGGTAAAATGTGAGAGGCCGAAAACAGGAAGAACTGTGACACAGGAAGTACAAACGTGGTCATTCAGAACGGCGAGCGAAAATCCGCACACAGAACCGCACGAAAAAGCGAATGTTCCTGCTTACGCCCCCACGCGTGCCTGCGTGTCTTTTTCTGTTTTTTATTCCTCGCACACTCATTCAAAGCATTGCTTTTATTACAGTCCTATAGCCTACGGCTTGTCATGCACGTAGCAAAGATGAAATTACCGCAGCACCCCCCCCCCCCTCCGTCTTAAAGGGCTATTGATTTCAATGTCAGGGTTGCGTAACCTCAGTGCAACGCCATTTTCCCAGGAGCACCATTCTGGTGCGCGCCGACCAGGCTAGGCTTAGGTTCAAAGCACATTTCCTGAGATACAAGAGTGGCTTGTATTCAGTTTCCTTTGTCAGTTGCTCACTATGCGATATGGCTTCAGGGCCTTCGGAACGTGGTCATAAGATAGCTTCTCGAAAACTCTCCCCAGGGGTGCAGTGCGCAACGTCTCTTACTTTGTAGGACTTAGTTCATTGTTGTTGTTGATGTTGCTGTTTCGTGGTGAAACGATCTTGGCACCTTCTTCCGATATCGATCGGCTTATAGAACACAATATTTTATCACAAATTATCCAAGGCCTAAGAACCTTTGAGCTTCAACACAAAATAGTTGCGTGTGGAGAGAGAGAAAGAGATTGCGAGAATACAACGTTATTGTCGTTAGTATTCCCAGATATAGACGATTCATCAGGTTGAGTCTGATGACCACCTTTTTGCCCACTATTTAGCCTTGAGCTGAGCTCCCACGTTGGTGAAAATCGGAACCTCATCCCACTATGGCAGTCGGCAGTGCTTTGTTTTTGTGTGTGCAAACTTGTGTTGCATCTCGACAGGGGAAGAGGGTGTGCTGGTGTAGGTCATGGGAGGCAACTGCTGGCGAGGCTTGAGGGTGGTTAGGTGCTCCTTTTGTTTCCTCTGCGGCCGACGGCCATGCCTCCCACCCCTCAGGTCAGGCAGTGGCAAGGAGATGCAGAGTTGGTGGGGCGTCTTCCCTGCATTCCCAGATAATGTGGCGAAGTATGGCTATTGACTTGCAATGCAAGAAATGTGAGATAATTGTATCGGGGTATGTACGTGAACAAATGCTATAGCATGAGATCGAATCTGCTTGCAGTATACGGCAGACAACTTCACTTGGTCAACTTGTTCACTTGGTCAACTTGTTTCGCGAGAACCAAGGTTGATATCTGGGAATATTCATATTCCATGGTTAAGAATGGTAATAGCGCACTGAAAACGAGGACACGAAGAAGACACACACACACACACACACACACACACACACACACACACACACACACACACACACACACACACACACACACACACACACACACACACACACACACACATACACACACACACACACACAAGCATATAGTTTTGTGTGTGCGTGTGTATGCCTTGTTTGTGTTCTCGTTTTCAGTGCGCTATTACCATCCTTCGCGAGAACACTATTTGGGGACCTTTGCAGCGAATCTTTTTGTCAGTTTTACTCTTGTTCTTACCACAGCAATGCCTTGAACTTTTGATACTTTGAAACTTTAGTGATTTCACCATTCGAGCTGCTGAGGGCAGCGGTCAGAAAGTCTCTGGGACCACAACTCCTTCAGAAACGCGTGGCATAGACAACTGTTTATTGCAATAAAAATAGGCAAATTGAGCAAGCAGTTATAGTGCCACTTTATGCAAGTGTAATAAAAAAAAGATGGCAAAATATTAAACTAAAAACGTTATTTTGTAAAAATACAAATAATTGTAATCATTCCTTGTACATACGAAAACGATTATTAGAGTATAATGATAGAAGTACTACTGCATTTGCACCAAAGTCTAATTGGGCATGCATTATGTGATAAGAGACACAAAATGTTTTGAAAGATCAATAAAACATACGCATAATTTTACTCAGATGGCAGATAAGACATTTTAGTGAAACGACAAGGAAAATCGAAGCATTTCTTTGCCGTTATTGCTGCGCGTGTCTGTAATAAAGCACGTGTGAATGAAACGGGTGTTTTTAACAACTTTGCGGTGGTTTAGGACGGCAATGGTTCTTGAAAAGTTGTGGCATTTTAATCCTGCTTGATAAAGTTTCACAAACATTGCACGGTAGCATTCTGTTAAAGTTAGTGGATTAATTCCCTGAAATGCGGGAGTGGTGTGACAGCAATAAGAAATATTTGCGATGGCACGAACAGTCTTTTCTCTATGACGCGCAATTTACGGATATTTGGTAACGTTGTAGTACCCCAAACTAAATGACAGTAGTTAACAGGAGATAAAAACAAAGATTTATAGATGAGAAGTTTCACTCTTTGGGTAGCGATAAACGCACCGGCTATAATATGTGTGAAGTCCTTGATAGATTGCCAGATAGCTTTTCAGTATGTGCGTTCCAAGACATGATTATCTCCCGTCCGATCATGGGATGTTCTGTGTGCCGCAGGTATCTGGCCATTGTGCATCCACTCGTCTCTAGAGCTCAGCAGAGCAAGGCACGGGCGAAACGCATCCTGCTGGGAGTCTGGGCCGCGCCGTGCTTGCTGGCGTCGCCGTTCCTCCAGCCCGCGAGGGCCGAGTCCGACACCCTGTGGTCCCAGTACGGCAGCATCTCACGGAGAAGCTGCCTCATCACGCTCGATCCAAGCTTCAGGAGGTAAGCATGGTGATTACAATTTAAATCAATACGAATTTTATTTACCGCCACAAGAACTTACGTACAGGTAAAAGCACACCCACTCAAAGAGAAAGTAGCAAGATAAGAATGGTAGAGGTGTTAGGGAGATACATCCTCTTCGCTACCCTACACGTGAAAAGAGAGGAGGGGAATAAGAGATTAAACGAGAGAGAGATAGAGGAAATACACAGTGCACACCAAACACAAAGTGCAGATCGAGTTTCACAAGTGGTTACTCAGTGAACTTGCCTTCAAGAATTGTAGCAGAGCTCGTGCAGCATTCTGGGCTGATGTACTGTGAGACCACGCATCAAATATCTTTTCCCAAGTAAAGGGATGGTCATTCAGTGTCCTCAGGGCATAGTGGAAAGTCTGGCGTTTTTGTTCAATGTCGGGACAATGGCACACGACGCGGTAAAGAGCTTCGACGCAGTTGCAGTGATCACAGTTGTGTGAGTCAGCTATACAATTGCTATAGCTGAATGAGCTGAAAGGCTACGCTGACCTCCAACAGACGAAGCATTGTAGTTTCGTGTCGCGAAGTTATTGGCGGCACAGAGATAGTTTAAGCCCTACAGAGTAAAAGCTATGCCAAAAAAGCCCCAACCACGCCACCTTTACACTACGATTGTGATTGTTGTGTGTGTAGCTATTAACAGAATGGCGGAAATTCGTCCTAAACAGGGCTAATAATACTACAATATTACTCAAACACAGGTGCTTCATACGCTTGAGACACATGCGAATAGTTTCTGGCGTTTACTTGAAATGTTTTGAAGAAAGATTCGAGGCTCTGAGATAATTTACTGCTATATAGCAAGACTCATGGCAAAGGAACAAAATTGAGCAGGTGCTTTTGCTTGATGGCACCACTTATCTTCTTGCATTCCAGATCGCGTATGATCGGGCGTATTGCAAATCACTGTGCGACATCATCTGCGTTTTCTGTTGACACATGCTAACAAGTCTACATTGGGCAGCCTCAATTTCAGTAACTCCGGCGAAAACTGAATACTACCATTATGTCTTGCAAGTGGCTCAGGAGCTGGTAATGCTCGTAGTATGGTATATCGGCAACAATTGTAGCGCCCTTGTGGTAAGATATTGTAATGCATGTGCCCTCTGGGTAGCTTTTACTCCGGAGTATGTACTAACTCCATGGCTTCAAAACGCGAGACCCGGATCCTCTAGGTACTAGACAGGTTGCCACAAGCATTCAGCAAAATGCGCGCAAAATATATCTTGACTATTATTATTATGACTGCGACCATTACGATTGTGGTACTTTTTATTGGCCCTTTGTCTGAATCAGGGCAATAGAAAAAGAAATCAGGTCTTCTAGAAGTATTTGCGCATTACATACCCGCGTAACAGTCTATTATCCCGATCTTGTTTGATTTATAACTCTCTTGGTTCTGCAGCTAAGGCTATCTTTGCGGCCCAAACAATAAAAGAGAAAGAAATATATAAAAAGGAAAATGCAGGGACGTTAACCTGCTAGAAGTAACGAGCACCAAACAAAATCTATTCCTTTCGTCCTCAATCATTAAAAACTAATTTCGGAGCAGGCATCACTAAATGATCTATGACATACAAGAATGATCTAAGTCATTTTAATGAAAAAGTTATATCAAAAAGATTTCATGTCAATCCACGCTGTTTGTATTAGGCTGCGTGTGTAGTGTCCGATTCTTATTACTTTAAATAAATATACTTTTTATTATTTGCTAGCGCTTTCAAATAACAACTTTTGAATCTGGCCAGCAGCCCACTCGTTCCTAAGTAGTATAATACTAAAGCTTACAAGATTGAATCAAATACCACATCGTAGTGCTAAACTTTAAAGTGATCACCTATGTAGTACATGACTAAAGCCTACAGGATTGAATACAATACCACATTTTAGTGCTGAAACTTGAAGTGATATCACATATAGCATTAAAAATGTGTTTTAAATGAATGTTGCAATTACTATCTCTCTCTTCCTTGCGGATCTCCTGTATGAGTTTGAATTTTGTTTTTTCAATTTTTAATATACCTTTGGTGTACGGTTCGAGGAAGCATGCCCGTCTGATTTATTTGTATGAACCTGTTTTACGTTTCGTCAAGTGCTGCGCAGCACGCAGATAACAGGCTGGTAGCTCAGCCAAGTGAAAGCTAGACGTTGACAACTTGACTCTTGTCTGACTACTTCTACAACTGACGACTTCATGAACAATACAGGGCCTACTACGCGAGCCTGTTCGTGCTGATGTACCTGCTGCCCTTGGCGTTCATCGGCTGGACGTGTGGCCGCATCGCCCGCTGTCTACTCAGGGGCATCGCTCTCACTCGACAGGGTAGTCTGCGCCGACAGGAGGCGAACCGCCGAAAGGTAATGCTCACTGCCTCTCAGTACGTTCGCGAAAACAAAATCAGCTTTTAAAGTGTTGCTTCTCGTATTTAAGCGCTGTTACCAACGGATACTTTAACAGATCTCACATTTAGTAGATACCAGAAACTGAAAATTTACGTGCAACGAATGCCTTCATATACATACAGCAAATGCCCTTCATTAATAAAGAAGAGCAACTGAAAACAAACCAAGGAAAAAAAGGCGAGTGGCTCAAAGCAGGCGTGTTATACTGACAAAAAGCATGTGGAGAATCACCCTCACGCCCTTCCATGAAAACTGAGCATGTGTTCACAAAAACATCTGACGCTGCAATTGTTCACAACACGCTATTTCATTCAGTCACAATGCAATACATATCGTTAGTTAATTAGGCTCGCCAATCAGAAAGCACACTGACAGAACAATCTATCATCGCACCTTAAGTAATCCGACATCAGAATGCAGTATGTTGCGACAACCACAAGAAATCGATGAAGATATAGGGATTCCCGGCAACAAAAACGTCTCTGTGGTATCACATAAATAACACTGCGTTAGTATTCAATATTTCAGCCAAAGAATATCGTCGAAGCTGATGCAGGCCTGCATTTTGTACCGGTCCCGAATAAATTGCTCCTTCTGCCATCGTTGGCGATGTTAACGAGAAGTATATATATAACACCCACAGGAAGCATGACCTAGTGAGGCTCATTTGCTTACAATTGCAGAAAGAGTTCGCGATTTGTTTCATGGCTTGTATAGAACCACGCATGAGCGCGGAAAATGCAGCCTGGGTGTTTATTACCAAGTTCTCCCTATAAAGTTGCAAAGGGCCAGACCACAACCTGCATTGTCAGCAATCCTAGGACGCCCATTTAAAAACTGCTTTTACCCGCAAAAGAAAGTCCAGCATCAGCGAATATTAAACAGAAAATACTAAGTATTACGAAGAAATTATATATAGGAGTAGGAATTTGCGGGATTTTTTTTTCGGAGAAATAAGGGGGGGGGGAGGAGATATGCTTCTCCAAAATGTCTCTCATGCTAAATTGTGTGTATTAGTCCGAGTGCTGAGTTTAAAGGCATTAGCGAACTTCTGAAGTAAGGCACTGACGTCATTTCTTTTTTTTTGCATAGCAGCCACGTACTTTCACTGCCGAACTATGCATCTATGTTGGATGGGACAAGAAAATTGGCGTTCTGCGTTGCTCCTTTATCTCTCACTCGCTCCATCTAGTTTCCCAAAAGTAAAAAAAGAGTGTAGTTTACACTAAATTCTACTAAGTAGCCGTGCCATTAATTACCGCCAAAGATTCATCGAACAAATCCCCCGTAATCCCGTATTGAATGTTTTGTACTAGTGCGTTTTATATACGCACAACAACGAAGTCAAACACATCAAAAATCTGGAAGGTGTTCTTGTAAGGCGGCTGTTTATACATTTTTAATGCAAAATGGCGTAGAATGGCAAATAAAATTACGCTGAGCCTGCAGTCGCGCAAACATTTCCTTGCTGCGCACAGAGCGTTATTCTAGATAGATGGTACATCTTGCATGCACCTTTGGATTGAGCGTTTTTATGCAACCTGTCCAAGAATATTTTGATTGAGAAATTAAATGGCAAGACACACTTCCCAATTTGTCGGCTTCAGTTTAGTCTTCTTTCTTTAACTTATTAGCAAGAGAGAGGCCATAATAAAAAAGTGCCACTGTAAATACTCGTATGTGTCATAATAAATTTAGTAAAATTGAAAAGGCGGGTGATTTTTTTATGGAAAACCTCATGCACGTCACATACGAGCGTGATATTGAAGGAAAAACAACCGTAAAGAAAATTAAGCAAGAAAGCAGAATTGATGATGAGCAAGTCGTTTGTTTCGTCTCTGCGCCATTAGAGTGACAGAAGTTACTAAAGCATATATACCACGTGACTCCGTAATGTGCGCGTTCACTGCCTGTTCGAGGCGTCCGCGTGACTGCCAAAAACGGCGTTCATAAGATTTAACAAGGTCTGTTAAATGGCCTTACCAAATGGTCTTCGCCTTAAAGTAGTCTACAATAAGCGAATATGAAAACTTGTCGGTTTTGTTTTTTGTAGTCATTGTTTTCGCTCATCGTTCTAAACCTTTTAACAATCAACACAACAATGGTACTTCCGATTCTGAACCTTTATTGAACCACGTCGATCTGGTGCATGTTGATCATTTAAACTACACCTAATTTAAGCTTGCAGAGTGTTCTCGGTGGTTCACCTTAAATTGAATCTTGGGGTCTGAGTCTACACTCCAAGTAAAATATATGGTAACGAGGCACTAAGCCTTAGATACAAGCTTCCTAATCATGATTCCAAAGTGCCATTTAGCTTTGCACTTTAAGGGTGAATTATATCCCATGTTACGCTAGCACGCCACGCTATCTGTGGTATTCCTATCACAAAGATATTTACCGACTGATACACGTCAATAATCAGAGCATCGCGAGATCGCACTAATAAATATCTTCGCGTCGACAAAGTTGATACTCAGTACACACGCTGCATTACAGTTATGTTTGACAAAAATCACACTTCCATTCCACACGTTGAGTATACTGCACTACAGTTGCCTGCATTAAAGGCGAGTTTCGGGAAGGCGTTCAACTTAGTTTACAGAATCTTGATTCCTTTCTAAGGCAATAAGAGTATCTTCTATTGGCCAACAAAAGCTTTTTTTTTTCTGAGAAACCAGCCATAAAACAAGGAAACTAAGAAAAACAAAGGCGCGCAACTGAAAACTTAGAATAGTTCAAGATAAATAGCACAAAAAGAAAAAAAGTTGATAGGTTGCAGCTTCTTGTGCAACAAAAAAGACAGATTATTGAAGACGCTGCATGAAAGGCTAAAAAACTCTTTTTTGAAGCCAAAAGTATTGTGTCTCAAGTTACTTTAGTAAATAATATGGCGGTAATCTATCCCTGGAGAGAAAAAGCTTTTCCTGCCTTGTTTTTAGTGGCATCTTCCTCTCAAAGCGATGAAACATGGAACCGAATATCAAATAGGGAAGAGCAAAGAGCAAGGGCACTGACCTAGGGATGACATAAAAGTTTATAATGGTCGTTGAACTGAAATTTGACCTCGTATCTTGTTACCCCATCAGCCACTTGTGCACGCGTGACCTCTAGATTACAAGAGATTGGTGTGCACTCAGTTTGGAAGGAAGAAAGCAACAAAAT
Source organism: Rhipicephalus annulatus (assembly GCA_013436015.1). Classification (NCBI taxonomy): domain Eukaryota; kingdom Metazoa; phylum Arthropoda; class Arachnida; order Ixodida; family Ixodidae; genus Rhipicephalus; species Rhipicephalus annulatus. The sequence continues at coordinate 611,030 of WOVY01012086.1, read as the reverse complement.
GGAGAAGGCAGGGAAGTTAACCAGAGAGACATCCGGTTGCTTTCTAAAGTATGCAACGGCGTGTACCTCGGCTAAGCAAGAAATGATATTTGAGGAAGCAAATTAAGTAGTGCAAAATTTTCAGCGTGATTCTCAAAAGCGTCCCCCGCCTTAATGAGCTAGGTGCCATAGAACATGAGTTCTAAGATTAGTGACACCATGTTTATATGATTGCATGCACAAAGGGTGCAGTTACCCTTGCATTTTATAAGCTCGCGATAATGACTTGCACTTACTAATTAATAACCCGATTCAGCGTAGCCCCTGTTAAGAGTTGTTCAAATGTCATAGAAGGGAAGGGGGCAATAACACGGCTTGCTTTCTTATGCAGTGGTTTCACTTTAGAACGTAAGCAAATTTTCAAGAGGGGCACGTAAGTGGACGCCAGAGCTATGAGACCGGAGTGTACAACCATCGCCACAACTTTACATAAAAAACAAATAAATAAAAAAGACTAGAGAGCATTCTCAACATGTACATGGTACTAATAATGTCAAAAGTGGAGCTTGAGGTGAAGATACGTTGTAGATGGCCAGGTGGGAGACGCGCAAACGGGGCTGAGGAGTTTAATGTCTAATGAAAAGCATTATCCTCAAAAACTCGTGCCTTGCTCAATCCCGAATGGCAATGTCGTGTATATTTTTGCGTAGATGATAACGCATATGCTATTATCAAACCTTCGAGAGACATACATGACAGACAGACAGACGGACGGACGGAAGAACGGACAGACAGACAGACAGACAGACAGACAGACAGACAGACAGACAGACAGACAGACAGACAGAACAGACAGACAGACAGACAGACAGACAGACAGACAGACAGACAGACAGACATACAGACAGACAGACAGACAGACAGACAGACAGACAGACAGACAGACAGACAGACAGACAGACAGACAGACAGACAGACAGACAGACAGACAGACAGACAGACGATAGATAGATAGATAGATAGATAGATAGATAGATAGATAGATAGATAGATAGATAGATAGATAGATAGATAGATAGATAGATAGATAGATAGATAGATAGATAGATAGATAGATAGATAGATAGATAGATAGATAGATAGATAGATAGATAGATAGATAGATAGATAGATAGATAGATAGATTCAACGTTCTTGCAGTTCGCTACTAAATATTTCGCGTTTAAAATCAAGCTTAGAGCAGGAACCAAACACAATAGTTCTGCGCGGCAATCATGTATTCTACCACAGAGCCACGCGTAGTCTTCAATCTGGAGAAAGAAAATGATCTCCTAAATAAAATATTACACTTTCCCTAATTCATTGCGAGCGTTTCCTTCTGGTAGAGTTGACGCCCTCAGGTAATATGCCAGGGATTACTGACCACCTGCCGGGTCGTAATGAGATCACGTGCTACGTGACACCAACAGGCAATCAAGGGAGCTTTACACTCGCCGTGATAGCAAGAGGTGGCGCTGATGTACGCTCCCACGTGTAAATGCACATATATAGCCTGTAAAGTGAATGGAGAAGAGACTGATCACACTCCCACGTTCATGTGCACATATATTGCCTATCAAGTGAATGAAGAAGTGACCGCCATCATAGCTCAGTGGCAGAGAACATCGGACACGATAATCGAAGGTCGCAGCTTCGGTACCAGACGATGGTAAGCTATATTTTCGTCTACTTCGCTTTCTTCGCATTTACATTACAATTGCTTCTAATAACATCTCCTATCATTTTCTTGGCATCACTCTCTGTTGGTTCTCAATAATATTTAGGGTGATGAAGAAAACAAGCCCTTGAATTTACACTTGTTTCTTTCATGATAGATACAGAGGTAGCGAAAAATAGAGAGAGAAAGATGGTAATACAAAGAAAGACAAAAATAAAAAGAAACAAAACGACAACAAAGCTGCGCTGCTGGTTCTAGCCTTGTGCCACTTGTGGAGGCTGCGCTGCATTTTTTACTATAAAAAATATCCCAGAAACAAAAATTCATTGAATTCGGCTTATATAGGGGTGACTTCACGAGAGCAACACTGCCTTTGCAAGCTTCTTTAGGGATGATTGTCCGTATGCTGGCTCCGCAGAAACTTGCAACTCGGGCTCGTTTCCTGCCCAAGAATTTCTCGCAACTTCGCGCCCATAGAGGCTGCTTGTTGCCGATAGGGCATGGTGGCGAGTTCTCGTGCAAACATGTTTTTTATGAGGTCTTCAAATTTTTATGTTTTCCGTCGAGCGTCGAGAGACGTTGGTCGTAAATTTCGTAACGCCGCTGCCCGGTCACACTACGAACAACAGTGCACCAACGTCATGCTTGGTGCGTCATTGCGTGGTGCTTGTTCGTTCCTTCGCTTTTCGTCCACACATAGCGTATCCTGCATTATCGTGCACACAAGAGTGAACCGTAGCTGACAGCATTACTTAGAGGGAGCATCTTACAATAACCAGAAAATTGTTGTTGACGAACAAGCATTCTGACTAAATTAAAAATAAATCATCTGAATAACGTGATATTGTAAATGTCAAAACATGTACTCGGTGATTCAATAAAAAAAAGAGAGCCTCTGTAAAAGGAGCAAAACAGCATTATATATATATATATATATATATATATATATATATATATATATATATATATATATATATATATATATATATATATATATATATATATATATATATTTCTTTGCGGTATATCTCTTCTGCGTCAACCTGTTTTTATGTGTACACAGCCATCAAGTTTTCGCTCTAGCCATCACCTATTACCCGGACGTCTTTCATAAGATGACTTCATTTTACACCGCCATATTTCCTCGTTTCACATCACCGCCTAGTCCTTTATGATTCCAGAATGCAATTTTACTGCGTTCGCGACAGGACTATCAGATAGAAAAGGTCCCAACAGTCGAGTAATGAAGCTGCAAGTGGTGACAGGTGTAAAATAAATGAATAAAAAACAAAATAGATTGGCCCAAGTGGCTTCAGTACTTTAGCACGGTTTCACAATGCTGCCAGAATGCTGTTGTTGAATTATCGTTGGGCTGTTCTAACAGCCATGGACATCGCCTAACTTCCCAGTAATTTCATCCTCCTTCGATTAATGTTTAAAGCTCTATAGATCACGCAAAACACCTGCATTGAAAGAATATATGTTTTTTAGTGATATTCGGCTATAACTAGAAGGTAAAACTTAACACAAAGCCCAAATTTATGCCTATGTCTTGTTTTGTGCGCTCCTTGAGAAACTCTGTTCGCGTACTTCCAGAAATACGTCAATTGCTATGTTTATGTCTTTATATATGATTGCGCAGCCTGTGCGCCTAACAATACTGAGAGTGATGTGAAATCTAGTATTTCGTAACGTATGAAGGATAACTCAGGGTGCGCATCCGCAAAGGCAACAATGTTGCAGTACGATAACATTATTTAAGTTGATACCAACAGAAAAAGGTTCATCGCAGTCGCATGATATATGATTTCGGAAAAGCGTACCAAACCTTAACACATGAAAGACTAATTTAGTGTTTACATAAAAGAAAGTGATACTCGATCAAAGACGCCCGAGTTATTCAACTGCGAATAGCGTTTTTACGGTTGAGATGCGCCTATATATATGCACGATTGGACGCTATAAAAGTGCGGTGAATTCACATTTGTCGTACCTTTTGCAGCCTTGTAAACAGCAATAAAATACGAGGAAGTATTGCACCAACCAACTCTGGGCCATGCTTGGTAAACCAAGTGTTTTTGATGAAGACCGAAAGAAAAAAAGAAATTCAAAGCTTACCTGAAAATGTTTTATCTTAATGAACCACCAGACACACTTTTCTTGTAAAACTTGAGATGTAAATGCACGTGAGAAAGTTGCAGAAAAAATGCTCAAGAAAATGATTAATAATGTAAACTGTCGTTTTCGTACGTGTTACACCATTGAAAAAGAAATAACTACGGTTCAAGAACATCGAAACCTTCATAAAACATTTTGTTTGTTAAGCAATCCTATGTACACACTTTAAGAACGGCGCTTCTAATATACCACCACGTACAGCAGCGTACGCTCTTCGGGTGAACACGGCTCAGGGCGAACACGCTACGCGGAGCACCAGTGCGTTCGCGGCACTGCCACGCATCGAATCGAAACGGCGCAGGTGCAAACGAATGGGCCGCTCTTTCTGTACTATACAACAATGCATGCAGCTAAGCAAGATCGGCACCATGACCATGGCGGCTAACATAGCGTTTCCTACAAGTACCACACAGAGAGGTGTTACACCAATGTATATAGCGGCCGCAACGCACGGTGCTTCGGCTGGCATAATAATAATGGTTTGTACACGGATTTGTCTAATTTTCGTTCTTGCTGCTTCCTTTGACTTCATGTGGCCTGAATCCATTTTGCAGTAAAGCGAAGTTCAGCAAAGGCCCAGCAGTTACGCTTCGCCACCTTGACCTTCTGAAGTTCAAATGCTTCGTTTTTTTTTTATTCGAAACAAAATCAAAACATAATAAATAAGGCCACTAGTGCGTCCTAAGCCCGCAAACACGGAGACTACACACCATTATCATTGCGGCTGGACAATTGCAGCGGCAGGGTTTCCGCTAGTAAATATTGTAATAAACTGCATGGCGGTTACTATACGGAAAGGCGCGCTTAGCAGACGACCCATGGGTCTCTGTGCACATGCGCCGCCAAGCTTCCATGCGTGTCCGCGCCGGCTGCAAAAGCGCTCCGCATGTAACCGCTATGCTGAGCGTTCCACCAAACAGATGGCGATGCTGTACATTCACGGCTTTGTAGAGGCATGTGCACTCTTTAATATCAGAGTACGTGAAAGAGCCCCAAATCGGGAAAATTTTTGTAGCTCTTCTATATGGCGCCCCTCCCAAGCACATCGTGGGTTTTGAACGTAAAACATCGCATGTTGTTATTATATAACATTCATGGTTGACACTAAACTTTTCACACCTCCAGCTGAAACGAAATAATTTCTGCTGGTATTGCTCTTATTCAAAGTACCCTGTAGAGGAAACAACAGAAACTAACAACATTGCTGACGCACTTGCCTAAGTCGAACCAAAAGTGAAAGGCTCATATTTTTCAGCCACTTGCAAGTCTCTGGATTAGCCCATCGTGCTACGTCATCACATGAAGTCACAAATTTTTGCGCGATCTGACGTAATCAAGACGTTTCAGGCTAACGTTATAACGTGATGTGTTTTGCGTAATTTCGCTGGCGTCGACAGTCACTTTTCTCGATTGATGTGGTGTCTAGAGCTTCAGCCTTAATGACTATATCATACTGACCAATCGGTGGCATCACACAAAGCTCTATGTAGTGGTGAACATTTTTACTGACGTGCTTCATGATAAATGAACCTTTAATGCCGATCATCCTATAGCTTGAGCTTGAGGACACCTTTATTCTTGCGAAAACATTTTTTTAAAGAAACCAGTGTGCCGTGTGTTAATAAACAAAGCGATCAATGAATCGCTGCAGCTGGTGCTGCTAATAAAAAAATTGGAAGGCTCGAATGTGAACTTTGTCTCTGAGCAGCCTTATGAAAACCACCATGTTTGCCTCGCATAATGGACAAGTGAACGCATTTGTGTGTTCGTGTGTATGTATTGTTCCCAACTCGCACCAGTGCTACTATAAATATAGTTTGTTTACTTTACTGAGCATGTTTGATCAAGGCCACTTCCTCTCTGTACACTCATCCTCCTTTAGTTATTGCGTATTGCAGCATCTGGCGAATATTTTATGCGCGCTTCTTGATAAGAGTGTTGCAGTCTTTTGGCAAATGAGACTGGATACACTTTGCATAAAGCTATTATGTATCCCTGCGTGTACAAAAAAATGTTAAAATGTGCATCATAATTCAGAAGCTCCGCTTAATGTTCTGCATGGGTTGAACCTATGTGCTTCGCGCATGCACGCTTGAGTCGCGTTTGTTTGGGTGTTCTTCACCGCAGTTTCCAGCAAGCTGCACTTGCCTGTGGGCTGCGCTGGCTTCTCATCTTTAGTAACATAACGGAAATCATAAACTAGTTCTATGTACCTCCCACATTCAAAGAAGTAAAACTGATTCAGTATCATGGACCACATTAGCGGACTTCGCAAACGCTGACGATACAACTATAATTGATTATCTTTCCTTTCAATTAGAGTCATTCGTAAATGATTCGGGTCATCCCTCCGCCGATATAGATACAGTGTGGCAATTATTTAAAAACATTGTACTACACTGCCTTCACAATTACGTACCAGTAAAAACAAAAAGAACTAATAAGCATAACCCATGGATAACGCGAGACGTTATTCATGCCAAACGCAGAGTTAAAAGACTTAGGAAATCGCTAAAGCATAAACCTAGTCCTTCTAGGAATTCACTTTGCACTGCCATAGTTGAAATGAAATCTAAAATTAAGATGGCGAAATGTCACTATTTTAAAAACGTTCTATCGAGCTTTATTCTAAACGCGCCAAAAAATTCTGGGATTATCTTAACCCTAAAAAACGTACTGACAAACCGATCACGGGAACAAACCACACAACAGCAGAGTCCTTAAACACGTACTTTACATCTGTTTTCACTATCGATGATGGTAAACTACCCCATATTGACTCATGTGACGAAAATCACCTCGAACCAGTCTCTGTAACTGAAGCAGGCGTACTCAACCTCTTGCTAAGTCTTGACATAAAAAAAAGCCCTGGCCCTGACAAGATTCCAAACGAATTCCTAAGAAGATATGCCGAATGGATGGCAAAGTATTTATATGTCATCTTCAACAAATCCCTCCTGACAGGTACTGTCCCAAAAGAATGGAAGAAGGCAAAAATAATCCCGATACCTAAATGCGATAACACAAATGATGAATCAAACTACAGACCAATATCTTTAACATGTACAGTATGCAAAATTTTGGAACACATAATTCTTAAACATTTGACCACTTACCTCGAGCAAAAACGCTTTTTGTCACCTTCCCAACATGGGTTTCGTGGAGGGCTATCGACAGTAACTCAGCTAGCTGAACTGATACACGACTTGTCTTCGAGCATTGATAACCAAAACAAGTAGACCTCATCCTACTAGACTTTTCAAAAGCTTTCGATCGTGTCTCACACAAAAAATTAAGAAACTTCAGTCAGCTATAGGAAATTGCTCGGTTGTTCGCTGGATTAAAAATTACCTATCTGATAGGACACAGTACGTCGAGATAAATAATGAAACTTCCTCTATAGCAGCAGTAACTTCCGGAGAACCTCAAGGCAGCGTCCTAGCACCTTTGCTGTTTCTTATATTTATTAATGACTTACCGCTGAATATTCCTGTTACCGTAAAGCTTTTCGCCGACGATTGCATACTGTACAATGAAATTAACTCCCACGAAGATCATATAGCGCTAAACAATGCCCTAGAAACCGTGTCAAAATGGTGCGATGATTGGCAAATGACAATTAACGCCAAAAAAACCCGCTCTTCTGACAATACCTAGAAAAAAAAACAGGTCTACTTTCCCCTACATCATTAATAACATTCCCCTGCTACGAGTTTACGAACATAAATACCTCGGCCTAACAATAACCCAGGATCTCAGGTGGGACTCCCACATATCCATAGTAACCTCAGCTGCGTTACGGCGCTTGATTTTCCTTAGACGACGCCTTCGATTAGCTCCTACAGAAACAAAACTAATTGCGTACAAAACGTTCGGCAGACCTGTGTTAGAATACGCCAATATTGTCTGGTTCCCATTTTCTGTCACCAAAATTAACAAGTTAGAAGGAATTCAAAGCAAAGCAATTAGGCTTATACACAATAAGTATCGATTTTCTGAATCACCCACTGAACTTATTAAAAAAGCTGGAATCTTAACTCTTCAAAACCGAGCCAAATTAGCACGACTACGGTTCATGTACCAACTGATACATAAGAGATAAAGATTAATACATCCAAATACATTTCTATTGCACAAACAAGACTGACACGTCACACACATTCTGAAATGCTTGACGAGTGCTCATTTCACACAGATTCATCTAAATATTCATTCTTCCCATTGGCAATAAGGGAACGGAACCGGCTGAGACCTTCTATACTTCACTGTACTTCACTGGATAATTTTACCGCGGCAGTAAAAGAGCATTTACAAGGCGACAACGAACAGCCCGTCTACATTGCAGACTCTCTGAATTACTCGTGTTCTGTACGAATTTTGTGTTTTTGTTAAATCAATAAAGAAGGTAGTTGTTGTCAGGTTGTAATAGGTACGAGTATGAACATTGATTGTTGTTTTATTCTATATACTGCGGGACTTGTTTGTCATGCTCGTCACACTAGGTACGATGCAAATTATGTTACGCCTTTACTGTTCATTCCTTTTTCAAACAATTACCCTGTGCTAAAAAGTGCCTAGCCCTCAACATGTATTCCCCTCGTGTATGTATGTGTTATAAGTTGAAAGCCCAAATGATTTGTTTTTTTTCCTTTATTTTATTGTTCACATTCTATGAAATGCCCTTCCTGCTAAAATCCCAAATGGGATTAGCAGTATCTGTAAATAAATAAATAAATAAAGATGGTTGTAAAAACATTAGGAAGCGATTGGGAAAACACATGAATATTATTTTCAAAATTGCTGTAAAAGCGAAACGTCTATTCATTTGCGACCATAAAAGTCTATAGAAATTGAGGTATCCCATGAGTTTACAAATTGAAGTGTGTCCAGCAACGAACGTCTTGAACTGAAGTGCCGAATTTCAACTAAAACAAACTGCTCTTGGGCTGAACGTGTGTGCGCGTGCTTGTGTTTATCTCTGCGCACGTGTTTTGTGTGTTTGCTTGAGTTTCAATGGAACGAACACTTAAAGGACATTTGACACTTGAAGGAATTTCTACTCCTTCATGGGTTCTTCTTCATATTGATTCACTTAATATGTGATACGTTATTGAATTGTTTATAGACCGGGCCGTTTAAGCCGGGCTATGATGCTTGAACTGGAAAAAGAGTAGGTACACTGTAAGCAAAAACTATCCGAGTTTGGGGTTTTTCCGGCTCATGACCTCTGAAAACTCTCTCGGTTTCAAAATTACTACCTCGCGTAGGAGTAAAAGATGGTACATGACATAGTTTTACCACCACCTCTCAGGCAAGTAGTAAAAGGATGTCAAAATCCAGTTTTACCACTTAGGGAGTTTTCTATCACGTGATTTTTAACCTGCGTTTCAGAGTTTATTACCACGTGACTGCAAGGTGCAGCTGCTTCGGCGGCTTTTGCCCCATACCCCCCTTGTGACGCTCTCAGTGAATACTGAAGGTACGCGAAGCCCACAGATGTTTTTTTTGTTTTTTTTTTGCGACGCCGTGCCTCTGGACGGACCTCAAGTCAGCGCACTTTTACTGGAACTGGGGGCAGCATAAGCACAACAAGCGAGAACAGCATTCTTTGAACGAAAAAAAAACGGGGGGGGGGGAGGGGCTCTCAAAAGAGAAAAAAAAAAGAAAACCTGCTGTGGAAAGCTGTCCTGCATATTTTCGCAAAATGTTGCTTTTGCTCGGCGGTGGCCTTGGAGACAGTGCAAGAAGCTCGGTATCTGTGTGTCTGGTTGGGCTGATGGATCTCACGTGTTTCCCACATCACCGAGCGACCGTGCTCTTCCGAGCACCTCCGAACCTGCACGTCGCGGTTATCTCACTTCCGAGCCGAATCGTGAAGATCTGCCAGTGGGAACAAAATCAATCTGGTGTCATCGTCCGTGCTTGCCTGCTGGAGAAGCAATAAGCGAAATGCTTCACTCTGTCGTCGTCACCGAGCCGTGGCCACCAGTGACCAGTGACCAGTGGGAGTGTGTCGCCGGGGCAGGTGAAAGAAGCATCGCATATATTTTGTTCCACAGTAGGCGATGTCTGCATGAGTAAAGTGCTGCCCGAATTGCCCACCTCATGCACCAACTGTTCTCAAACATGTAGCGCGAAGCCGATACGAGGCAGACGGAAACAACAAGAGGCTGCCCGTGAGCACGAAGAAAACCCGGATAGTGGTCTTTCGTTGGAAGTGTGCATACACCACCCCGTCCCCGTAAGATAGCGGTGACATGTTCATTTGTGTCTGAAATGACGACGAAATTCGCACAGGATATGTGTTCTGTGATCGCCAGCTGTGTTTTATCGGATAGCCGTGCTCCTCAAAAAGGCCTAGAACGCCGTCGGTAAGCAGCTTGTATGCAGGCGTGGACCGCTCTTCTACGCCCGTTGTGATGAATACGTGCTGCTACTGTGTTTGTGCACCGTCGCTGGATGAAAATCATTGAGCTACCATGCTTTGTGCGTACTTAGGTATATTTTGTGGACTTGTGCATCAGCAGTGCTAACACGCGTGGTGCAAAGAGCCCGGTGTGCCAAGTAATTATTGGATAATCAAAAAGGTAAGATCGTGTAGATTTATAATAAAAGGTTGGCGTGACATTTAGTGCCCTGCAGCCCACCTGAAGCTTACGCTTGCACCTTCAAGCGTTGTTGTTAATCGATGCAAAAAAAGAGCTCTCCTACCGGTACTACATCGCCGGTCCAAAAGTCGTGCCTATATATATTCCGGATTGTCGAAGTGTAGTCGAGCAACGCGTGCAGTCTGTGCTAGTGGTGTATTATTCTGCATTTGTTGTGTGTGCGTGTTTCTCTGTATGTGAATGTATGTGTCACCAATTCTGCCGTTCAATAAATTCAATCAATTCTGCTATTCAATAAATTTGTCGACTCTAGGCGAATGCACCCGTCATTTTTATTCTTTTACCACCAGAAATAACTCCCAGTAATCACCTCAAAAACCTTGTGAAGGTAGTAAAAATTTACTCTCTCTATACTCGCTGAAAACCTCACTGGGGTAAATAATTACTACTCTCGCTACGTTCAAAAACTCAGTTAGCACGAGAGTAAATTTTTACCTCGGTAGTAGGCGGTAAAAAAAAAAAAAACCAGGAAAGGTAGTGCGCTAGAGGACAAATGCTTTAACCAGTTTTTGAGGTTATTTCAGGTAATTTTTGTTTAGTGTGTAGGTACCACAGAAAGATGATATGTGCCAAGCAGCTCCTAAAATATAGCTGTGTGTAGTAAGTGAGGTTGAGAATCTGTGATGTAAAGGTGTTGAGCCATAATGGAGGAGGGTGACACAAGAACCTAATGCGCATTTACCGGGCAATGGTGTTTGATTGCTAAGCCAACTTTCGTTAATAGTTGATTTGATTTGTGGGGTTAAACGTCCCAAAACCACCATATGATTATGAGAGACGCCGCAGTGGAGGGCTCCGGAAATTTCGACCACCTGGGGTTCTTTAACGTGCACCCAAATCTGAGAACACGGGCCTACAACATTTCCGCCTCCATCGGAAATGCAGCCGCCGCAGCCGGGATACGAACCCGCGACCTGCGGGTCAAACTTTCGTTAATAGTCTATTCAAATTTGGGAAAGCTTAGAACACCATAAGCATGTTAATTCAAATACACAAAAAGCAGTGCAAGCGAAGAAAAGCAATATATATAAAATAAGGCCACTTTAAGCCTACTTTCTCTATAGAAGGCCAACCAACCTTGCTGCTCCTTCAGACTTAGCGGCAGTATAGCGATGCTGCCTTGGATTTTTTTAGGAACGTTTGCAAGAAAGTGGCCCAAGTTTCAAAGTAACAAAATAAAAAAATCAATATTTATCTTCCAACATGGATGTTTTTAACAAATTGGCGGTGCCTCAGGAAAAAAGCGGTTATAAAATCACTTGAGAATGACAGACGGCCTATGCAGATTACAGCAGCCTCGGAATTCATGCTCTTCACAATTAGAGTGAACCAAAGCGGGAAAAATAAACAAAAATGTGTTGACCAAATTGTTCAAATAGAACATTAAAACACAGAAACGCACCAAGCTCAAGTTTTATCGGGTGATGATACAATTTTATTTTCTACTAGCATCTGGTTGTGATAATCAGTTGCTTATACATATTTGTTGGGTGCATGGCGTTTTCATCGCTTTCATTGCTTTTCATTTTTCTTTGCTTCTGTTGTGCATTAATTGCCTTAGTAGTGCTTTGTTGGCTTTAATTGTCAACTTATGTTGTATGAGTTACAATATCTTCAATTTAGACGCGCCTTTTTATTTCGTTTGCCCCCCTTTATTCTTATGAGTCACATCAATGTGTCTCACTACGTAAAATGTGTCATGAAGAATTAAATATTTCGATCTTAAACCAGTAGTTGCTACTATATGCTGTCGCGATTCGTCTTAGTGCATTGAGTCTGTGTTTTATTTCTAGCACAATTTTTTTCTTCGACTAGACAAATTTTGCTGCTGGGCTTTAAAGAGGGCCAGATCTTTGTCAATGCGCAGTAGTGCTGCTGATTTATTGAGTGGTTTACTGATTGGTTGATTGAATAACAATGTATGTTTGATCATGAATGAAATGAACAAGAACAAAGTGAAGGTAATTAAGAGACAAAAAACGTGATATAAGAGAGTAATGATTTTGTTCTGATAGCATTTATACATCATAACAAAACACTAGGCAAGAATAAAAAATAACCTCGCGTTTTGTTTTTGCAAACATAAAGAAGTTGTGGTCATTATTTACATATTTAGTAAGCAGGGAGAATCATGTTTATCTAAGAGACTCTAGAAAATAGTTGGGGGGAGATTGAGAAACGAGCCATCTGTCCGAACTTGGGGCCCATCAATACGTGTGTTGTATACTTATGTTTGATAATTCTCTAATTGAATTCATGATGACGATATGTGGGGTTTAACGTCCCAAAACCATCAGACGTGAAGACAAAAGCTAGATTAGAATTTTTTTGATAAACTTTTCAACAAAAAACTAGCTCTAGAGTCATCGCCGTATTGGACACCCCAAGGTAGCGGCCCACCAGACACCACCAACCAAAGGCCTTCATCCCATATTTTGCTCACACCGACCTACTTAAGTTTTCGTACTTTCCAAGAACAAGATGTGAATGAAACTGCCTGTGATGAATGAATTGCCTTGTCTTGTCTTGTCTCCTAGGAGATCTTGGCTCATACCCACATGGGGGATTGGCCACACTGTACCTCTTAATACATCATTTTTTACAACGCTTGGTAAAAAAAAATAAAGAGAAATTAGATAGAAACAATAATATTGTTCCTTTGAAAAAAAAAACGTGAAAAAATTGCAGAAGAATGCGATAAACCAGAATATATAAAACAAATTTACAAGAATGAGGAAGGGGGAGAAATAATTGGATGTATCTGGCAGTACCACTAGCAGCGTATCCTTCAGGTTGCCTGAATAAATTTATGTAGCGCTGACAGAATAGCACTGCGGCCCACACCCAACTGACTGGCTCCAAACAATAATAGGGTCGATGTATTGACTGGCAATCCGAGCATACCAATCGGTCTTTAAAGAATTATTCGGCGCAGTGAGGCGAAGCGACGGCATGTGAGAAGAAAGTGATCTATTGTTTCCGGTTCGTTGCAAACTACACATAGGTTAGTTAATGAAAATCCTGATTTGTTGAGATAAAAATTGAACAGAGGAACTCTACAGCGAAAGCTTGTGAGGGTCACCTCACATTGACGGGAAAGGCATTTTGCGGTGTTCCATGTGAATTGCAAGTGCCGAAATTCTTCAGATTGTAGAAGCGACGTTTCGTTGATTTTTAAGATTAACGGGCGTTTGAATCGTTCGGCAGTAATAAAAGGAAACTGTGGAGCTACTAGCACCACCGGGAAATTTAAAGATGCCGAAGCGAGCGAATCAGCAATTTTATTTAGTTCAATTCCAGCATGCCCAGGGACCCAAATAAACCGAACTTCTGATAGGCTATGCGGTATGAGAGACCAAAATATCCTGAGAAGAGAAGACTTCTTTGCGGACGTTAGATGTGTACATACAGACAAGGCATCCGAAATAATAATAGCTTTTGATTGCTGATAATTTAGTTTTCGTAGAGCCAATGTAATAGCCAGGAATTCTGCGAGATAAATCGGTGTGAAGTCAGGCAATCGGAGCGCAAAAGACCAATTAAGCTGATGAGAAAAATACCTACTCCAGCCTTCTGAAGATTTTGCGTTGCGTCCGTCGAAATTACTACGTATTTAGGAAAATGACTGAAATGGTCTTGAAGGAGGCCCTCCAGAACATGCTTTGGAAGTAACTTGGCATTTTTCGGAAAAATATCATCAAAAATTAAGTCAACTGGCACCGAGCATTGGGTTTGGGGAGTTAAATGCCGGAGGGAAACGTGAAGATTTGATAACAGAGACTCGACGAAAATGAATTGCCTTACGAAATAACCTTCTTCGCCCTTTATTATTTCAGTTCTGCATTTGCTACTTCATTCATATCTGTATTACTTCATTTGTATCCCTATTACCAACACGGCTTGGACTTAGAGTCTGCAGTATTGAATAAATAAATAAATAAATAAATAAATAAATAAATAAATAAATAAATAAATAAATAAATATTATGAATATGACAGATGCCTTAAAGGATGACTCAGGAAATTTGGACCACCTCGGGTTCGTTAACGTGCTCGCAAATCTGAGCACAAAGGCCTACAGCCTTTTCGCCTCCATCGAAAATGCAGCCGCCACAGCCGGGATTTGATCCTGCGACCTGCGGGTCAGCAGCCGAGTACCTTAGCCCCTAGACCATCGCGATGGGGCTAATCGAATGTGCGGAATGGTTTCCTTGCAAAAAAAAGTACTTAGAAAATATTCGAACGTTGTACATATGTTTCACATAAAGTATAGCGGTGAAGAAAAGCACCCGCAGAAGTACTGCGGGGTGTATTTAAATATATGCCCCTTTTCGCAGTGGTCAAATTCATTCTATATTATCTACGATTATGGTGACCCATACAAGAAGGTCGTAATTTATGTTTAAAAAAGAGAGAGTGTGATGGTTCTGTACTTTGGCTTTTTCCGGAAGTGCTGACATCGTGACAGAACACCAGCAGCACACGATAATGATTTAATCAATCATTCAAAGTGACATTATCAATGTCATATGAGGGCTAAAAATGACTAGCACTTTATTTTTCCCGCCATTTCCACGGATATTCCTTCAAGTGTTCACGATTGAAAGAATATCGGTGAATATCGTGCGACTGAATGATTACCCTTGAGGGCAAAATCGCAACGTTGTTGCAGGTATATCGTTCGCAAAACTGAAATGAATTTTTCAGCTTGTAGTGCATCTTAATACGTGCATCGTAGAACACGCTAGAAGAAATTGCGGCGTTAAATACAGATACCGACCCCCTGCAATGCATACGTTCTCCTCTCTACTAAAATTGTTAAGTCCCTCGACGCACTTTCGCCTAAACACAATTTTGCTAAGACTCATTCTTTAATAACTTAGGCTCATCCAACCATCAGTTTAGCGCAGCTTACAACTTTGCCATTCCGACCCGTTGGAGAGGAAGCACGAGATACGTTGCTGGACCGTGTTGTCGCCTACTCGAAAGAATGTTCTGCCCATATCGACCTGAAGCTGTGTCAAGGTTTTTTGAGCATCCCGGGTATCTACAAGACTCGCTTGTGTCTGCAGATGTCCGCTTCACTAACCACAACAATGTAATGCGTTGAAACTTTAAAACTTCATGCAGCTGTTCAGAAAAAGTTGCATCACCACTACGCCGAGTATTCCAGGCCCTTCGAGTGACAAAGTATTTAGAAATATTTCAGCTTTACTATAAAAGTAGGGAAACGTGTTCAACATCTAGAACTCTTTCACACCACTGCAGACAGAAATCTATCGAAAATATGCACATTACCCTCTAAGCAGCTTAACAAATGTTTATCATGCTCAACCTAAACATGTTACGATGCGACTTCACTGACGTGTTCCATGAAACAATATTTGATTATTATTCTTTAACATTATTACTATGCAGCGATTTAATTCATCATGTACTAATATACGGACTTCAGAGTTAACAATTACCAAAGACTGTGTTTGTTAGTGGATATTGCAGCTTCACGAGCCAATCGTCTCACTCGCAGGTGGCCAAGATGGTGATGGTCGTGGCCGCGGCATTCGCCCTGTCGTGGACGCCATACTTCCTGGTGTCCATGTGGACGCAGTTCGGCACCAACTACCTGGAAAAGCAAAACTACTTCTTCACCATGCTCAGCATCAACCTGCTTGCGTTCCTCAATTCGTGCGTCAACCCATTCATCTACGCGGCCATGAGCAGGCGCTTCCGGGGCGGCTTCCGGCGCATCCTGCTTCCGGTCGCCTGCATCGGAAGCTGCAATTCCAGATCCGGCTGGCCGCCCACCGCAAGGCCAGTGAGCTGCCCCACCCGTTGTTCGTCAGCATGCGGTTTTATCATATCCCTTCCGGAGTGACCAGTCTGTTGAATGCCTACCTGAGTTATGCATTATGACAAGGTTGGCAACCTCCCGCTCCCTGCACGGCGTCAGAACTCCCTCCTCCCGTAGTGTTTTCCTATCTGAAGAATGACATGGTATTTTTATCTTAAATGTTAGACAGGAACGTAGAAAGATCCCCTTTTATTGCTATTACAACCTTCTGAAATGCGTCCTCAAAATAAATTACACTTCAACTCTAGTTTTGTGCATTATTGTCAATGTGCCACATTTGTCCTCTTTGCCTGCAGTGCCGTCTCCTCTCCCTCCCAATCAGCCTTCCAGCTCCAGCGGTGCCTGCTTCATGCAGCTCGGTTTTCTGCCTCAAAGGTTGCCTACCATCGCAAAATGTTCCCAATTCCTGCGTTTATTGGTATGTTTCAAAGAATCAAGCCCCATTTGGGGCACACGTTGTAGAACCAAAGGAATTGCGGAAATCTAAGCATCGTCGTTGTTAGAGCGGTCACACCCCTGTAAGTTCATATATGTGGAGCAGCTGTACAGAGTCTTGGTGAAGTACGAACTGAACTCACCTTCCAGCTTTTTAAGTCATCTGGGAAATGCACATCATCAAACGGCTACTCGGCCCAATCAACATGAACAATCATGGCTATATGAATATGGTCATATGAACATGTTAAAAAAAACGCCAAGCTCGTGTTTTTTTTTCTGAACATATGATCCCCTATTCGCAAGGCAAAGTTAGCTTCAACGCAAAATGTTTGAGATTCAGCGGCACCTTCACGCTACAGAAGACGACATGGCGAAATCCCCACCTACAGATGACAATCCACTTGCACGCTAGTTCCAAGCGCCCACGAATAGCGCTCCATGGAGCGCTGGCCACATGATGTGGTGTTCAAGCTGGAAGCGCGTGCGTCTGTACTTGAGAACCTAAACTAGGCAGTGGATGTTACATATCTGTAGCTTCTAGCTTCCGATGTAGGCGGGTACAGCTGCATCGTACACTATGGTGCTCATTTGGTTGAACTGGTGCATATACATAAAGTACGAGAACTAGCTCGAAAATACCAATATTACAAAGACGCGTGCTAAGTTCTGACTCAAAACCCTCTAAGTGAGCGATTGTACGTCAGTGCTTAGTCTGTCTTTGTATAGTCTGGCTAATGTTGTTTCGCGCTCTTTATGGTGCATCTTGCTTGCAATGATAGCAGGTGCATGTGTGTCGGCGTGAAACTGCAAACCTAAAGATAGTGAAAATAAAAAGCTGGGTAAATGTCATTCAGCTTAAACCAGATTTCTTTAAGCTACCTTCTCCACCTTCATAGAGTGTAATTCAGTCGGCAAATACAAAGCTCTGTGTAGTGCAACATTTGGAGAAATATTGTTATTTCCTAAGCGAACTTCTGGCTCCTGTTGAGCAGTTGCCTCTTTTAATTTTCTTGCGAAAAGGAACGCGAGAGCGCAGTTATTTCTCTACTTGTGTTGTGTTTTACTTAGGTGGGGAAGCATGATTTAATTTATTGATGCCAGATACGCGATATCTAGTAAGTGGATGCCACATCCTCCTAAATTATCCACGTGGCAGTTTCTTCACAGGGAATATTGGCTTTGCGCTCTCATATGCTGTGCTCAGATTAAGCCTTCCCGGCATTTATGGAGGATATCCGATTTGTCACTGAGCATCCATGTCTGGACGTGACGAATTGTGCAAAGCTGTGCTCTCCATCTGTTTCCAGGTGGCTCTTCACAGACACACAGTTCATTTTTGGAGCTTCAGACTTTTTTGTTACTTCCTTTTCAATTTTTCTGTTCTCTTGCTCTACCACACAGGTGTCAGTTTCAGTTATAATATGTAGCCTTGGGTTTTTTTTTTTGGCCGAGTAACTTAGTGATTTCCAGTAGCTTGTCGCGTTTTTCAGGGGCGAAGCTCCTCTTAGTCTAACTGTGTCATGCGCCACGCATAATCTAGAGAAGAAGACACGAGGAAGAAAAGAAGGCAGTATCTCCCGAACAGTATAATAGGCGGCACTGTCTCATAGACGTACGTGGAAACTGAAGTTGAGTGAGGACATTCTAGATGACCCTGTACCTGCAACTCTCTGATTGGCTGCTGCGCGGGCTGTGCCTTGGCTCGCGAGTAGCTTGCGCTCAGCTGCCTTAGCTCGTGTTCCGTCGATGTTACCCGCTCGCTGTCGGAATTCCAGAACGCGATCGGACGCATGGACGAATGCACGGAAGAACGCACACACGGACAGATGAACTGATGGAAGCTTTGCCACACCATCATTCACTCCGTGTATATGTCGAGATTTTTTTTTTGCTTATCTCCATTTGCCTATGAAATGCGGTTATTTTTTGTGACGATGATTTTAGTGGTTCTTTCGTTGACATTGGCTAGTTCAGTGTTGCTTTGAAATGACGTTGAATTAATCAACAAGTAATGTTAATTATGCACTGGCCAACATATTATCAGCGTCGATCAAACCCGGACAGCGGCAAGCCTTCGTAATACTATAGTGCGTGCTGTCCAGTTGTCACCATTGACAGGTGCGTGCATCCTGTTCAGGAACTCTGCGCAAATGAGCGTGGCGGTCGATAGTGATAAGTGAACGATGCGCACTGTACCATCGAAGGCTTGCCCCTGTGATGAGCTGGCAACAATTCATAGAATGCAAGATCATGATCGTAGAATGTAAGGTAATGTGCAGGCAGCAGTTCATAGAATACAAGATCAGGTGCCCTTAACTGCCGTTAGACTCATTACCATCAAGAACGTACATGGCATTAACCTCGTCCTTCAAGTAATAGCCGCACCGGTTCAACTAAGCACAGGTACGCGACTAAGTTGGCAGCCCCCTTCTAATAATAAAGGATGTGCACCACTATCCTACACCCCTCCTAATTGTGTCGACGTGTATATTTGTCACATCGTCATTCCCAAATTATCACTTTCGTTGATGATAAAGACCTTCAAATTTCGAAAATTGGGCGCACGTTTTGTGAGCGGCACGAACATCTGTGATGCTTCCCCGTAAGGTATTCAAAAAACAAGAACATATACAAGGCGAACCAGCATATTAACAAGAAGCTATCTTCATTACATAAATACATCTAAGATATTATGCACTAGACCACCTCTGGCTGTATTGGTGCGTGAACATCTGGTGTTTTTTTTTTCCTATACTCTTTTCTTCTCTTTCTTTGACCACAATCGCAGGCCTGCGGTTCCCGCCTATTCATCGTCGTTCCGGCTTCGCCTCCATCGGCTGCCGAACGGAACCAGCCTGCTGTCGACTGCGTCCAGTGGGTCGCAGAGCGACACCCAGACGCACTTGGCACTCCCGGGGGCTCACCCCCAGCATCGAGTGGCGGCGGCGTTGAGGAACGCGAGGCAGGCTAGACTCGCCAACGGCAACGTCATCAGAGACACGGCCACCACGACGGACACTGGACTGTTCTCGCTCTTCGCCACCATCACTGCCAAGAACGTAGTCCAGGTCGACAGCATGACCGAACAGCATCGCCGGGCTCTGAGTGACTCGATGTTGACCAGACACAATCTCTGCTGTCCTGAAAATGGCAGCCTGCCTTCCGTATCCAAAATGTTGCCCCAAATCGACCCGGCAATGACGTCGAAACGACGAGGCACCACGCAGTGATGCTTGACATTCAGCTTGCAGCCATGAGGAAAAGTTGATAAAGGGTAACGAGAAAATATTCTGACGAGTTCATCAATGTGGAGACATCGTGGTTTAGAGAAGTCCGTCTGAGAAACTAAGCCCAGTCCTTGAACAGTGTCGTCGACTGAGCTATTGAGAAAGTTGTACAAAAAAGGCGAATCTTATTGGTGTGATTCAGGTCCAAGCCCTAACATAACTATGATATTTGATGTCTTGGAAAGCTGTGTTGGTTTTGCAGCAGTTCAGTTAGAGCTTCGGTACTGCAGTGTCATCGTGAATAGTAGTGAGTCCCTTTTTGTGTGCGTGAGAATGAAGTCCCGAAGAAATAAGACGTTCGAGATCTGCAGGGAGACAGTAAACGAGAAATAGTGCTGACGTTGCGGTGCAGTTCTCTAAACCACTAATTTAGCGACGCTGTTGATCAAAAAGTGTTACTCCTTCATCTCCCGAGAAGCTCATTGAAAAAGGTTGCGTTACTAAGGTATGACATATCTATTGTAAATGTGCGGTGAACACAGTGGAGGGGACAAGAACCGTACGTTAACCCGAAAGGTTAACGTAGGGTTACTGTGTTCTCATTTAGCACAAAGTGCGGAGAACCAACTATACGTGGCTAAATTGTCTCTATGTAGTGACATGACTGTTGTAAGCAAGGACAAGATTATACTGAGTGCGGGATCACATGTGCCCTGCCTTTTCACTAGTATATATGTGGTTGAGCCTCCGGCATTCCGGAGTTCTTGGCTAGAGCCTCTGGAGTATGTGTTGACCGGGGGATGACGCCACGCAAAACGTATCCAAGTGTACATTGCAGATAAAGGTGTGATAACAAAGATGGTATTGGACGGGTGGTGATGCTCTTTTAATGTTCTTACAATAAACTTGTTCACTGTATCTAGAGGCATTCGACGATGTGTGGCTGATGTCGCCAGGGCACGTATTGAAGCTCTATGACGTGATATTGAATGGATCTAAGTGTGCGTGGGAGTAAGACTGTGTTATGGACATCATGCGAACGAAGACTGGTGGTGTAATGGTGCTAATAAAAGTGCGACTGTAACTCAAAATGTCACTGCGTGCTAGTTGCGGTTATCGCTACGTCGTCCGCTATACGTACTCTACAGTTATGTGAGAAGGCTAACTTTTTTTCATAGGTAAAATTGGTAATATTATGTGCAATATGGCTGTTTGGATGTTAATACAAGACACGGAACAAGAAAAACGAGCCATAGGCTGATATGTCTTGTAGACAATTTTACTACATAAATGGCTTGCGAAGGAACAAAAGTGCAATGCTATGACCATGATGTAGCTTGAAAGCTTTATACTGAGCACTTCACTTGAAGATATACTCAAGCTTGTCAGGCACATTTTGAATAAATCCACATTAGAGACAGTTGCAATTGGATCCAACTGCACTTATGCTCCAGCTCATGCAAAAACAGCAAGTTTTCCGTTTGTGACGATGAAGCTCAGAAGAAAGAAATGAAGTTGTTTAGGGGCGAATTTCTAGTTTGATACCCGAGGCGGGAGAGGATGAACGCTGTGAGGAAGATTTAACAGCCCACTTTCCACATTAGCGCTCCGACTCATTGCACAAAATCTAGAGCCGATATATAAGTTTTTCTTATCATAGTACCTTAAGAGCGTTTCAATGCCAAACCATTCCACACGGGAAACTGGTCCTTGAAATTTGAGGCAGATGGACGATATGGTGCTAGAATAGCTCCATATGCGATAAGCAAAAGGGCAGCATTTTATGGGACAAAAGGTCTGGTTGAAAGAGCGTGTTTTATTACCTAAAAATCATGCGTTCTGAAGAAGTCTTTTGGATTGTTTGTAAGCTCCCAGTTATTAAAATTGAAGTTTTCTAGTTGTTAAACTTACGAATATTTTCGTGGTGAAGTGTTTATAGCCTATTAGTAAAAACATTAGGGCGTACAAACTCGGGCGCATAAGAGTAGAGTTAGGCAACTTTGTGTGCCAGTCTGCTGCGGCTGTCTTTTCGCCGTTTGCTTTATTTTTTACAAGAAATAGCCCAGTCTCAGCCCAAAAACAGCTTCGACTTCCGCCGTTCTACGTAGTTCAAGTCCCCCCCACCCAAAAAAAAAATAGCAGGTCGAGTATTCAGTGTTCAGATAAGGTGAATTTACATAATCGACCAAAGTAAGATTAGCTGTGGTATAAACGTACGCACCTTGACAGTGAAATCAACTTGGAAAGTTCTGCAATTACACTTCAAAACTGCACCAGCCTCGTTCACACAAAGAAAAGTCAAGCATGAATCCGTCCTTGAGCCCCTATTACAAGAGACTCAAACAAAGAGTAACTGCGTAAAGAAACCCCAAGACCAACGGTGCTGCTTCCTGGGCATCAGGTTTTTTGTACGCGATTAGTAGTGATTGGGGTGATTTGTAGTGATTTGCCCCAAGAAGTGCTAAATTAGGTGTAAATGACACGTGTTTATGGCATTCATGAAAGAGTGAACATAAACTGGATTATAAGACTGAGACTTCGTGTTAGTAATCATTCATGGATAACCTGTTTACACAAAGCGCCTTATAAAGGAGGGCGCTCTTTAGATACACTGAAGAATAGTAACGCATTCTTATCTCTACATACGTTATGCCCGACGGTATAATCTAGTGGTCTATATTTTTGAAAACTAAAAAAAACATTATTACACTTGTATAAACCATCCCACATTTGCATACGTACTGACGATGCACTCCGCTTCTCTCGTGCACGTATCATTGTCATGGTTCGTGTGAAAAATTGTGCTCTCAGGCCACGCCCCGATTAATAAAAAAAGGTTGTTTGGCCATCACATGAAAGTACTTACAGCCTGTCTTATACTTGAGCTCAGATCCATAGTGTTCTTATATAGCCCCGTATGTATTGTCTCCCTTCCACTGGAGCAAAGTACTTGTTTGATACACATGTTGTACGGAAATACAAAAGAACCCAAAAATTTGAGGCATTGTGCTGGTACCAATTACTGCTGTAAACGAAGTTGAGAATATTCCGCTCGTTTTTCTGTGGTCTCTTTGCAAGTATTTTTAAGAGACCAGTAACAATATTTGAAACTATTCGCAAAAGTTCTGAGAAGGTTGCCTCAGTTTATCTGATAATTAAGATAGTGACTTAGGTACTCCGAATAAAGTCATTTCTTACCGATTTTCAGATGCCAGAATTCATACGGATCGCAGCGCCACCACATCAAATCTTCAGACGTCACTACATTTGTGACGACGTAAGGCTTTGCGACGTCTCTTGCACGACTGATGTGATTTGTTACCTAGCATTTGTAAAATACCAAGTGAAACAGCACCAGCGGTGGCACTGAGATGAACTAAATGTACGCATGTTATGGTCCTAAAGATCTTCCGAACGGTGGCCGACAATCGTGGAGAGAAGAGTTTCGTCCGCGTCACCCAGCCAAAGCAAGAAGCTGAGAAGAAAAAACACGTATTCACGGGAGAGTAAATTTTCAATCACCTGTAGCTCTATTCAAACAAGTCAATTAACCTCAATGCAGCACAGGTTATTTGCTCTAGCTATAATAAAATTCTTTCCATAAATCAAAGGAATCTATCAACCATTCAGATATTTTTGTGCATACCAGAGCGATAAATATGTTGGAAACTCTTGCACGGTGGGCATTGCAACTCAGAAGTGTGGTGGTTTCCGCTAGAGGGCATTGCAAGCTAGGTAAACAATGGGATGGACATCATTTGAGGGCAGGGAAGCTAGCAGCAAGATAAAATTTGAGAAACGATTGAGAGAAATGGGGAAAGAGCGTTGGGCTAGGAAGGTTTTCAGCTACTTGTACATGAAGAATGTCGATACAAAATGGAGGAAGCGAACCAGGAAGTTGACTGGTAAATACTTAGAAAACAGCAGGTGGCCAAACCAAAAAGAACTATCGGTTAAGAAGAAAGTGAAGGAAACGGAGACTGACATGTGGAGAATGGGCATGATTAAGAAGTCCGCACTAGAGATCTATCGAACTTTTAAGCAGGAAATTGCCAAGGAAAGGATCTATAATAATACTCGGGGTAGTTCTCTACTGTTTGAGGCCAGGACGGGAGTACTGCAAACCAAGACATATCGGGCCAAATACGAAGGGGTAGACACAGTATGCAGTGCGTGTGGAGAGGAAGAAGAAACTGCCGAACACTTGATAATGTTCTGTAAAGGGCTTCCCTTTACAGTTCAGGATGATGGCGCAGAGTTTTTTAAAGCACTGGGGTTTAGGGACCGGGAGGGCAAAATAAACTTTATGCGGGTAGACTTAACTAGAAGGAGGTTATTTGATTGGTGGCTAAATCAAGGCACGTGTGAAAATTAAACTCTTCACTGCAAAGTACGAATCCTCAAACTCACTTTTTAAGGAAAAAAAATATAGTTTTAGGTTCATTAGGTATTACGGCTTGGTGGCGCTAGCCACCGCCCGATCTAAAGGGTACAGCCATATCCCTCCATCCATCCAACAATGTCAAAGTCAACTGTTTAACTACACAATGATGTGCTTCGCAACGTGAATACCAAGTTGTCATCTACAAATCAAGAAAAAAAATATTTCCATGAAGGATTTAACCAAGAATTGTCAGATAGCTAGACCGTGCATATATTCACCACATGTTGTAATGCATCAAATATGGCGGTAAGTAACGCAAGATGTCTAACCACTTAACCGACTGTTTCCCGAGTGTTAGAGTGCTTAAAAGTAACCGCGAACGCTGATAAACGTTTTACCGTTTGCAATGTGATCTGGCTGTCTAACTTCGTTTGCAGCGTACCCATCGCCACAGGGTGTCACATCTTACTTACTCTTTATTCACAACATTGATGTCATGCTGATGTAATGATGCGATTCTGATGTCAACCCAAGCTTTGATTGAAAATGGTTCTCTTAGAAAGGCTCAGAAGAGTTTTGTAAGCTCCGTTTGGTAGCTCAACAATGGTTTCCTTTGAGTGAAGTAATGATGACAGTATACAGATGACTGGCTACAGAGGTAACCATCACCTATCGGCCTTGAATCACAGCAACTGTGTTGCTGGTTTTTATCAAGCTGTGCAGAGGAGACACCTTGCACCTGGACACCATATGTTGAGATGACACCACGTATTGAGATACGTAAATAAACCTCACGTAACTATTTTAAAATACGATCTTTTGTTCTAAATTGCATGTAAAATGTGAACAAGGCGAACACGCAAAGCACGACTCTATATAAGCTCATCTATGAAAAAGACAGAGTGCATGTCACAAACATGGATTCACAAAAGGCCAAACCATACGTCCTTCTTATAGCCACTAATTCCCCTTGTGATCCCGAGCGTGCAAGCTGTGAAAGTGTCTTTACGTATTGCACTGTGAAATTATGTACAATGTGTAGCACGTGATTCAATTCTATATGATACATGTTCATACGCGCTCACTAGAGTGTACGGCGAGAGCGTTTCATGAACGTTTGCTGTTGTTAAAAGCAAAAGATATTTTCTGTTGAACAAATAAAATCACATGTTTTGTACTAAATCTGACCATGTGGTTAATAACTTAAAAAAAGTTCAGTGGCCTTTTACTGAATGTGAAGATCATGCTCAATATCTATCTATCTATCTATCTATCTATCTATCTATCTATCTATCTATCTATCTATCTATCTATCTATCTATCTATCTATCTATCTATCTATCTATCTATCTATCTATCTATCTATCTATTATATGGGAGTTTTGGGACAATAAACCCCACATATCAATCAATCTATCTATCTCTCCGTCTGTCTATCTGTTTGTCTATGTATAGATAGATAGATAGATAGATAGACAGATAGATAGATAGTAGATAGATAGATAGATAAATAGACAGATAGATAGATAAACAAATCGACAGATAGATAGATAGATAGATAGATAAATCGATAGATAGATAAATAAATAGACAGATAGATAGATAAATAAATCGACAGGTAGATAGATAGATAGATAGATAAATAAATAGACAGATATACAAATAAATAAATCGACAGATAGATAGATAGATAGATAGATAGATAGATAAATCAATAGATAGATAGATAGATAGATAGATAGATAGATAGATAAATCAATAGATAGATATATAAATAAATAGACAGATAGATAGATAAATAAATCGACAGATAGATAGATAGATAGATAAATAAATCGACAGATAGATAGATAGATAGATAAATCAATAGATAGATAGATAAATAAATAGACAGATAGATAGATAAATAAATCGACAGATAGATAGATAGATAGATAAATCAATAGATAGATAGATAAATAAATAGACAGATAGATAGATAAATAAATCGACAGATAGATAGATAGATAGATAGATAGATAGATAGTAGATAGATAGATAGATAAATAGACAGATAGATAGATAAATAAATCGACAGATAGATAGATAGATAGATAAATCGATAGATAGATAAATAGATAGATAGATAGATAGATAGATAGATAGATAGATAAATAGACAGATAGATAGATAAATAAATCGACAGGTAGATAGATAGGTAGATAGATAGATAGATAGATAGATAGATAAATAGACAGACAAATAAATAAATCGACAGATAGATAGATAGATAGATAGATAGATAGATAGATAGATAGATAGATAGATAGATAGATAGATAGATAGATAAATCGATAGATAGATAGATAGATAGATAGATAAATCGATAGATGAATAGAACGATAAATAGACAGATAGATAGATAAATAAATCGACAGATAGATAGATAGATAGATAGATAGATAGATAGATAGATAGATAGATAGATAGATAGATATATAGATAGATAGATAGATAGATAGATAGATAGATAGATAGATGAGCGAGAAAAGCAGTCTATGGACAAGAGCTTTTGGTTGCAAAACAATTCATAGTAATAAGGGCTGCAGCGCGAGCACGAAGGTGCTAGAAGAAACACTTTGTCCTCTTTGCTTTCCTTGCCTCGTCTTTCGTCTGTTTTTTCTAGCACCTTCGTGCTCGCGCTGGAGCCCTTATTACCATGAATTCAAACCAACAAGCCCAAATAGCCGTTCTTCTTCAATTGGAAAACAAACCTTACAGAAAAGCTTCCTAGCAGATTGTTGAAAACTGTTCATTGGAAGGTCACGTGCAGAATGGCAAGCAGGCCGAACGTGCCCCGCATTTGTCAGGCACACATGACGCACGAAACGTACTCACAGATACAGATGAACGTGAATAAGCATCGCAGTTGTTACTTCGAGGTGTCTGACTTACAAAGGAGTACAGCACAAGACGATAGGATACGTGCTGTCTTCCTTTCTTCGCTGCGTATTCTACTTAGCGATGAACAAACAAGCTAAAACACTTTCTTTTCTCTATTTTTCTTTTCTGGGTTTCCGTTTTCTTGCTCACCAAACTGGGAAAACTAATTTTGCGCTATTTCTGCGTTGAAAGACGGAGGAAATAAATTAATTATGCAGTCGTTTTCATGGACGACAAGTGAACACTTATTGCCGCGGCGCATGTTGGTGCAGTGAAGGCGAAAACCAGGGGCGTCGAATGCTTTTAGCGGCAAAATGGAACGACACTTAGGTTTTGTGCAAAAATAATGTGCACGAATCGGCATTCTCGGCTTCTCACTACGTTTCGCGTAGCGAAGCCACTTCAGGCTGATTGGCCTTTACCTTCGTTTCGTATTTCTGCAGCTTTTCAGGAATAAAACCTGTTCATTCAAAAATAAGGCAGTTTTCTCTCTCAGGCCGCGTACACCTGTTTACAGCACTAGACGGCTATTTAATACACTGTTGTCGGCGCCCTTTTTTTACGCTATACCTGCAACGAGTCTCATCTGTGGTGGAGAGTCTTTCGTAGCAATGAAAGAAATCAATGCATGCCAGTACAGAAGAACCCACCTTTACTGCGGCGCAGTCGAACAGAGCACCTCCATTTTTGTGTGGCATTTATTTACCTAATAAAAACAACTCATCGACTAAATAAGTAATCTTTATCATAAAATATGCTCTCTATAAGCTTCTACATGCTTCAACATTAAAGACGAATTACAGAAGTGAAGAGAACTTTACAGGTAAGAGATCATTCAATACATGAATTTACAAAAGAACGCACTTTTTCGCTGAAAGTACTATCTCGTGTCGAGATAGTAATTGTGGTTGTTCATGACATTTATTAGACTTGAAAAATATTTGCTCAGCAAATTCGTTATTCTAAGCATAAAATATCCCTTTGTACACTACTGCCTCCTCAAATATCCAAATATGACTGCATCAGAAAGATGTGCTTTAAATGCTTACGAATAATTTTCTGTGCAGATCTTCGAGCCGGCTGCGTTAAGGGGTGCTAATGTAGTGCAAAATTTGCGCGGTATTTTTTCCATTTCTCAGTCATAATTTTGGCCCCAGAAATATATTTGTTCAAAATTACTTCTGATATTCTATTAGTGTTGATATCATTATTATTGATTAGCTTCCGCACAGTTATTTTGAATAAATTGATAACACAAGAGCATATACTTGTCCTATAATGTGTTTCCTTTCTACTCCTTTCATTTGTCTCAATTGATATAATTGTGATGTATTCTCGCCCTTAAATTATGATACTGTATGAGCATATGTGTGTTGTATTTGTGCTGTAAGTATGACGTTGTGTACGGCTTGAAGTGCCATTTTGTAGCACCTGCTATCACGTAGCCGGTTCACATAGCTGGTTGCCTCTTCCTGTCGAGGAACGGCTTTCTTAATTTCACTCGTTCACTCGTGCACCAATGGTTTGCTGTTCTGTTTTTCGATATATTGCATGACTACCCTGTATTTTTTTCTTACTGATGCCTTGTTTTGCTTTTTTAATTCCTTTCATGATTCCTTACTCCACACATTTTGATGTTACACTTTAGACTTAATGAAAAAACCCAATATCGTAGGTCGTTGTTCTCATTACAGCATCAATTGATATTCCATTTATCTTCGAAGACGCTCTCCGATGTCAACGCTGTTGTGTGCTCCAGTAGGATGCCAAGAATAGAAACATTCCTCTTTCCTATCTCCTATGTTTTTACTATTTTCGTTGCGCTGTATCCCATACATACACAAGCAAAGAGAAAGCGGCACTGAGCCACGGGATCCTTGTCCATTCGGGAGCATCTTTTGTACAAAAGTTGTTCCTTGTTAAAATTATGCACGCACGCTTCTTTCACGTTTTTTTTTTCCTTAGAAGTGCCCTTGCTAAGCACATTAGGCTGGTAAATATATATATATATATATATATATATATATATATATATATATATATATATATATATATATATATATATATATATATATATATATATATATATATATATATATATATATATATATATATATATATTAAATATCAAGTAATCGAAATTAATGAACGCAGCACCAAAAAAGCTCTCTTTTTTTTTGGGCCGATGCAGTTTCGCAAAATATCGCATTGCTGGAGGGCCCCACACATGGAGTTTTTATTGGTCAGTAGAAGAAAAGGGCGAATCGAAAGAATATATATTTGGAAAAAAGATCCTGGGATAAACATAGGAAATGGATATTCTAAAGAGAGAACCATGACAAAAATGCGTGTGAGCAATAAGAAATGAACGTTCAACTTAGCTCACTCGCTAGAGAAAGGTTGCCAACGGGCAGAGCAATCTCCGGTCGCTCTTTCTGACCTGTGAGGTTTCTGCATTTTATATTTCTGTCGATGTCGGAGCAATTCTGACCCTCAAAACAAATTGCGAAAAGTTTGAGTAGCCGAGCATGAAAGCTTGCGCTTTAGACTCACTTTAAAGATGAAATGACGTTGTAATAAGAGTGTTGTGTTGTGGACCCGTGGAGGAGACTACCCGGCTGTGCACGAGCCCAAAATATGAGTGACGTAGGATGACTAAGACGG
Organism: Rhipicephalus annulatus; assembly: GCA_013436015.1. Taxonomy (NCBI): domain Eukaryota; kingdom Metazoa; phylum Arthropoda; class Arachnida; order Ixodida; family Ixodidae; genus Rhipicephalus; species Rhipicephalus annulatus. The sequence continues at coordinate 581,002 of WOVY01012086.1, read as the reverse complement.
CGCTAGACGAGTGGGTTAACGTGAAAGCGTTACATATTAGTGCAAACGAAGAAGAGAAAAAATGAAGATATATAAAATATAGGGAGGGTAAATAGACTGCATGTAGTTTGCTGGGACACGAAAAAGGTAAGAGTAAGCGGAGATGTCAATCGCTAAAGTGCGATTGGTTATTTGAAATAACAGATGCGCGCATGCGTGCATGTAGATCTGGATAAAGTGGTCACACTCGCAAATTAAAGAGCTGCATCTCACTTGGCAAAGGTGAGACGGATGTATCACTGATTGGTATCACTTTCACACTAAGAAGATTGGCACGAGCTATCAGTGATACGTGTGTGTCACTTTTCCAAAATGAAAAGCAGCTCTCCGACAAGCTAGTATGATCGCTCTTTGGCAATACTGATACATGCATGCGGAGATAGTCGAAAGATCGTGGCTTTTTCTTTCAAACAAACTGTTGAAGTTGAGAGCTGAACCTTTCTGCTCACTCCTCCTTTTTGTTTCATGTCTTTTTTCAAACTTGATTGGATATGTGGGGTTTAACGTCCCAAAACCACCGTATGATTTTGGGAGAAGCCTTAGTGGAGGGCTTCAGAAATTTCAGCCACCTGCGGTTCTTTAGCGTGCACCCAAATCTGATCACACTGGCCTACATCATTTTCGCCTCCATTGAAATTGCAGCTGCTGCAGCCGTAATTTGATTCCACGACCTGCGCGTCAACAGCTGAGTACCTTAGTCATAATAAATCACCGCGGCGAGGCTCACTTTTCAAGCGTGAGCCATTATCTAACCCATCAACGTAGGATGATGCATAAAAATTTCCGAGACTGCACAACGACAGTTCCTAAGAGATAAGCACGCGACCAAACTTCTTTGTGATGCCTTGAACGAACGAACTGGTTAACGAATGTTAATTTCCAGCGAAATACTGACAATCGGGCTCGATAAGTGAACGAGGTGAGATGGAGCGAAAAAAATCACGGCATATCCACGAAGTGAGTTACGATGAGTGAGCGAAGCAGTGAGAGCGTTCGGATACCACGTGAAATTCATCACTCATGCATGTAAACGAGTGACAAGGCGGTGTGCAGTTATATATAATGTTTATTCGTAATAACTGTTATGGTGTTTTAAGTTGTGAATTTCGTTTTGCCTTCATTGTTACTGCTTTGTGGCATCGAATGTAGCATGAAGTTGGTGGAGACGAGGTTGGGGCAGGTTCCGATGGTGGTTGTGGGTTGTTCACAGCAATAACAAATACATCGTAGAGGACATCGAGACGTAATCTGATGCAGAAGCCAGTCATTGTCCGTGATCATTAGCGTCATGATTTTAATCGTAATCTGCGTCGTCGTCGTCATGGTGTATAGTAGGTACCTTGCTTGTCATGGCAGAAAGAGAATCTGGCTCTGTAACGCGCTGGTTCTTAATCATTATCAGCATCATCATCATGGTAGGCGGTGAACACGGCACACACCAACGCTGCACAAGCATCAACCTTAAAAAGCTTAGCACCTTAAAAAACGAAAAACATCCACAGGAATGTGAGCACATTCATGCGGCGAACGTATGTCCGCACCACTAGGCGACAAATTGTAAGAGACGCTGTATGATGATTGTAAGAGACGCTGTAGTGGAGGGTTCCAGAAATTTCGACCACCTGGGGTTCTTTAACGTGCACCTAAATCAAAGAACACGGGCCTCAAGCACTTTCTTTTACTTCGAAAATATGGCCACTGAGTCCGGGATTTGCTCCTGCAACCTGCGGGTCAGCTGCCGAGTGTCTTAGCCACTAGACCACCGTCGCTGGTAATGTCATGAATGGAGATAGCAGAAAAGAATGAATAACCGTTAAAGGGCGTGAAAGGCTAAGTGCCTCAAAAGTAGTGGAAAGATCTCAGGGAACGTGTGTTCCAGGAGCTACATTTTTGGAGTATACTTTGTTTTATTTTGGGGTTGTTGATGTAGAATTATTGGCTATTTAAAAACCATTGTGCTAAACATGAAACATTTAATGGGAGCAGGAAAATAACACACGTGATGCTTCATGTTTGTTTGCTTGCTAACGACCTTCTCAAACGTGGTTCAAACAAGATGATCTATACTCCCTAATGTCAGCACCATCTGGCAAGTGACAGCTCCGTTCACGTCCCAGTGACCCAGTGAACCGCGTCTTTCTTGTCAGCCGTATGAGACGGGTAGGCTAGAAAAAAAAAATTCTTTGTCGACGCAGGACGAGATGGGCTTCACTATAGGCTGTTTGTGGAACGACAGCAGTTCACGCCATAGGAACCGCTGCACAAAGATAGAAAATATTTCTCACAATTTTCCAAACTCGACAATTCGCTCCACGCTACACTGACCTTCTAATATCGACGCGTCACTGTTGCGAATGAAGAACAAGTTGTTTTGTTTGCGTGAGTTTTTTGAACAGCTAGCACCGTGCTTCGTACGTTGGAGCTCATAAAAATGTCCTAAAAACAGTTAAACATCCACATTGTTCTGTAAACTAGAACTTTGTTGTCATTTATTTCGCCATCGTAGCTTCATTTTTAAACAAGGTAGTGGTTGGACATTAAAGTTTAAATATTGAATTGAATTGACCTGATGGTGAGGGGTACTAGAAGGGTTCAAACGCGGCCTTGCTGGCCTCACTTTGACGGGGCCGAAGTGCCAGAGTACCCTGCACTGTGCGATGTCAGGCAAAGACCATCAGACCAAAAGCCTCTTGCTCATGTCGTAGTTTTGGCACGTATATGGTTCCAGACATTTTAACATAACTTGTTTAGGGACTAGTAGGTTCACACTTCCAAACTAATTTAGTGATTTATTTGTGGGGTTTAACGTCCCAAAACCACCACAACATTATGAGAGACGCGGTAGTGGAGGGTTCTGAATATTTCGACCACCTGGGGTTCTTTAACGTGCACCCAAGTCTGAACAAACAGGCCTACAGCATTTTCGCCTCCATCGGAAATGCAGCCGCCGCAGCCGGGATTTGATCCCGCGACCTGCGGGTCAGCAGCCGAGTACCTTAGCCACTAGAAATACTTCTAATCTACCGAGCGCGAATATAGTACGGGCCAATGAGCAGCTATATTGAAAAAAAACAGAGGTCTATATAGCGCAAACCTTGTTGCTACATAAACCATGCGTTCATGGTTTGTGCGGCAACAAGGAAACACGAGAACGCGGGCGCTCTGTTTTCGACAATGCAGCATTTCATTTCTCTGTACAAGCTTATGAATTTCGGGGCTGTGCGGGAATTCGGCGGTCATAGCACTTACGGAACCCCTGTCAGAACATAAGAAAGCGAATGTGTCAAAGATAGTACAGCGATGTTGCGCAACAAAGTAATAAAATCATACTGTCTGATGTTCTAAACTGCGTTTGGGCATCAAAAGAAGTAATTTTTCGTGTGTGTGTGGTTATAATGAGCAGTGCTTTTGTGCATGCAGATTATTCAGTATACAGAGTAACTTCAGTTGAACAATTTTTAGGTCCATCCCCCAAATAATTTTTGCTAAAATGAAAGCTATAGGTGGCTAAAAGTTGCTCTAAATGGTTAAAGTTTCCAACGTTCAAATAAAATTTAAACTTTTGTTCAAAACACTGCTTATTTGAAGCTGAATATCAGCTAATTTAGGGTGTTTTGAAGAATTTACTAATACCTTGCCACAATCAAGCACTCAAAATAACGTACTAATAGTATGTGGGATTCTACGCCCCGAAACCATGATTTGATTATGAGGGATGCCGTTGTGCGGCGCTCCGGAATTTTCGGCTCCATCAGGATTTGGCCGTCATCAAACCTATGACCTTCGTTGTCAGTTTCCCAGCACCCTAGGCATTCAACCATCGAGGCTGACCAATTAATCATTTAAGGGAATTATAGTAAAGCGGTTTTTCGCGTATAAGTACATTTTCACAATATCGAAAACATCATTCTTACCGCGACACTAGCCCTGGTACAGGAGAAATCGTGCGAAAAGAAACTGTGGGTGGAGACGCCCTTTTCAGATACCCGCAACCGGCACTATGATGCCATAAATTTTGAGGGCATCTACTGAGTCAAAGTTTCTATTTCATAAAATTTAAGTACATTTTAATCTGTGGGTTTTATACACTTAGCATACGGAGACTCAGAAGATTTTCATCATACCACTGTCGCGTAAGAACAAAAACACATTGCGGAATTTTTCGCGTCTCGCGCAGAGATTGTGGAGCGAATTTTGAAAGTTCAACTTTAACCTTCATTGTCGTCGCTAATAATGAACGGTGGTAGATCTTATGACATTAGAGTTCTCAGAGTGCAGTTAATCAACCTAAACTAACTCACCGTTTTTCTTTATTATGCCTTTACTACTGTGTCCACGCTCTCACTATTCTTCCCCAGCGTGTCACTCTGCTATTGACAGCAATGGGCTTCCTTTTTTTTTTCAAGTACATCAGTGCTTCTTTGTCTGAATTTTTTTCTGTTTCCTCAAAAAAGTTTTAGATGCGGAAGCATCTTATACTCGCGCCTTGTAGTGCGCCGTCCGCGCCATCCGCACCGCTTCTCGAACATTCGACAGCTGACGCGCGCGCATGCGCCGTCGCGCCGTCGCCCATCATCTGTGCCGCGCGCGCTTCTCCTTCGAGAACATTCGACAGCTGACAGCGCATGCGCCGTCGCGCCGTCGCCATCTGTGCCGGGCGCGCGCTTCTCCTTCGAGAACATTCGACAGCTGACAGCGCATGCGCCGTCGCGCTGTATATATACTCAAGGTCGGCGCTCGCTCGCTCAGTTTCCGCTCGTTCGTTGGTTTGTACTCACTCTTTACTTTACCGACCACAAAGCCATCGTCCTCAAAGTTCGTCGCAATAAATAAAACACCGCCCTTTCGCATACGTGCCGTACGTGTTCACTCATTTAACACCCCATTTCACAACCACGTTAACCAATTTAGCCATCGACCCAAGTAAGTCGCACTTTAACACCCCGTTAACCAATTATATGCTCCGCATCCTCCTCAGTGTTCCCCCGAGGGAAGCTGCGGGCAATTTTTTTTTGTTTTTCCTAATCTTCTTCTTTCTGAGATAGAATGAAAGAAAGTTATACTGAAGGACTCGGTTTCTTCGTCAGACACAATTATAATAAAAACTGACAAACAATTAGAAGTAGGAACGTATAGGAGTGGTGTTAAAAGCAATTGTTTGTAACTGTGACTAAAGAAAAGTGGACGATCAGATAGCTTATCGTGGGCAGGGACGAAACCTGCGACTTTTGAATAACGTGTTTAATGCTACACCGAAAGGGCAATTCATGGCCGAATCCCCCCCTTCTTTTCATGGGTATATATATGAATTAAAACATGGCATAGTCAGTCAGCGCCGCCTGTTGCCATTGCGGCGAGTGTGGGACACTCGTTTTTTTTCCCGTTGGTGTTGCGTAGTACGCGATCTTATCACGTTCTGGCACAATATCTACCGACTGTCTCACAGTATCCACTAGACACTAGAGTCACCAATAAAATAGTCCTCGAAACGCAAGGCGCTCTCTGTACGCAATGTTTCGAAAATATCTTTGCAATAAGAGGTGTGAGTCACAAATATGTTTACAGAACTGAAATGTGCTCCGCAATATTACTGTTTAACTAAAATGCGTTAGCAATGGGAGCGATGGCTCTGGATTTCAAGATTGTTCGTCCAACTGACGTACATTAAAGTTTGCTCATACATATTGCGTGCGATTTTTTCTGTTTCCTATTGTATTAGTGCTCTAGAGTCGACCATCCCGAACATTTGCTACTAGGCTTTTCTTAAGTACACTTTGTCGAATAAAGCCTGCCAAGCCAGTCAGTTTCAACACTCTCCCTGTTCAGGTTGCGTTGGCAGTGTTGCCTAGCGTTTTGTAAGGCGATTGCTATGCATCTCCATCAAAATCCCTTTCAATAGCGCACCGAAAGAACACCTCCCTTTTTATCTACTCAATTTTCACACCTCTGTTGTCATGGAATTCCCTCTCTTCTTCGTGGGTGTTTGAGCTTCTGCGAATAGGCAGGTGAGGTGCTGTGGCGTCTTATTAAAAATGGCCGCATTCACGGTGGACCGTATTCGTAGACGCACCTGTACAAGTGAGAGAAGGCACCCTCGCTTGTTGGAGCAGGTGCACGTGGTATGAAATTTAGAAGGCTCATCAATATGCGGTGGAGCGAAGGCAGGACAGCGAAGTGCCGACGTCACAAAAGGCGTTTCTCAGACGAAGCGTCGTCGGAGCCGCTTTGTTCAGTAGGTGTGGCAGCACCTCTTATTGCTGCCAGGTTATATATTGTTCATAATGAAATTTTAGAAGTTTTTAAGCATGTAAAACCTCGGGGTTCTGCACAAAATACGGGCGAATGGTATGCCTTGACTACAGCTACTGCGAGATCCCCCCTAAAAGAAACGACACGTCAAGTAATAGAAAATGTACTGATGGCAGCTTTGATTTTTTATTTAATAAAACGCATGACGGCACGTATACTTCACAGCAGTGATATATGGCGATCCTCCCTGATCATTTACTTCACCGCTATGTGCTTTTGCGCAACCTGATGTGCGAAGTGACGCGTGTAAAACTTTCTATGTAAGTGATGGGGTTTGACGCTCAAAACCACGATATCACTATGAGGGATGCCTTTGTGGAGGGCTACGAAAATTTCGACCACCTGCAAGTCGATTAACGCACACCGAAGTCTAGTTACACGTGTCTCCAGCATTCCACTTTCTTCGAAATGGGGCTGCCGTCGCTAGGACTCGATTCCATGCCTTCAGGGTCACCAGTTGAGCACCACAACCAAGAAACCGCCATTGTGTTGTAATGATTTTAATGCCTTTCTTCGGGCATGTACGAACTATCCCACCTTTCAACGCTTGCTCAGCTTCTTGAGGCTCAAAAGTACGCACCGTGAGACAAAAAAAAAAGATGCAAACAATGACAAAACTTGACTTGCACTGTAAAGCAGTTTGAACCCTTAAGGGTATTTTTTCGTGTCTATAACTAACTTATTACGATAAGGGTGTTAATTGTAGACATGTAGAGCACCTTAAAAGGTGGAAACTAGTATAGTGTGCAATATGGGATGCAAACTGGTTTACAGTGTACAATTGTGGGTGCAAACTGGTTTACAGTGCTCGATTGGGGTCGCGAACTTGTTCACAGTGTACAGTTAGGGGTGCAAACTGGTTTATAGTGTACCACGGGGGGCGAAAACTTGTTTCCAGTGTACAATTGGGAGTGAAATCTGCTTTATAGTGTACAATTAGGGGTCAAACTGGTTTACAGTGTACAATTAGGGGGTGCAAACTTGTTTACAATGCGTGATTGGGGGTGCACACTGGTTGCCAGTGTACAATTGAGGGTGAAAAGTCGTTTACAGTGTACAATTGGGGGCGCGATCTGGTTTCAAGTGTACATTTGAGGATGCAAGCTGGTGTAAAGTGTACAATTAGGGGTGCAAACTGATTTACAGTGTGTGATTGAGGGTTCACACTAGTTTACAGTGTACGATTGGAACTTTTTTAGAAGTTTGTGCATTCACTCTCTACAATATGGCTCACTGCCTTATAGTTGTCTGTGGCAAAACGGGCGTTCTTCTGTGAAATCTGGCCATATTTACTCATTTCTTACCCCTACCGAGCCCATATGTAGATCACGTAGTCTATTCAGTTATTACCTTTTAAATCTTGCTTGTAAAGGCACTTTTTAGTGGCTTTTTTTTGTTTGGTTTCACATCATTGGGAATCAAGGCAGCACGAAAGCATTTTCTCAGGGTTGTTTATGCATACAACGGCTAACTTTGGTAGCTAGAGATCGATGTAAGGGCTTGTAAATATTTAGGCATCAGCCAAAAAGTCAAAAGCGTGCAAAAATATGGGTGGGCGGTGAGTTGTTTGAACGAGTCAAATGCGCCATTAGTTATAACCGTACGGGCAAGCTCTAAAACAGAAAATGAGACGAATCTGTCGAAGATATTTCAGCGATGTTGTGCAACAAAAAAAAATCACACTATTTGATGTTCTAACCTGCCCTCGGGCATCGGACGACAGGATTTGAACAACATATTCAATCCCCCCTCCCTTAACTTATACAGTGGTCGACCAGTTGACGTGGAAGACACCGTTTTCAACATTGAGTAACCACCTCGGGTGACTCCCACTTCCTTCTGCGTAAAACAGAATCCCGAAAGAACATCGCGCAGATGTGAAGAACGTGACTTGGCTTTTTGGATTACTGGCTGAGGGTAGGGGAGTTGATTAGGACAACGAGAAAGAGCGCTTCTGCACATGCATATCTACCTGCTGTCTTTTTTTTTTCCTTGGAATGGCCTATGCGCTGCAAATAGCTGAAACTTGTATATAATATTGTTGTATCCACTGTTGGATGTTTGGAAGACATCGGTTGAACAAAGCTCAATTTTTTCAGATTTGACCAGCAGTCATTTTACTTTTACGTTTGTTTTATGAAACTTGTAAGACCAGCCCTTGTAAGACAAGTTAAAATGTTGGGCCACTAGGCACGAAGGCGTATACGAAAAATATCTTTTCAGCAGTGTTGACATGAAGGCAGTGTGAAATTTTACATTTAACAGGGAGTAAATTTCAAACTTCAGATCAAACTGAACGTGAGAGCCTAGGCGTGGTGTATGTCATACAATAGCATACATAGTTGAGTGCTCATAAAAATACATGACAGCCAGATTGCTTTAGTAGATTAGAAAGCACCCACAGTTTTCTTTTCTTAAGATTCCTCTAGTTTACTGCTAAACAAAGCTGCTGCAGCAATTTTCAGCTAAGTGCGACGATTGCAGTGCGAATTTTCGCATGTAGAACTGCCGCAAATATTGCTCTTCACTTACTACTCCGATGGCTTCCAGCAGCGGTACGGCTGATGCTCTTGCTTTCGTGGGGACAGGATGTATTTACACGTACGTGTTATTCTCCACATTCAGAGGCTCAGCATGTCGCACAACTTCACTTCATTGCTGTTGTGCCGCCTTTATCGGCTATTTTGTTCATTACATGCGGGCACAGGCATGAAAGCTGGCACGAAAACATTAAAAGGCACATAAAAGTACTGTTGGCAGGGGGACTTGAAAGTGGTTATTATTTTGAAAGTTTCATTGTTTCACCAGTGGACACGTGTGAGTAAAATGTCAAGCACAGATAAAGCTCACGGAAGGTAATAATTAAGAAACATAACACACGTACATCAGATGTGCGAGATTTATGCTGCTCGTTATCTCTAAGTATATCCGCACGCTTTGGAAAAGGCGAATGTGTAGACTGTAATTTGTTTTATAACAACTTAGCCTATTAAAGCGACAGGCAGAGTGACTTTTACCATTTTGGTGACCAATAACGCGATGATAGCTTTCGAAATTTATACAGGTATGCGTTCCTGATGATCATGGAGTATATGAAGTTGAATTAAGAAATAGCCAGGTATGCGAAAGATTGTTAAGCATGTGTGTCCGTGGTACAGTGGCCTATGTCACTGCAAGTTGTCGCCACCCTGACTATAGGTGACCCGAGGAAGTGAATTCTCATGACTACTGGACATAATGCACAAAATTATGAAAGTAGTTTTACTCTGGAAAACGTTCTTGATAAGCGAAAAAAAGAACAGTAAGAAGCAGCACACGGGAGACCGTAAGACTCGATAACGTCAGCACGTACATCTTGCACGTAAAAGTGTGCACACACCATCGTCAGTCTACAAGAAAGAAAAACTTGATCCCGCTGCCCTTTCCTGCACATTTAGCCTCTCTTTCCATCGACTCCCGAAGACCACTCGCAAAGTGCTCAACGTGAGCCCAAGCACTTAGTGCGGCATCACAGAGTTCAACGTGAGCTTGCAAGATTCAACGTTACAAAGCAAAACTATGGAAACCGTAGCACTTACTTTCACTATAAGTGCTTCCTTCCCAGTCTGCGAAACAGAGCTCTGACAGTGCTGGTACGGGAGTCTAATAAGATTTACGTGAGCTGCTATTACTTCACTATCCGGCTGCGCGAAGCATCGCCACTGCAGTTAATACTGCCACAGACACGTTTCTGGCTGTAAGTGGACACGTAAGCTTAAGTATCCTTGTAGTAAGTGCTTATATCAGGACTCCCGTAAAAATGTTTTATTTCTTCTAACTGCTTTGTTACTTTAGCAAATGAGGAAAAGCTGTACTATACGCACCGCAAGCGTTTTAAAGTGCTTAAGAATGGTTACTGGGAGTGCATATACAAAATGAATCTCGAGTGTTTAGGAATGTTTTAGAGTTAGAACCTCACACTCTGTTAAACTTAATGAAGACCGCGACGTGAATTACGACTGCGACACGTTGCACATTGGCTCATACCTTTTGTTTTGAATATTCACTGAAGTATTCTTGTTTCGTGATCATGGGATCTGCTAAAATGCAGAAGCAAAGTTCAGCTGATGGTTGATTCTCATTCTTGATTAATGAACCGCTTCTTTTTGCGAGACGATGTCACAATCTCACGCATCCAACAACTCTCATCAACCTGAAAAATAGCAAACTATTTCTGAAGTGAAACGTATTCACAAAAAAAAAACGAATAGATAGCGAGCCACACCGCCTCCTGGTAGTGGAGGGCTTTTCAAACCTGGACATATGCCAAGTTAGAATGGTTTCTTTTTTAGCAACTTCTCGCGGGCTCTTCCTTTGAGTCGCTGTCAATGGTTGTTCGAGTATGTGAAAAGTAAGGAAATATTTCACCAAAACTGAAAACAAAAGGGTATTACAGCACTTGCGAGAAAGCTCTTTGTGTGTTCGCCTGGAATTTGAGTTGTGCGGGAAGTTGTGCGTCACTTGCCAACAATCCTCGCTTCGTTCGAAATTGTGAAAGCAGATACCGTTCCATAACGTGCACCTTTTTTTTTAAACGGGAATAGCCACTGGTTTATTTTTCTCGCTTATCTGCGTGAAGCTTTTGTTTTGCATTTCCAAGCAATAAACCAGTGGTTCCTTCTTCAGCATACCGTAAGTTGTTCTGTCAATTTAATGGTCCATTGCTGTTTGTTGCCGTCGTAATAATGTACCAACCAACTGATGTAGGTGTCTTCCTGTAGGTTATTTTTCTTCTTGCTATATTTTGTTTCACTCGTCTGCCACGGGTCGCTGGAAAACAATCAGATTGAAAGGGCGGAGAATGCTATGAAATTCATGCGCCTCGAAAGGATTTCCCGATATGAACGTGCTTGGAAATTAAAAAAAAGTTTGAATAACTACGTATTGCCGGAGGTTAAAGTGCACACAGTTAGACAGCATTCCGCAGTTTCACCTAAGTCTAACGCACTGACAGGTGTCGGCAACAACAATCAAATCCAACGTTCTAAATTAGGTTATTGCCAGTTACTGGAGGCGGAATAGCGTACAGCTTCTCCGTTGCTCTTGACGTCCAGTTTCCGTCATTGCAATCACAATCACGGGTAACAAGCATCAAGATCTTCTGAAACGCTCCAGCGAATGCCTCTTCTGCTTACCGGAAATTCCTTTTCGGTTCTTGGAGAAACGAATGGCATCCCCTGCTCCCCACGATTTATTGTTTACCGGCTGACGCGGTTCGATAAGCGTGCGCAAGTGTAAAGGGCTTAGTTCAGCTGAACTCTCATAACTAGGGCTGAGAAGCACGCTTGCGTTTGGGTTTCTGATTGCTGCTGCTTCCTATTGCTTATCATACGCTGGCTTGCAAACGAAGCCGGAATCTCACAGCAAGGCGTCAAGAAGTCGGATCTTGGCCCCTGGAGAGAACGGGGAAAAGCGAAGTTAGGCATGAGAGGCACTTCCATCGTTTCTTTCTTTTCTTCCTTTTTTCCTTCTTTATTGTCTTATTTCTTTCATTTCGCTTTTCCTCTTTTGCTCTCTTTCCTTTTATCATTTTTTCTCCCCTTCTTGCTTTCTTTTCTTCTTCGTTTCACTATTATTTTCTTATATTCTTTCTAGCTTGCTTGCTTGCTTGCTTTCGCACTATGCAATGCTACCCCCTAATTTTCTCCCCGTTCCATTAGCGACAAAGGGACTTCGCCATCCACGTGCTAACCGGCTCACCCCGCCGTGGTTGTCTACTTGTTAAAACATTCGGCTGCTGGCCAGCAGGTCGCGGGATCAAATCTCGGCTGCAGTAGCTGCATTTTCGATAGAGACGAAAATGCTGTAGGCCCGTGTGCTCAGATTTTGGCGTACGTTGAAGAACCCCTGGTGGTCGTGGAAGTTTTCGAAGCCATCCACTACAGCGTCTATCATAATCATATTGTGGTTTTGGGACGTTAAACTTCACATATCAATCCATCAATCATCCAGGTTTCACTTTCTCCTCAACCTCTGCCTTGTTTGATTAAGTCAATATTGACGCAATGCAGTTCCCCCCCCCCCCCCAAAAAAAAAAGAATGGCCAGCAGGTCGCGGGATCAAATCTCGGCTGCAGTAGCTGCATTTTCGATAGAGACGAAAATGCTGTAGGCCCGTGTGCTCAGATTTTGGCGTACGTTGAAGAACCCCTGGTGGTCGTGGAAGTTTTCGGAGCCATCCACTACAGCGTCTATCATAATCATATTGTGGTTTTGGGACGTTAAACCTCACATATCAATCGATCAATCATCCAGGTTTGACTTTCTCCTCAACCTCTGCCTTGTTTGATTAAGTCAATATTGACGCAATGCAGTCCCCCCCCCCCCAAAAAAAAGAAGATATAGAACTTTTTCTTTCGCCCTCTTATCTTTTTTCACGCCCTCTACCACAGCATCACGCAAGTTTCGCAACCTCTTGTTGTACTCGCACACCAAAATCTAGTCTAGGTTCGATCCTGTCGGTAAAGTCAAATCAATTTTTGCTTACACTTAAAAATATAGTAATTAGCCTCCTGCATCATCAGTAGATCCATTGAAATCACTGTTATCTAACATGGCCACTATCTTCAATTATCAGTCTTTTCAGTTAGCATTCTACTCGTTTTTAATGCGATAAAGCTGTTTAACAAATCAACAAATCACTGCACTGTATGTTTTACTTCATGGGCTGTTTGACTGTGTTCATTTCAGAAATCCAAAAATTTAAGAAAACAATATTTTGGGTGTTATTGTTGTTTGTGAAATATCTTTGCATTGAATTTATAGTATGTCTTTTTCGATTCATGTATGACTTAATTGTTAAAGTATACCTCAGTCCTAAGTAATCCCCTTCTATATAATGACCTCCAAGCTCAAAGGCTATAGAAATAAAGAAAAGATACTGGCGCTCTAGTTCATATTACAACCCCGAGAAGGAACCAACCATAGAAGAGAAGAAAGAATGGACATCCCAACGGCGAAAACGACAATTAGGAGAACGCCACCAATACTGATGTCACGATCGTTGCAAAGAGTGCCGAGAGTTTCCACTTTCCTCAATTTTCACGTCTTTCGGTCTCAGCCCGGAGTCCATGTATTCGGTCATGAGATATCCTCATATTTGAAGACCCAGAGTCTCGCGTTGCCGGATATCCTAAGCGTGGGCTGCTGGCGAGCCTTCGCTGTGCTCTGGAAGTACAAGGCTCATTTCCGGCAAAGCCGGAGGGGTTTGCCCCAGTCCGTTGCATAATGCCTCTGAGACAACAGTGGGCTGCTGTCCGAATATTGGAGCCGGGTCTGTGATGTTGTCGCCCGGTAAACGTGACCTGCCCTGCTCATGTTTACTCACCGCGTTGCGTGCAACGAATCAACGAAATCTCGGTTTGTCAAGCGGGGCAGGTCTCGCAGTGTTTGTTGAAGGAGCGTTAATGCGGAGCGAAATCTCCGTTTATTTTGTGTTTTATTACATTAAATGAACAAACTTGGACCATTTGTTATTACGTGAGCGCTTCCGTGAAAGTGACAGAGATAAAAGACGGAAGTTTTGATAGAAGCAGTGCTTATTTTATGAATAGTAGCAAGCCACCTCAGTGGCGATGGAGACGCAGGCGCCACTCGCCTTCTTTTTCGAAGGTCAAAGGCTCAATCCCACCTGCTTCGGAGGCATTTTTGATGGAGGTGAAAATGCCTTTGCCTCTCTATGTACAGCCATCAGTTCCTTTAACTCGAACGCTCCGACGCATGACCTCGGCTCGCTTCGACTGACGTCAGCGCCGCCAACCGATCAGAATGATATGTGTGTTGCAGTTAACGATAGATAGGGCAAACGTCGGTCCCACTAGCAAATTTCTGTTCCCAGTCTGCCTGACCAGCGAGTCGAATGCACTCACTTGGCATCTCCTTTTCACCACGTTTCTCTCGTGCTCACGTTGTCCCGCACGCCCATGGCGTTCTTTGTCATATACTTATCTCGACAATGAAGCATTTTGTGTGACAGCTTATGCCCCTGTCGAGTTTTTGAGCAGCTGCTGCTCAAAAGAAATCACATGGATAAGAATCAGAGCAAACACACGGTCATGGCGCATGTAAATGTTGTACAGTAAATAAATCTGAAATGTGATGGTGTTTTCATGTTCTGATTCACTACTTTTCAGACCGCGTGAATTTATCTGTTCTAGCAATTTAGAGTGTACCTTGCTAGTCAGTTCATGCTGCATGGAATATGTGGGCATGGAGTGCAAGATTTCTGCATGTAATTATATGTGCGGTTGCCATAAATATATCTCGAAGTATCAAAAATAGCTACCTTTTTGAATATCTTCAAAATAGCCTTTTGAATTGTCATTGCCTCATGGTGTTGGAGTATTCGCACCAGCAAGATGCGACTGGGCGAAAAAGTATTTTTGTGCACAATCACACTGCTACTGTGTGGTATATCCTATTTATGATCAGTATATTTTTTCCTTTAAAATCAGTATTTAATTGGAAAAGGTGGTAATTTAAGTTTCTGTGCAACAACTACGCAACACAATTGCATTGCGTGCTTTGAATCTACGTGCGTTCCTTGCTGAGAACACGCAAAAACATTGTGCTCTAAGCCCACATCTTCCACGCAACGTGAACTCAACAGGAAGGCATACTCTAAATTGCCAGAAGATTTCAATGCACGCTGTCTCAAACTAATGATTCCGAACATAAATACGCCACCACATTTCCGATTTATTAATTGTGCAACTTTTAGGAACACCAAGACCGTGCGCTTCTTCTGCTTTTAAACATGTGTTTTCTTCAAAAGAGCAGCTGCAAATTCGAACTCGGAAAGTGTGTAAGCTGTTGCACGCAATGGTTTGTTATTGAGATAAGTATACGACTACGAACGCCCTCTCAGTTTGCCGAACCTCGCCTAATCTAATCAACCTCATGAGTTAAGCTACTGCGAAAGCACCATCACTTAGCACAAAGAAGCTGCTCCAGAACCGCTTTATCTGCTGTAGAAGTGCCCAAAGTCTCCACATGCTCGCTGGCAAGTGAAGGCGCAATACATTCTTCTGCACGCTTTTTTTTTCAAACAAAAAAGTGCATTTTATGGTGGGCACTTTGCGTTCGCTTTTCCAACAGCTGGGAAAATATTTTTTAGGAAGACTCAAGGAGACAATACCATCCAAGATATCTTTCCGATTGGTAATCAGCCCAATATCTTTGCCATTTGAAGTGCACTCACATCTTCTTAACCAGCCCTTAGGCAAGCTGTCACATACCCATTTTGTTAGACGTCCATAGAGATTCGAACATTTTGCTTTAATTAACGACGTCTGATATACTTTCGCCAAAACGAAATGCTCACTTTTTTGCGATACGCTTTGCCCAAGAGGAAGCTTTCTAAATTCATAAAAAAGGAAGAGAGTTCCTTTATAAGTGCACCACGTGTCTAGCGAGAAGGCACTTAAGTGACGGCACAGACCACTTACCAAGTGCGCACGCCAACCAGCATAAAAAGAAAGCTTCAATTTTCATCGTTCAGTGAAGTGGCAGTCTGTTTTTTTTTTATTTCCGCGTAAAATTGAGTTCTCTCATGCATGTCGAGTTAAATTACTTCCAATCGACTTTTACCAAAGATTTCCGCTGCTTCAGTGCCTGCTTTACGAAGATAACCCGTGGTGGTAATCGTACACGGTAGCTTTACGGTCCCTCAAGCATCCGATGTCAAAAGACATTCCAATTCGATCTATACCGTGCCAGTTCAATTCCATATTACGTATAGTAAAATATCACAGTAAAATAACCTTGCTCGGAGATTGAACGGCAATAAACCATTTCACGGCACTAGCAGCATAAAAATTTGTATTTTTCAAGAGGTCTACTGTAATTCGCCTGTAGCCAAACAGAAGTTAAGCGTTGGTTCAACTAGGAAAAGCCCCTATGAAAATACAAACAAAATTCAATGCCATATTCAAAAAGTGAACGATGTTAGAGGAGCTTGCTCGGAGGTGCATCGGGCAAATCTTGGCGAGATCATTTCTCTAGAAATGCTTATAAACGAGCCGGCACATAATGTGTGCGTCGAAGGAAGCATTGTCGGCACGTTCCAATGCTGGCACTCCACAGTGTTGGATACGTTGACGCGCACGTCAACTACATGGCCGTGTATGTAATAGTGGCCACTGCCGTGAGTCAAATGCCTGAAGGCTGATGCTCGCAAATGGCACACGACGAGCTATCCGGCAAAGTTGAGGATAGGCGTTAAGTGGCTTGGGACAACATCAGTACCGGTACATAAAACTCATCGTAGGAACCTTTCACGTGGTACCGTGCCTAGAAAGCCACGAGAACGAAGTTGACGTAGCCTCAAGGAGGCGAGTGCGTGGGCCACCGAAAAGCGACGCCTTCGATGGCGGCGCGCCATCAAGTGGGCGTTGTTGAAATCACTGGAGAGGTGACCGGAGTGGCGACCTTGCAGGACGACCAGAGAAGTGTACACTGGCAACACTGGTGTATACGCCAGCGGTCGCCGTGCAAGGCGCGAGCATAAGAAGTTCGCCACGCAAGTCCCTAAAATAATTTTTAAGAACTAGGCAGATCTCACATATTGTGAAAAATCGACGTTATGTGAAGAGCGCGGCGAGAAGGTGACCATATTGTAATTTTTTTATTTAGCGATACGTTGTGAACTGACGCTAAATATATCCACAAATAATGCATGGAGAGACCTATGTAGCAGAGCTCTAGATTATTATATAACCAGTTCTTTGCACTTGCGCAATGATGTGAACAGAAACATCAGTGTTAGCAAGACAAGAATCAATAGGCTGATATAAAGCATGAGGCTCGGATAGATGGTAGCCCTGAACACTGTCACTTTATTGAACTTCAGGCAATGACACCTAACTGTAATTGACGTTAACCCAACATGATGACTGTATCACAACAGTACATATGTAGTGTTTATAAAATTGGAGCTGGGGGGCAGCAGTGCATCCTCAATTCACGTTTCACGAACATTAGGACCTATTTGAAAAGTAGTTAAGAGACCAGACCTGGTTCTGTCGTAGAATACTTGATTGCCACGTAGAATGTTGGTGTTTGATTTCTGCTGGGAATCTGACATTTTGTTATTCGCATTCGTAAGGCCAGCGCTGCTGATGTCAGGTTTTTCTTAGTGCTTACGCCCCATTATTGCCGAATATGTTGTCGTCGTTCCTTAGTAAGTACTGTCTATCACCTGCAGCATATGACCTCACACCAGTCGCACATACACGTGGATATGCACCAATGCCTGGCAGGAAGTGTTTGACGACGTACGCGACGAGATTGTGGCATTATTCATGCTTCGGCACGTCATAAATCTTAAAGCATCTCACCCATGCATCTATATTTTGGTAAGCGGATTGGTAAGCAGATTTCGGTAAGTGAACCTGAACGTAAGCGGATCGATCCTTTTTGAGAAAAGCGAAGAGCAATTGCTCTTTTGAAAGACTGTGCCAAAGCTGCATGTAAAGCATGGCTGTGCATTCAGCAAAGTGATCAAACTTAACAGTAGACTGCAAATTGAAGTTTGACTCCATCACAGCAATAAGAGAGTTCAAATTATCAAAATCTCAGTGTACATTTCTCTCTCTCAAGCACTAGTCAACACAACTAGGAAAACAGCTTGTGCACTCAAACGTGTGCAAATTGTCACATAGTGAAAATGTTTCACGTTAACATTACCTAAAAGCAGTCATCTCTTCAGCACAGAGAGGTTATACAGCTATGGATAAACACTAGCTGTGTGTCTCTCGCTATGACGGCACTGCTGAGTTTTCTTAAAGGGTCTGTTCTCACTACACTACCATGTCTATAGTGTGGGCGATGGTATATCTGTGTCCTCCTTTATTGCTCTCTGGCTGACAGTAGCATGCGGGGGGGGGGGGGGGGGGGGGGCTTGTTGGTAAAGCAATACTGGCACACAAAACACTACTCTTTGTCTATGTCTGTTCCTCGGTCTTTTTTTGACGTAGTACTATGCTAGCTCTTCTAGCAGCCTATCTAAAACTGCCTGTCTTTCTTTCCCTCTATCCACCATGATTAGGCGCTGTTGTGGTGCTCGGCTGCTAACTCAAAAGTCCCGCGTTCGATTACAGTCCTGGCGGTCTCACTTCAATGAAGGCTAAATTCAAGAAATCTGTGTACGGCGCGTGTTCCGTGCACGTTAAATAACACCAGGAGGTGAAACCATCTGGAGCCCTCCATTACGGCATCTTTCATAGTTATAAGGTGATTCTGCGAAGTTAAACGCTAGATATTATAAGTATTTTTATATCTGTGTCACTCTCTACGCGAATTCTTCCTGAATTTCCACAAGGTTTGCTTCCATAGCCTTACCACCATGAGATTATTTCTGTCTGCAGATTTGACTGCACCTGTATTCAGTTTAATTAGTTTTAATGTATAGCTCACTGCAATTAGATCGCGTTACATGAAGTGCGTCACTACTGTCAGTGAGGGTGATGGTGAGTGTGAAAGCGTTCTCAACACGCGGTGATAACGTGGGCTAGATAGCTGTCGGTGGTCTTTAGTGGCTTTTGTGGAGCGCTGCTTGCCATTGCTTGAACGAAATGTGCTCACGTGCTACGCCACGCGATGTAGCTGTAGCCAGAAGGCATGCGTTTTAAAAAATCGTAGCGTTAGCTGCATTCAACAAAAACTACAATATTATTTACCCTTAACCGAATGCAGTCCCCATGCGATGGTACCATTGTCGCACAAACCATCAACTCCCCCCCCCCCCGCCCGCCAGCAGCCTCGTCCTCTTGTGTTGTTATTGTTAGTAATATTAATAAAAATGTATTATTATTATTATTATTATTATTATTATTATTATTATTATTATTATTATTATTATTATTATTATTATTATTATTATTATTATTATTATTATTATTATTATTATTATTATTATGTTTAAGGGGCTCATCTTCCCGAAATCTATCGATTGTGATAGACACCTTAGCCAATAGCTCCGAAATGTTTTCGCACCTGGGCTTTTTAACGCGCAACCCAAATGAGCACATGGGCCAACAGCATTTTCGCCTCCGTGGAAAACGCAGCCGCCGCTGCCGGGATTGGATCCGACTGCCTAATATTAAGAATAGTAGTAGTAGTAGTAGTAGTAGTAGTAGTAGTAGTTGTTGTTGTTGTTGTAGTAGTAGTAGAAGTAGTAGAAGTAGTAGTAGTAGTGTTAGCTTGTTGTTCGTGACATCGAAGGTACTCCTACGCTATTGCACGCGCATTGCTCTTCTCGTCGGTTAGCCTGTAGAGCGTGCACCACTGCAAGCACATACTTTAGGCGGCAAAGCCAACTTGCTGTTCACTTTTGCGGTTTTTGTACGGAGATACAGAACTGGTCCAAATAAAGAGTTCATTTGCATGAATAAACAATCTTCAAAAAGACTTGATTGATTGAAGCCATCTACAAATTACGAATGCTTGTTATATTATTCAGCTTACTGCGAAATTATTAAAATCTCATCATACTTACACAAGTATTGCAGATTTTGTTTACAACACACATACAATGAAACCTGCGAGATCTTTGTCTAACCTCCTACGCTTCAAGAATACCACTGAGATGAACTTGACATGATTAAATAATTTCTTTATGTACACCGGTAGGAAAATTAGGTCGATACGTGCGAATGGCGACCACAATCACATGTAACTGTGTCGCCGCGTTGTCTAACGTTGCGCGTATGTTGTGAAGATATCATAGTGCGCATGCGCATTCTTTCACGCCTGCAGCCATGGTTTTTCACTCGCCACCAACGTACCAGCTTTATGTAGCACTTTACGGTGCATGTAGTTACATGTAGCGCTTTTTTTTGTTTTCAGTGCATCACGCCCCTCCTTTCAACAGGGTCACCATTGGCCTCAATCGTATGCTACTCGCTTCACTATATTAAGGATAACTTTGTCACAGAGACGAAGCGTTCTAGCATACATCATTAGTGGCTTTCTGCGCATATTCTTCCTAGTAAAAAAGGTACCGTGTGGTGCAGAAATACAAACGAGGGCTCGGAAGCATTGGACGCATAGAGCCAAAGAAAAAAAATCTTCTGATTACTTTTGTATGATGAGAAGTTCTGGCTACTAAGTATTATGTCTAATAGAGGTAAAACAACAGGCATTTCACCACCAGCATGCCCCTGTCAAACTGAGCGTGCGAAGGATTGAATGAAGAAAGCAACCCGTACCGCACATACAGGATATATGCCATACCAGAGCGTGAGTTTATTGAAAGTATGGCCACAAGGCAAATCCATAGTGAAAATAATTGCATGAGTTCATTATGAACTCATTCAATATTTTCAGCTGCGAGAGGTCTTGTGAGACGTTTCGAAAACAACTGCGATTGCTGTTAACCCTAGCGGAGCAATCTTAGCTACGGTGCACTTCAGTGGCTTTACATTGAAAAACCATGACACGATAATAGGACACCCCGTAATGAAGAGCAGCAGAAATTTACACGTCCTGGTGTTCGCCAGCATGCACTGACTTTGCACACTACAAGCACTTGAAAGTCTTATGCCTGCATCAAGATGAGGCGGCCGCAGCAAGGCTCGAGGCAACGACTTCTGGTCGGCGGCCCAGCACCGTAACAATATACCAATACAGCGTTTGGTTCGACGCTTTCTCTCTCTTAAAAAGCAAAATTGTTTGCTGTAAACCCATTTCATTGATCAGAAGATAAGCCGAAAGACCTTTGCGCAATCTCTCGCTTTTGGTTTCCTGTCAAGCGTATCGCGGGTGCCTGTCAAGACGTCACCCTCTTGTGGACGCGTCATCCACTTTGAGAGAAATGACAGCCATCTCATTGTCTTCAGTATTGCCTTCAAGTCTCATTATTTTTGCGACGCACTTTAACGAGTGTTCGCGAACTCAGTAGCGTGAACGAGGGTAACCATGCAGACTTGTTTGTGTGCATCGTGTAATGTCTGCGTATATGTGTAAGTGAAGGCTGTATATATACTTCGTCTATTGATATTTGAGAAGAGAGTAGACAAAAGGACGCATGTGTCGTTGTGTGCATTCCCTTCTGCAGTTCTTCACTCCCACTTAGAAAACTCTGTATTGTGTCTAGCTACTGAAGCGTAACAGGTATAAGTGCTCGGAATTATTTTTTTCTGATGTAGAAAAGACGATGTTTCACTAATAATTCATCTAACAAATACGAATAACTAAATCGTTTCTATGACTTCAACTACAGTCAATAACCACGCATGAAGCTTGTCACGTCACCATACTGTTTAAACGCTTCGTCTACTATAGATTTCCCACCAGCGCCCAAAATAGTTGAGAGCGCTGATTTGAAGACAAAAATGAGTAAGTAGTTGTGTTACATGTATACATCACAACTTGGCACATGGGTCAGATGCTATTGCTGTTTTCATTTTGTGGAATTATAAACTTCGATTCCTTGTTATAACGGAACACCAGCACCGTGGAAATGGTGGTAAGAACTGTTAAAAGAAAATTAGTCAAGACAGATCACTGCATAACATTTTGCGAAAAAAAAAAGAACTCCAACTCACAATTTAATTCTTTCAAAATCACCGCAATAACGTAATATTCATGCCACGCATGCGCAACAAGACACCGTACGTCACATCACACAATCAAACATCGCAATACATCTCCTTGTTAAGAAACCAGTAAAAATATCAAATTCAGCTTGCCGCAGTACCATAGACGCATCGCTAATACAGATATCTTTTTTCCTTCCCGATGAGGTATGCTTGTAGCATCTCTTGCTCAATCACATTCTTGTCTTCAGTATTTCCCTTAGTTCTTATTCTTTTTGCAATGCACTTAACAAGTGTTCACAAACTCAGTAGCGTCAATGAGGGTAACAACGTTGCCTTGTTTGCACGGATCGTTAAACATCTTTGTATACAGTGTATAGGTGAAGAGTGCATTCATACTTTGTGTACTGATATTGCATAAGAGAATCGGAGATATCAGCGAAGACGAATTGTTGCTTCACATCCACACGCGCTGCAGTGGAAAGGCGAATGCGTGAATTGATTATTCTTGATCGAAAAATTGTGTTCCCTCACTCGATCATTTACGCATCGGCTGGTCTGGACGATGTGTACCCTTCCACAAGAGAAAGGAATTGCGTAGACCACTCCCACCCCACACGTAGCGTAGAGCCTCGCATGCCTCTCACTACACGGGTTAGGCATGGGTCTTTTTGAAATATGTAAGCAGAGGCCCGACAGATTCCTTAGCACAAAAAACACCACAGTCACTTTGTACCCAACGGCCACCTTCTAGGAGCTGGCTCATTTTGCTGGGGGGTTGCCTCTCGTAGTTTCACCGGTGTGTATATCAGAGCTCATTGCTCCCGCTAGAAGCGCAGCTGTGCTTTTCGGCCCGTGCTCTCTCTCGGTGACACTCTTTGCGCGTGCTGTAGTTTGATAGGAGACCGCTAGGTGGCCACGCCTATATACAGTGTTCACTTACAGTGTGCTTTCTTTCTCTTTTGCCGAAATTCACTCAATGCGCGTCGATACCGTTGCCCCCTATGAACACCGTAGAAGCCAAGGTAGCGGCGCGGGGGGCTCCCGATGCGCATGCAGCGCGGGCTCACCGTTAGGACCCTTCTTGAACTTTCCACTACATCCTATATTTCAAGATCCTCTGGCTTTGTACTTTGCGTTTCATCAAGCCAATATACTGCAAGAAAAAACGTTCCTACAAGCTCATGCGTTCCGTAAAGAAACTCTTGAAAAAAATGTATATAATGAATCAGTATGTAACTATCTGAGTGTAGTACTTCGATGTGTAAATAATAAACATTCTGTATGTAACGTGAATATACAATCACAGCACAACTCTCACGCAAAATCTTCACACGATGATGATGATCGCATACAACCTCTGGAGCAAGTCTTTCGTCATCATTCACTTCTTGGCTATGTGAGAATTTTTTTTAAGGTGCGTGCCACCTTATGGTTATATGAAAGATCTACCGGTCTTTTGTTTTTCTAACCGCTTATATTTCTTTTTTTTCATTTAGCCTTTCGAAACAGTCAATCGCGCGTGCGCCTACATGTATGTGTGACTTCATGCGTGGCTAGACACATCCCTGAAACACTCCAGCGACAATATACAGTACGCTATTCGGCTGGAGGGGTAACGCAAAAGTTCTTATAGCAACTTTCAGGCTCACTGAATATCAAAACAGTCCTATTACATGTCCGCGCTTCCTCCTAATGTTCGTACATCGTCATTTTTCAGATGTCTATACGCGAAGAGGCCCAGCATGCCGGAGCACGAGTTCACGTGCTCGCCATTAGTCTTGGGTCTGCCCACATATGAGGCTCGTGGTGCAATACTGGCACGAACTCTAGACTGTACCTCCACCGTGACACTGGCGCAAGTCGCTCAGTATACCGAAGATAAATCGTGGACAAATAGGACGCCGCAGAGCACTATATTCCGCACTGGATACGCATCGAGACAGGCGAACTCCGCAGTGAGTTGAACAGAACCTAGACTAGAGAATCACGTGACGGAGTACACGCGAATGCTCAGCTGTCCACTATTGTTCGTTAAACAATACAAATCGTACTCTGGAAATCCAGAACGCCTTGCGATCTATCTGCTACGCCTTCGTCAGGAGAAGGACATTCGTTTGTTTTTGTTTTGTCGCCCCCCCCCCCCAAAAAAAAAACTTCGCTCATATTCACCATGAATATAGGTCACACTGTACTTTATAAATGAAAGTTAATTGCTACGCTACATAAAAACGAAATCAGAGAAGTACAAAATCTAACGTACACAACAAGTGAAAAATACAAAAGGCGTCGAGAAGTCAGATATTAGTATATCAGGCACGCGCACGCCAATATTTTCTTGCCCCCACTTCCAATAGTTACCGTGGCAAAAGAGGGGCTATGATGCCTACCTACCGAAGGTAGCGGGTTAGATCCCGGCTGGGGCAGTCGATGTTCTATGGAGGCGAACTACTATAGGCCCGTGTACTTTGCGATGTCGGTAGACATGAAAAGCAGCAGATGACCGATATCTCCAGAAATCTCTGCGAAGGCGTCTCCTAAAATTAGATATATCTTGGTTGCAGGGTGTAAAACAACAGCTATATACCTCTAGATATCGTAGACCAGGGGCTTTTAAGTTTTTCGTGCAATATTTCATAATGGATTAAGACCGCCTGCAATGCTGTAGAAAAACGAAGTGCTCGTGATAAAATCAATTATATACGTTGCCGCACATGAGCATGAATTGGCATGCAGAAACATTAGACATATAAATTCACCCGTTCGGAACAATCACCGGAGGGATTCGCAGGGCAATTTGCTTGTGACACTGCTGTCTACGCATACGTAAACAAGTCATTTGACACCACTGATACCCTGTTAGCCGAATTTTAGTCCTCAACTCCTTCGGTATCGATTGTTTGTAGGTAACAAAAATGGTATACCCACTTGTCCTGTTGCGAAAAATCTTCAGGAGAGGAAGGCTAACCGCATTACATTGTCCTTCTTTTTCCCAATTGTGCGAGTGACATAACTAGTATAGGGTTATTTTGCCTTTTTAAGGGAGCTTTTATTTTGTCCTTTCTTACTCTCACAGCTTTACTTACATGAACGCGCCGCACACTTCTCCCAACCTCCTCGCGGAACGGCAACAACTCACATTTTTTTTTTCTTTTCTTCGGTGACACCGTCCTCGAAACCCAATAACTAAACAAATATTTCAGTGTACCGATGTCTTAGATAGATAGACATGGCCAAATTTATCTTTCGATTAATTTTCTTATGTTGCACGTTTTCCCACTTTTGTTTTACCGAACGAAAGGCAAGGTGATCACCATGGTCATACAGTGGTTGATGAGGCGTATAACGCAGAAGCGATAGAACGGATTCATGCCCCATTTCCGACACTACGCTGCGCACAAAACAGTAGAACAGACACCGACCTGGGTTTTGTGACGGGGCTATATTGGTCCACTCTCTAGAGCCCGCACTTTTGCGATGGAGCTTGCTCGCCTAGTCAATTTACCAAGTCGAGTTTGCGGTGACAAAGAATGATGACAATAAGTCCAATCGATAATAATGTGGTCTACAATGATGCTCAGTCAGTGGCGTAGCCTGGGGGTAAGAAAATTTAGCACCTCCTCTCAAAATACCTCAATTGTGACCGTGTATATTTACACGCACCCGCGCAAAATAGCCCATGAACCTTATATTTTAAAGTGTTTATGTGCCCCCACCCCCTCTTCCAGAAAAACACTTACGCTTACGCGCCAGGATGACATAAGGTAACGTTCACGTTGTAATGTTGATGTTACGAAGCTCATGACACATATATTTTTGCTGTATTGAAATCTCTACATTTTCATTACAAGTTTCTGCAGAAACGTTATTCATCGCGCAATGCTCGCTCCAATACACATGATGTTTTTTTCTTTCATTCACACAGGACATACGGACTTCTCTAGAGATTGCGTAAGAAGGCGAGGAGAGGAAAGTAAAAATGATGATTTCAAAATGTACAGCTTTTAGAAAACATAAGACGAAGCGACAGACATATGCGCCGAATTGAATACGAGAAAAATTGTTAGCGTAAAAAATGAACTGGCCTAAAGTATTATTGTGTTACATCATGTTAAAAATCAAACAGTCAAGAAAAAAAGGCAGACTTTACACACCGTAGGAATAAATTTTATGCGAAGTGTGCAGATCAATAGTAATTGTGTAGTTAATATTTATCTAGGCAAACGTCAAATAGTGGGTCTAAATAGTTGTACGCACAAACATACGTTAAACAACCACGTACGTTTTTTTAGAACCAGTTGTGGGAAGAAAAAATACGTCGTATTTGAAAGACCATTATATTGGTCACCCCAGCATACAATAAAAGCTTCTACCTAAACGAAAAAAATACATACCTAGAAACTCTCCCAGGCTAACTTAAGTAAAACCTTTGTACCTCTCATGTTTAGCAGCACCAACTGGCGGCGTTGAAGTGGACGCGACAGGTTGAGAACCCGGTGATTTCGAGAAACGAGACGTTATTGACAATAGAAAGTTCCCTTATTGCACATCGTTCACTCACCTTTGTAATCAAATTCACTGGCGCAAGTCTGCTAAATATGTCAGGTAGTGCCCCCTAGTGATAATTATGGGCATGGAGAAGGTCGAGAAGTCAAGCAGCTGCTGCTCGCGCCGAGCATGGACGAATACAAAAAAAGGCCATAACAAAGTGAAGCCTGTAACCTTCTGATATAACTCTCGGTCACAAAAGCCGCGTGCGAGCGTAATTGAGGTTTAGTGACATGCTCTGCCCATCAAGTGGACATCCGGCGATCCCGCTAATTGGTTTTCCGTCGACTCATCAGCAGGCGTGAGCAGCTCTGTCAGGAAGTACCTGTCACCCTCGCTGTTTACGGTTAACTCCAGCTTTTGACTTTACTTTTTCTCTTGTATTTTATTTGTGGCTACCATCAAGGCAGCCTAGATTAATCATACTGTCAAGTCCCTAAACTCTCATAAAAGAAAAAAAAATAAAGACCTGTGGCATGTAGATCCCAGCTAGTGTCCTGCATAGCGTTCACATGTACCAAGTACACAATAAAGCCTGGATAATCGAACATTCCCGTAGTCTAGCACGGCAGCTTAGACTGTAGAATAAGCAGGAAGACTTGGGACTATGGAAGGCATAACTGATCGACTGAGCTGACGTCATGAAGGGGCAACCACAAATATCCATGAGAAGCGTTCTCGTTTCATATTGGCGATGACGTACCGTCCTAAGAAGGACTAACTTCAGTCTTTTCAGCATGAAAAGAAGTTTCAAGGGTAGTGTTAAAAGTTACCATGGTTTGTTTTTCCTTCATCGACACCCACCAATAATCATTGGCCATCATCGAAAAACTCTGAACCAGTTTAAACCTAATCAGTCATTATCAGTTTTGTTAACGCACTATTATCTGTCTACAGCTGAGCACAAGACCAATGACACATTCAAAACCGCAAAACATTTGTTCAATAAAACGACAGAAATTTAGCTTGATCTTATGAAATCGAACAAGAGACGGAACATTCTCTTTTTCCAGAAACGCTGGGAGCATTTGAGCTCAATAGATCACCGACGCTTTTATGCTATTACAGGAAACGTGAGCTTATAGTTAAAGGAAAAATAAACATCTTTTCAAGTACACGATATGAAAATGGCAACTAATTTTGGTGTGGTCCTGGGCTGCTCAGTACAAAAACACTATCCCCAAGCCCAGAATCGAAGAAAAATGATGTCGGGCTTCTTAATTACCGTCCCTGTCACGTGCAAAGAAAGAAAAGAGCATTTTCATCAATAAATAAAGCATTATTCTGAATTACCGCCTATTTTCAAAGCAGGTTAAGCAAAACAAAAAAAAAGATAAGGGGTCATTGAAAGTGTTCATTGCTTCATTATACACTGTGGGGCAGAGAATTATATTAGGTAGAGGTTAAGTTTAGCCATTCAAATACAAGGCTCTAGTAAGCAAGACTTCTCATAGTTTAAGGACCTGCTGATGCTCTGAACTTATTCGGACGCCCTTTGCACCTGGAGAGCTTTGTTTATACTTACGCGTCTCACGCTCGAACAAGAGGGCAGAGTTCGAAGGGTACATTGACTCGAGCTATATTTACTCAGGCTCAAAATACCCTTTCAGTTTTCTCATCCGTCTAACCATGTCGCCAGTTCGATTCAGGAAAACGTTTTCCAGAGAGCCTATTTCTATATCACCCAATCCCCTTGACGTAAATTACACTGTAAAAAATGTATGTATGTGATGCTTCACAGGTGAATGGGGGGAAGGAAGATGAGGAAGACGAAGGGTCAGAACAAACTGGTGTTCTGACTGACGCCATGTCTCATTCGATACACTAAGTCGACAAACATGGCGTATGAGCCAGGCTACGTCGCCCATTTAATATAGCATCACACGTATGTATGTATGTATGTATGTATGTATGTATGTATGTATGTATGTATGTATGTATGTATGTATGTATGTATGTATGTAGTATGTATGTATGTATGTATGTATGTATGTATGTATGTATGTATGTATGTATGTATGTATGTATGTATGTATGTATGTATGTATGTATGTATGTATGTATGTATGTATGTATGTATGTATGTATGTATGTATGCATGCATGCATGCATGTATGTATGTATGTATGTATGTATGTATGTATGTATGTATGTATGTATGTATGTATGTATGTATGTATGTATTGACGTACGTGACCGCCTGAAGTTTTACCTTTGCCAACTGCCCACTATTTGGTCCTTGCAAGCATACCACTACGCCGCATCACCGATGCACCACTTAACCGACCATGAAGCAAATACTGTTGAGAAGTAGCCATGCAAGATGGTTGTGCACTTGTATCAAAGTGCGCGTTAAATAACCATCTATTGTCCCACTGTGTGCATCCCTTGTTTGTACGTGAGCACCTAAGTTCCACCTTTGCAAACTGCCCATTACTTCCTCCTTGCAAACATCCCACTACGCCCCACCATCTATGCACCACTTCACCGACCATAAAGCCGTTGTAATGTAGGTGGAACGGAAGCGACGTATAACTACCATTTACGAGTAATAAATTTTTTTGCATAAATATACAACGTATTTGTCACGTCTTTGATTATTTAGTGGACGATATTAGTGGATGGTTCGCGGTTTAGCAATGAAACCACCCAGTGCTTCACCCCACTTATCATCATTCACTCCGGGGCGATGCTGTGATTTTTTTAGGCACATGCATCACTTCAAAAGCGTGAGCGCCGATGAGGCCGTGACACGCCCACAAATATCCCTCTTTTAGGATATCAGAGGAGCAGAAAGCACCTGGAATTTGTGCTCTGTGTTCACCGACGCAACGTCGTGTGATCTCGTTAGAGAGAATATTAGATGCTACATATCCTGTACTCCGTGATCCTGCTGTATTGCTAAATAATTGTAAACGGGTACGTTTCCTGAGCTGAAATAAAATCGACGCATAGCGAAAACAAAATATTCATTGATCCTGCCTAAAGTTAAACGTTTTGCTAAACAATGTAGTTGTAATATCATAGGAACTTTGGTTTTCAGGCCGAACAGGATAACAGGCTGCCAGTGAAACGAATATGTATCTGTATTGGGCGCACCTACTATCAGATACAAGCGGAAAGTTTTTGACGTCACAGAAACGAGCAAATATGTTTGGATGGAACACCCATACCGATTCTTTCTGGGTGGGGTAGTGATTGCTGTCGGTGGAGCATTTATTTATTCTTAGCTTGTAATGGACGATACAGTGGCTATTCGATGTGTCGCCGGCTGTCACAAATGTTTTCTGCAACACCGTGACCTTTCGATTTCTGCGATCCAGCCTTTCTATCCAACGTATCGTCCAAAGATTATCGATTTTCGAAGATTTTTCAGACGCCAGGACACCACTGCGACGTCAAACAGCCTAATCGAACGTGAGTGCTGACAGGGCACTCACTGAACATATTGTCGTTAATGGCTAGAACGCCGGAATACGAAGAATCATTCGTCTTCAAGAATGATGGCCTCCAAACCAAAACACGTAAGGTGGTCCTGAATAAAGTTTGACGCCCTAGGAAATGAACGTCACGGGAGCAATTACTCATTCTGTTTGCCGTTGGTACTTTTGAAGAAAAAACATGTATTTGTGGCTCACTTCAGTCTATACAAATATGAGCATACATCCTATTAACCTTATAGAACGACAATGTTTACCGCAGCATGTACTAGTGTGTAAGACGTAATGAATTGCGCAAAATGTACACTATGTATTAGGACATTAGGGTTTGTGAAGGTAAGTTTTGGCAGAAGATCCTTATTACATGCTGTTTTATAGATTTGTGGGTGAGAAGTATGAGTGCAGTTTACATTTATTTATTTACAGGTGCCCTATAGGCCTGCACAAAGACACTGGTTGTATGGGAAGTAATGATATCATATGGAAGAAGTATGACTTGAAACAGGAATGAATTATTAACAAAATGCAATAAGTACTTTGCAACCATGGTGATAATAGCAAATCCCACACCAAAGGCACACCTGCAGAATTTTGTTACAGAAATGTCACATAATAATCACGATAACCACACATCATAGGCGTAAACTGCTTACACTAACGGTACTGACACACTATACCAAAACAAGGTATTTCATTAACGAAAGAAGTTTTTTTTATAGAGAGTGCATTGTTACAAAATTTTTGTCAAAAGTGTCTCAGCACGTTTACCGATAAGTGAGAATAACTTGAGCAACACAAATTATTCGACTGGGCTTAGAAAACCTATCTATACGGCTGAATGGCTTCACTACTCAGTTCGCGGGTTTCTGACGTTTAACTATACCTAAGTCCGAAATCCGCGGAGCTTACTCGGACTCACCAGTGAAATATATCTTGCGCTGAGAGCTCACTTAAACTAACACTTCCGACAATTTTCTTCAACTGAAATTGCTCAAAGTAATACCAAAATATTACTCATGTGGACTCAGTCAGATTTATAGCTTAATCTAAGTTAGTGATTGATTGATATGTGGAATTTAACGTTCCAGAACCACCATATGAGACGTCGTAGTGGGGGGCTCCGGAAATATCGACCACCTGGGGTTCTTTAACGTGCACCCAAATCTGAGCACAGCCCTCTACAGCATTTTCATCTCCATCGAAAATGCAGCCACCGTAGCTGGGATTCAATCCCACGACCTGCGGGTCAGCAGCCGAGTACCTTAGCCACGAGGCCCCCGTGGCGGGACATCTGAGTTTGTAGGTCTGAGTGAGCCCACAACTCGGTGAGTTCACCAAGAAAAAGGATATGATAGAGGGCGCAATGACGTTGTTTGCTGAATGTTTCTAATGGCACAAGTAGTTCAGAGTATTTTAGCGTGTTTTGTCAATGAAACTCTAAGATGAGTCAGCTCTCGGGTTTTACCAAGTCGTCCTCTCTGTTCTACAGTTTTCAGTCTGCTTTTTTCGCTGTTTGCTTATCTTTGCTGCAATGAAGGGCACTGAATAAGTTTGGCGACTTTGCTTTCTTTAACAAGCTCTGCCTTATGAGAGTACTCAGAGGCTCGTAGCATTTCGCGCTAAACAACAAGCCTTTGCCTCGGTCTTTCATCGAGTCTTCGGCATGCACACCTGGCGGCGAGCACCACAACCTCTGAGCCACTATGGCCTCTTCTCGGCGACTCTGCCAGCAGCACAGTTTGTGAGAAAGAATTTCTATTACGAGCGAGGAAGTTGGTACACCACGAATTTCCCTCAGTGCCTTCCCCTTCCCCCTTGCTATTTCTGTAATGCGAATGAAAACGGCCTTCGAAATGGAAGAGATATGAAAATTCAGGGATGACGTGTCTCTCGCGACGACCTGCAACGGTTTCCGGCGTTCCGTGGCTGCATGTGAGGGACACCAACAGCTCTTGAAATGCTTGCTGAATATATCATTCGTGGCGCAAAGCTTGAAACCTGAAGACGGGAAAAAAAGAAAGTCAGACAAGCGCCAATCTATCTTGCGTCGTTTCCTGCCTTGGTATTCCAAGCTTTGTGCAACAAATAACACGCTCAGCAAGCTGACGCACTAACTCGTCCAGAAAATAGTTCTCCTTCGAAGGCTACTTCAGTGGTTTCTGGCCACCTCGGTAAAATATCTGTGTGTCCTTAGCCCTGCTTATATACACAATAATAACAGAAGTATGACCGAGCAATGGTATTGGACAACAGTGACAACACCTTGAGATGAATTGAGGAGGGTCCTATGCGGGCGTCTATGTCTGCTTGTCTCCTGAGGCCTTAAATTTTACATAGTGTTACGTCTGGGAGTCCACACCAAACGTCGATGCCTCTGCAAAGGCAATCTGTGTCAAGGTCAGCGATCGAGCCCGCCTGACGCGATCAACTCAATGACGTCATCAAGCGGCGGCGCCGATCTGTCACGCCAC
The DNA here is from genome assembly GCA_013436015.1 of Rhipicephalus annulatus. NCBI lineage: Eukaryota > Metazoa > Arthropoda > Arachnida > Ixodida > Ixodidae > Rhipicephalus > Rhipicephalus annulatus. The sequence continues at coordinate 548,621 of WOVY01012086.1, read as the reverse complement.
GCACAGCGAGCTCCCTCACCCCACGAGCCCGATGAAGCTATCGGAGCCTTTCAGTCTGGCGAGTCTTAGCAACGCGTGGCAACATCCCTCGTTTTTGTGTGCAACCACGTGCAGCGGCGGGTCCCCGTTGGAGGATTCTGACATCACGGCCAGCGGCGCTTCTGGTTGGGCGTTGGTGACACAAAGATCAACCCTGTGCTTATAAAAAAAAAAGCCATGCGCCGCGTCCCCAGCAGTTGAGCTATGTGACCAATAGAGGCCGACGTATGCGTGCGAGAGAAGACATATCTCGTTGCTTCGAGCCCTTTCGCTGTCGGCGCGATGGTGTGCATGTAAGCGGCGAGTTTCGGGGCGCCCATCGTAACCTTGTCGGTGGTTCGGCTTGGTAACAATAGACATTTCGGATATTAACTGTTGAAGTCCTTGCTGACTGTCAAGTTTTTGGAATAAAATAACACTTTTTTCTGGCGCTAAGTCTTGTGGATACATCAAGATAAGATGGCCCATACTATTCATTTCCCTCCTTTCGCTCCATCATGCTTTCTTATGAGTTGCAGGAATAACTCATTTTGAACCCTCAAAGCATTCCTGAGCAAGTTTACGTCACGGAAACCGATGTGCCTAGCTGACAAACCTAATGCCATAACACTTCTTTTTATAAACACCTGTCTTGGTACAGGTTCTTGAGAGCAAAGTTTTGTTCCGAGCTTGGAGCCCGGCGAATGATTTTTTTATTTCGTTTCTATAATTATGCTCCGTATGCAAGATACCTGAAATCCCAAATTTCTTTTATAGCGTTTTTTAATACTGTTGTCGACGAATATGTTCGAGGCCTCTGCTTACTGAAAAGAAAGTTTGCGCCTGTAGCAGAAATAAGCGTCCGATAAACGTCCTGATTTCTGCGCTTAAAAGAGATGCAGGGATGCATAACCCCACTACATCCCAAAACCAGTGTTTACCACGGGCACTGCCACTACTTTATGCTAAAATTTTCATCAGTGAAATGCGTTATTAATAACTTCTGGGATTGACAGAGCGAGCCTTGCGTCGACCGGGAGATAGTTGCTGGGGTGCTAATCAACCCAGCCTCGCTGTTCACTGAGAAGGAAAGATGCGCCGCTGACATTAAATTTGTAATTGTTGCCATGAAACTTCAGATTTGTACTGATGCGTGGTTAATTCCATGATTACACCAAACAAAATAAGGCAAATGATCAAATATTTGTTTTCTAAGTTTGGGCACGACTTAGTGAAACCAACAGAAGAATCAAGTCAAGGAACGTACAGGGTACGTTGTGCGTAAGCTTTTAACATGCAGTGGAGTAATTTGTCCGAAGGTTCTTATTTAGGTCCCAAATTGGGGCGAGTTGTCTACTCGTCCACTTAATTTCTTTGGAGTACACGTCATAAATATTAAACAGCCGGTAAAAAACACCATACGACGTCTCCTCGACCTTCCTTGGGTTCATTGTTACTTGTTTTCATGAGGTTCACACTTTGACGTGGGCTACAATTTTCGGGGGTTGGTAACCATACAATAAATAATAAAGACAACTAATATATGATCAAAAATAACTAAAAATAGGAACAAATAAACAGGCTTATTCATTCTTCACTTTCCCTCTAAATCACGTCAAAACAGCGCAGTAACAAACAGGAACTAATTTACCCCCACTCCTTCAAATACCATTTCGTCAGCGAAACTTCTAGAATTTTGTAGAAATCCGCCGGTTCTTACTGCACAGCAGCTATAACTGAATATTTGGCAAAAAAGATCCGTCAGAACATTTCTGCCGCATGGGCGTGCGCAACAGATAGCGTTAAGGAATGTAATACTTACGCAAAGGTAGCGTTCCTTCAATTTCGGATCTCGCGCCAGCAGAATTGAACACCCACACACCCAAATATGTAATCGCCAGGCGCGCTGTAAGGTAATCTGATACCGAGTTATCTATCTTAGAAGCAGCAGGACTGTAACCGGCCCGGTGGTGTGCCTGGGGAGGCCGACAGAGACGAAGATGCCTGTGGCCCGTCTATTTGTATTTAGGAGCGAGTTATAGAACTTCAGGCGATGAAACTGCCATTATTATCGTGGTATTATTATTATTATTATTATTATTATTATTATTATTATTATTATTATTATTATTATTATTATTATTATTAGCCGCAATAATGTTAAAACTCAAATGTGAAACACATGGAGAAAACTCACAGTCTAAAAAAGGTTTCTGTCTTCCAATGCGACGTATTCATAGCAGGTTTACACGGCTATTCGGCTCGCCTGTAGTTATCGCCTATGCTGCTGCTGTACTTTCTTTACGTGAGCTGAGTCACTGCACCGACAGCTGAAATCTCCGCTCCCCCCGTAGTTCGCCATCTACATTCATTCCCGCGTTCGCACTCCTTCGAAAAACTTTTGCACAACTATACGAACAACCAATTTCGTTGGCGTCGGGCTGTCGGCCAAGAGGAGAAGGCCCGCCTGACCGCAAGCGATTGCGAGGTTCACGCTCCGGACGTTCGTCTTCCCCGAAAACCGATTCGTATGCGAACGTCGGACAGTTCAGGCCAGCTTTAGGGTTACGTTAGCTTTTTATACTCCCATTGCTATCTGTACTACGCAGTTGCGAAATGTTTGTCAGTGTGAAAGAAAAAGAGAGAAAAGTGAAGAAAAAAAAGACTGACGTGTACTCACAAGCAACTCGTAGTTTCGCATTTTCGAGCAATTTAGTAAACAGACCCTGTCTGATGTGTCTTTTGTTTGCTTATTTACTTTTCTTTCGTTCTTGCTCTTAAATGCGGAGCATTGCTTACCCCCGTATTCTAAAACGTCCCTTCACTCAACGCTTCACCTTCACTTGAGAAAGCCGATGGGAGCGCCCGCTGCAGGCACGGCAAGTCACTGTATGTCAGCGATAATCTGCTGCGATTCTTGAGTAGCGCAGCCTCATTTTCAGCCGAGCAGCGGCGCAGTGCTCAAATCTGTCAAGTGAAGGATGAAAGTCGAGTCGAGTTGCGTTTGCGAATACGGGGGTTAGCCGCATAATGTCGTGAGTCAGCGGCGATGTCTTCACCACCACAGCGCATGCTCGCGCCTCGCCTATTGTGCCGCATGCTTACGTCTCGTGCCAACTGTTTGCTCTCCCCCACTTTCTCACTTCGCAAGACCGACGCAGGCAGCTACTGCTAGTAAAAACTGACTCCTCGAGCTGCACAACCGTTTACTGGCCACCCCGTATATGTAGGCACTGGATCGCACATCGGCGTCCTACAACTCGCTGAAGGCAACGCTTCTCCTTTGTTCAATAAATATGGATTATAAAGGCAAAATAACAATTAACCACTTCCAAACCGTGCCCTATCACGCAACATTCACACAATACCCTCCCCCCCCCCCCACTCTGCGACGCAATTAGCCAATGCCCCGCCACGGTGGTCTAGTGGCTAAGGTACTCGGCTGCTGACCCGCAGATCGCGGGATCAATTCCCGGCTGCGGCGGCTGCATTTCCGATGGAGGCGGGAATGTTGTAGACCCGTTTGCTCATATTTGCGTGCACGTTAAAGAACCCCAGGTGGTTAAAATTTCCGGAGTCCTCCACTACGGCGTCTCTCATAATCATACGGTGGTTTTGGGACGTTAAACCCCGCATATCAATGAAATCAGCATTCAGCCAAGTTTCCCTCGTGGGAAATGTGGGCGGACTTTTTATGTTTACGAGTTATTTTATTTACAACTATGGATACTGCGATCTTATGAAAGACCTTGGCAGTGGGGTGCATATGTAGAGGCATAAAAAGAAAAAAAAACTTTCCTAGTACACGCGCTTTGAATAATAAATGAAAAAATAAACAGCAGTGTAAACGGTGGCTTTTGAGAACCTATTCAAATTTAGAGAGAGGGAGACTCGGTATTTTTTATTTGCTTTATTTTACCTTAATCGATACATAATCGAAACAATTATTCAAGTAATGCTTAACGAGACATATATCCAAGTATTCGTTAACAAATGCTTGTATATAATCCCTCTATATAAAATGACAGATTGAATCATTTGTTAGCGAGTTATTAACTTTTACACAGTCTACACCCACTTGCCCCAAAAAGTATTTATGAACAATATAAACATGTACTACTATCCTTTATATTCCTGAGTTCAGATAATTATATATCAAACTTATTCCAGGTAAACATATAAAACTTCAGCCGCTGAAGCTTTTATATAATGTCAGCAAAAACAGCTAAATTAGAACGAAGCTCACAATAATGAAATTCAGGCCGATGGCGGATTACAGGCTAAAGCTCAAAGAACCCCTATGCCCAAGTGAGTATACTCTGTAATGGTAGCCATAGGGAATCCTCGGTGTGTGCTTAAACCAACAACAATAGCTGCTAGATCTATGTGGTAGCAATGCTGAAATCCTAAGTTTTTTAATGTTTGTCAGCGTGGTATTTTGACTCATCTTGCGCTAACTTTAGTCACAGTCACTGTACTGATAAAACCTTCAAAAAGACAATGAAATCAACGAAGAAGAAAAGAAGCGAGAAAAGATATCCGAAAAAAAACGACTTGTAGATTATGTATTACGACTGTTACTACTAAGAACCATTATAAAAAACCAAGCACTTTGTATGTTGTGCGTAATAATACATTGGCTGGTTGATATTACATTGTTATAAGGACCGGAGAAATAATCAAGTCTTTTTCATGTTTTCAAGCTGGCACTTGTAGATTGGCCTAAGATTCGCTATAAAAAGAGACGCAAAGTTATAAATGGACCACACTACCCCAGACGTATTAAACATTCATAGAAACAAGAAGCCCATTAATCGCAAATCAATGGCTAAAATTATTCATCATGCTTTATACTCAATAAAAAATTTCAGAAATGAAATTTTTAAGATTCATGTTTTGAAACAATGTGAACAATTCAGGCTGTAGTAATTTAGTATGTAAAAATGTGCTGAAAAAGGAAGACAGTTTAGAAAGTGTCTTTTAGGCACCTCTAAGGCGTTCTTATTGCGAGCTAGTTGAAACAATCTAAACGCATAATATATAACATATTTATAGTGCCACAGATTCTGAGTTTCATGTCCCTGCCAACTCTTAAGTGAAATATCAAGAGAGAGAATAAAATGAGGGAAAGGCAGGGAGGTTAACCAGAAAATGGAGCATCCGGTTTGCTACCCTGCACTAGGGGAAAGGGGAATGGGGAAGAAAGATTGGAAAGAAAGCGAAGAGGGAAGTAGACGCGCGCGAAAAAAAAGGGGGGGGGGAGCTGGGGTGCTACAGTCTATACAATAGGCCGCTGCCACGCAAAAATTTCAGTAGGGCCTTCACTGATTTTCTGTGAGCACACAAATCATGTCGTCTTTCCAGCACTGATTGTTCAGACAAAGGTCTGTCGTCAAGGCGAGCTAACGCAGCAGCTAGTTGCCGTCTTTGCACGCTGTAACGAGGGCAGTGACAGAGAACGTGCTCTATAGTTTCATCGCTGCCGCAATGACCGCAAGCAGCACTGTCTTCCATGCCGATTCGGAAGGCGAAAGCTTTGGTGAAGGCGACACCAAGCCATAGTCGGCAAAGCACCGTTGTCTCGAGTCGGGAGAGTCCAGACGGAGGCCGGAGTCGACGAGACGTGTCCAGTCTACGCAGTCGCGTGTGACGTAAGCACTCAGTGTTCCACAGAGATTTTAATTCTGCATCAGCGATTTTTCGGATGGTCATTGCAGCATCAGTCCTTGAAAATGGTATAGATTTTTCTTCACCATCTTCGTGTGCTGATCGGGCAGCTGCATCGGCATGTTCGTTGCCCAATATGCCGCAGTGACTTGGAATCCACTGAAACATGATTCTGTGTCCTTCGTCGAAGAGGTGGTGAAGCAGCTCTCTAATTTCCAGCACTAATTGTTCATGAGGTCCCCGGCGTAAGGCGAATGTCAGACACTGTAGTGCTGCCTTAGAGTCCGTGAACACGCTCCATTTCCTGGCTTCTTGGTGTTTAATGACTTGAATTGCGCTACGTAGAGCAGCAAGTTCCGCAGCTGTCGATGATGTCTGGTGGGATAAACGAAACTTCACCGTTGTCGCTGTTGCAGGAAAGATCACCGACCCTGCAGACCCATCCACTTTAGTTGAAGCGTCAGTATACAGATGAGTATGGTCACTGTATTTCTCATATAACAAGAGAAGAGAAAGCTGCTTTAGCGCTGGAGACGAGAGCCGGGCTTTTAACCCTATGCCTGGAACCGTGAGTTCCACATGTGCACAGGTCATACTCCATGGGGGAGTTGAAATCCTTGATGGAGTTGTATATCCCGCAGGAATGTGTGTGCGATATGGCAAGACTGTCTGGCAGAATGAGGCACGAGGTCGGGCTTCTGGCAGTGAAGCTAGATGATGGGCAGGGGCACGAGTACGATGCCTCACGTGTGCTCTGAGCACTTCCATCATGATATGCGTCTTCAGCGGGTAGTCATTAGCGATCTCGATTGTCTCAGCTGATGATGAACATCGCGGTAGCCCCAGACAAACTCGCAGAGCCATGGCCTGGATGCTTTCGAGAGTCCGAATGTTGGTTCTACAGGTGTTTGTCAACACAGGCAAACTGTAGCGCAAATAGCCAAGAAAAAGCGTCTTGTACAATTGCATCATTGCATGTACTGAAGTCCCCCAGGTTTTTCCTCCGAGATACTTGAATAAGTTAGCAATTTCTGTCAGCCTCTTCTTCAAGTGGGCCACATGTGGGCCCCAGCAGAGGTCTCTATCAATGAATACGCCTAGAAATCTGTGCGTCTTGACATACGGTATGACTTGGCCATCGATTGATATAGCGTATGGTCTCGTTGGCTTTCGACTAAAAGCAATCAATGCACATTTCGCTGGCGAGATTTTCAGACCCTGGTCCTTGAGGTACAATGATACGAACGTCACAGCTTTCTGAAGTCTTGCGCGTACCTGAGGCCTTGTCACGCCAGATGTCCAGACGCAGATGTCGTCAGCGTACACGGATAACTTGACCACACTTGGTAGTCGTTCTACAAGACCAATGAGAACGAGGTTGAAGAGGGTTGGACTCAAGACGCCACCTTGCGGGACTCCACGATGCGTTGGGTGTTGGGAAGTTGGACCATCTGCAGTGTTCACAAACAAGGTCCGCCCTTGTAAATAGCTGCGTGTCCAACAATACAGTTGCCCGCCTAGGCCCACTGACTCAATGGCTTCAAGGATGGCGTCATGTAGAACGTTGTCGTATGCTCCTTTTACGTCAAGGAACATGGCTGCAGATAGTCGTTTACCTGCCTTTTGTTGCTGGACATATGTGACAAGATCTATAACATTGTCGATCGAACATCGGTGACGGCGAAAACCAGCCATGGCGTTCGGATATATCTCATAGTATTCCAGGTACCATTCAAGCCTGGCCAAGATCATTCTCTCCATTACCTTTCCTACGCAACTTGAGAGTGCGATCGGTCGGTAAGAGGCAATGTCCAGGGGAGATTTGCCAGGCTTAAGGATCGGTACTAAGCGGCTAATCTTCCAATCTTGCGGAACGACGCCAGCTTTCCAGGAATCGTTGAAGATGTTAAGGAGTGCTTCTCGTGCCCGTTTACCAAGGTTGCACAGCATCTTGTATGAGATGTCATCCGGGCCAGTTGACGACGACTTATTACATAAGACGAGCGCCGCATCGAGCTCCTGTGATGTAAACGGTAGATCCATGCGTGGGTCCCGTGAGTGAGGGATTTGATTCACTGTGTGTAGGCTTGTGTACGCTGTCTGGCCCACGGTCATAGCGCAGAAATCTTCTGCTACTTCAATTTCATGCCGGCGATGAAAAAGTGCAAGGGCTTTGAAGGGAAAACGCTGCTCTGGAACAGAACGTAGGCCTCGCACAATTCTCCATATCTGAGACAGTGGTTTATGAGGATCAAGCGACGCACAAAATTTCCTCCATCGTTGGGTGTCTAATTTGTCAAGGCGCCGTTGTATCTTCTTTTGGATGCGCCGGGCTGTCCGTAGATCGTCTGTGGAATTGGTGCGTCGGTATCGTCTTTCGGCACGACGGCGTATCGCACGAAGTCGCTCCAGCTCGAGGTCATATTCAGAATACTTCGAAGAGCGTATTATTGTGCGCGTAGTCGCATGTGCAGTTTCCTTAATAGCTTGCTGAAGACCATTGGACAGGCCTTCTTCACAGGCATCCTCAAGTTGAGTCTTGAACACACTCCAATCTATTCTTTGTGTTGTGGTAGAGGAGTACGTGTTCGATATACCTTTGATCTTCAGGTAAGTGGGGATGTGGTCGCTTCCGTGTGTTTCAATGTCCAAAAACCACTTTACCCGTGTAGCAAATCGGCGTGAAACAAAGGACAAATCAAGGCAGCTGCTATATGTAGTGCCTCGTAAAAACGTAGGACTGGCATCATTCAGAAGGACGAGACCATGGCTGGAAACCAATGATGCTAGACGTCGTCCCGTTGAATTAAGCCTTGAACTTCCCCAGATGGGATGATGCGCATTGAAATCCCCGGTGATAACCCACGGACCCGGATGTGCCCTTAATATGCCGTCTAGTTTGTTGGCGTCGAAATGACCTGATGGGGATATATACACGCCTAGAAGTGCGAATGTCACTTTTCCTTTTTTAACAGACAAGCACACATACTGATTGCTGTCGTGAGGTTGCACTGGCTGGACGACATAAGTAAGCTCCCGGCGAATAAATACAACAACTTTGCTGCTTTCGATGTCACTTGAAGAGAAAAATGACTCGTAGCCGGATAATCTGATTGGGTGCGATAATTTCGGTTCACATATAATCATGACGGGAAATCGGTGCAGATGAACAAACTGGCGAAAATCAGATATGCGAGATCTCAGACCTCTTGCGTTCCACTGAAAGATCGACGCTTCTCTGACCTCCTGACGGAACGACTTGTTATTGTCAGCCATGGCTTTACTGGAGGCTTGCAAGGACCGGACTCAACGCGTCCAGCACCTGTAGGCCGCTCCTAGCAGTTGGCGTGTCGATGCTTGTCAGAAGACTTCTGATGACACTCACAATGGATCGCAGCATAGGAATAATTTGACGATCTGCTTTTGGAGCCTCGTCATCAGCAGCATTGGCTTTCACTGGGAGCAGAGAGCGGGAAGGCTGCTCGGAAGGCCGTGCGTTCGCAAGCACCGGCCAGTCTTCAGGGGAGAGAGGCTTCGCCGGTGGAGGTTTTCTTGTACTCTCTGGCTTTCTACTAGATGTTGATGGTGGTGTGGACCGAAGTGGTGCATGAATATCACCATGACTGGAGCGCTTCCGTCGGTGGCGACGTCGACGCCGGATTTTCTGTGAAGCTTCTCTATGGGTTGAGTTATCCCTGACCATTTCTTTCAGGATACCCATTTCTTTCTTGAGTCTTGGGCATTCCTTAGACGTGGCCTCATGCGTACCTCGACAATTGCCGCACCTATAAGTTGTTGCACAACAGGTGTCTACCGTGTGCGCCTCCGCGCACCGGGGGCATACGGCGGAGTTTGCACAGACGCCCTTGACATGACCGATCTTGAAGCACTTGTGGCACTGAAGCGGCTTTGGGACAAAATGCCGTACCACATGCCGGAAATGTCCTACCTTGACGTGCGTAGGGATTGAGTCACCCTCAAAGACTAGCTTAACGCAGCGGCTGTTCCCGAGGCGGCTTATATGCTTAATGACCACTCCTTCGTACGCTGGTTTTATCAGAATGGGTAGATCCGTGTTTGGGATTGCCAAGTCAATGTCGTAAATGACATCTGCAGTGCAGGTTCCAGTCATCGGTACGACCGCTCGTACTTTGACATCTCCAAACTCTGTCATCATTCGAAGCTTCTCCAGCGTATCTGCATGTGTTGTGTCAACGGCTAAAACGTTCTTACGTGTGTTTAGCCGGACCTCTTTGATTTCATTCTGTGCTATTCCCTCAAGAACATTGGAAATAGCTTGCCTGTTCAATTTTCGAAGGCTGGCGGAAGGATCCACGGGCATGAAGAGAATGGTATGCGGCCAGCGTTCATTCCTTGCCTTCACGGTTGACGTGCTTGCTGGTGATGACGTCTTGATGAGCCTCCTTTTGGCCTTGCGGCTCATCACAGACACGAAGCTGCCATCTGATGAGTCGTCGCCGTCGACTGAGTAGATGTCCGTGTCTTCACTGGAGCTGCACCAAGAGCCTCGTTTCCTTGCGGAGCTTACAAATGTTGAGCTGTAGCCAGACGGGCCAGCAGTTCGTTCTTCGTCCATGGGCACGAGAGCAGGAGCATCTCTTGAGCCGTCGCTGGTGATGGACCATGAGCCTTGAGCCACAAAAGAGCTTGAGGGCGCTGAAATTTGACCACGTGGGCCTGTAGAAGTCGCCGCTGCCATCGCCACAAGGCGGGACGCAGGGAGCGTCCCAGGAATCGTGGAAAATATAACGAAAAACAGTTAGTAGTGACAGACGCGTTCTATCACTAAGTAACTTCGTCGTCGTCCCGTAAATTATGACGTCGTGAAATATCAAGTGAAATATCAAGAGTCTCTCAATGGCAAGCAGACCAATATTGTGATTTTAGCAAACGCCCACAGCGGCTTTCTGTTGCAATCTTGAATTACCGAATGTATTGTAAGATTCTAGAATACTCGTGGCAACAAAGCAACCAACTCCTGAAGAATCCAACTCGAAACGTATTTTACAGACGCTTGCCTTGTGAACACCTGCGGCATGCTAAGGTGGTATTCTTGGAAGCGCTGTTACATTTAGTGTCAAGAAAAGAAAGATGGTTTGTCCAACAAGATTACCAAAGCGAAACGTGCTTCTCTAAAAAGTCTCTCTAAAGACGGTTTTGGCGTAGGTGTCTCTACTCGTTTTTGATAAGCCGTGGATCAATTTATACGTGCATGATTACATTTATTATTAGGAAATGAATGTTTCGCGTACAGAACCTAATTGCACAAGACCTCTTTAGTAAACGTACGAATCAAACTTCTTTGTGGGCAGTGTCGTGTCGTATGGCGGCGTACGCTGTGACATATTATTTCTACGGCTACAGCTGCAGCTATGGAGATATAGCTTTTTTTGCAATTTTGCTGTGCTGCCGATGTTTGTGCTGTGACATGTCACTTTTCCCCAAGTAAAAACGTCCCGCAAGAAAAAAAAAATCCAATGTCACCAATTTCTTGTGTTTGTTGTCTTTGCTGCGGTGAAGTGTGAAACAGTAATAATTTCATACAAGGCCAAGAATAGGTTATCTGTTAGTTCACAGTGTGCGAAACTACTCTACAACAGTGTATAGATTTAGCTATCACCAATTTTTTCCTAGTACTGACTCCGGAGCTAATATTTCCGGGTTGCACAAGCTGAGAACACAAACGTAAAATGCCGTCCAAGCAGGCATTCGTCGTGATTGTGCAAAGCAACCACGTGTCGTGATTTATGCCGATGCAGGACAGGTAAGGAAAGCAGTCGGATCGATAGCAAACTGAAGAGGGCGTCATTTCGAAACGAGGTTACACCTGACACTACTGTAATCGTGTAGTTCGCGACGTGACGCAAGAAGTTGCGAAGAGCCGTCAAGAACCACACTCGAAATGTATCGATTTCCGCCACGTGCCGAAACGAATGCGACCTGCCCGCGCATAGCGCGCAACAGTGAACTTTCCCTACGTTTCGCGAGATGACATGCTCTTTGCGTGACTTGCTTGATCGATGATTCTCAGTGTCACGCGTTTTAGTCTATACCTAACCTTTCGCACTTTTGGAGTTTATGTCGCAGTAGCATTGCGTCATTTGGCCACACTTGGCTCTTGTACCACCAAAGACCATTTCTTAATATTATTACTATTAGTCAAGATAATATTAATAGTAATCAAGTAATGCGCGATGCCTCTCTGATGCCCAGATTCATGCAATGTTAATTAACTTTCACTCGATGTCTATTTGTCGCACCCGTCACGGTAAGCATGATACAGCAAAATATTATTTACCACGGTAGCAGCCAAAAGCCCCAATTCATTATTGTGTAATACTTTCCAAATGGTTCATACATTCAGTGCACAGAAGTGGTCAAATGTGACACGAGCAATTATAATACGTGTGAAGCACAGCGTGTTTCAAAAGTTTGTTTTGCACCTTCCAAGTTTCCTGTCTGCAGTGAATGGACTCGATCGTAAAGTTAAGCGTTCTCATTCGCCTCTGAATTTCTCATACGTGTGAAATTCTTCGAGCACAAGACTTGTACAATGATGGCAACAGGGCTACCAACTTTACAATTCCAAATGTTTTGTTGCATAACTACACTCCCTCAGTGCACAAAAAAAAACAGTGTGTCCTTCACTATTACGGAGGCTGCCTCATGATTTTGTTGAATGCTCAATGAGCCATAATAATTACTTAGGTTCTGTCCGTATATTTGAAGGTATTTTTTTAACAGTTACGGCTAACTTTACTTTCGGTATTTCAGTGTCGCTCTCTTGTAGCCAGTTGCTTAACTCAAAACGTGATTCCTATACCTAACGCACAGTTGACACATGGGCCTTCGCAATCCACAGCAATGTATGTAGGGTAACGTGAGTTATGCAGCCACTGCGTGATTGTAGGTGGGTGAAGCTTCTGTGATGTCGGTCGAATCGACAGCCAGATGTTACGACGAAGACTCTAATGGCATCACGGGTAAGGATGACTGCTGCCCTCTTCTCGGACTTCGTTGCGTAGGCGCGCCACAGCAGCCTTTTAAATGTAATATAATGTTCATTGCGACAGGCGTGCAGCATTCAGGGTGTCCGGAGAACTGATTTCTTGGTTTATTTGTGTCGTGAATGAGAATTGCATCCCAAAACGTGACAATGTATTATGACAAAGAATTGTGCTCAAGCAATAACTCTTTTTTCTTTCTATGTTTTCTTGCGATGCGATGGCCGTTACGTGGGTGGCGTGATTTGTTCGGCAATAAATTCAATTTAACTGGCAAGTTGGGTGAGTTGACAATCTCACATACTTTTGCTTTGTGGGCCGCGTGACTCAGTCGGAAGGTTGCGAAAGGTACGCATTCATATCTTTATAGTACTTTGTCCAGTTTAAGCTGCTTGCATTGCGAAACAATGTTTGCTAGTCAAAAGTGTTGTGTTTAGAGCATATTTCTTGACACTGTGCGTTCCGGACACATACAAACATATAGCGGTGAGAGATATCACACGACGTTTGCTGTTTGTTTCATTTGTGGACAGCTGTTACCATAACATAAAAAATGGCATTATATTACTCTTGCAAATGTGGTTACTTCAAGAAAAATGTGTGCGTTATTTCAAGCACTTTGTTCTCAAAGCAAGGAGGAGCCCTCGAAGAGGTTGACAGACAAGCCGACTCACATAGTAGGACTGCCATATTGACGCTCCGAATGAGCGCCACTCCGACGTTTCTCTGCAAGGTGTCACGTGGCGTAACGCCACGCCTGCAACACTTCGGAATCGAAGACTCCAGGTTATTGCGACAGGGTGATGAACCTGTGAGACAAGAAGTATAGTAGCGATTCAGCTCTACAAAGGCGTGAAGCCAAGTTATTCGCGTGCTGCACACGACGAGGGCAATCCTGACGTCATGTGACCTTAAAACCACGTTTAATATCAAGCCACATGATTACCCGTTTAGCGGTATTTAAACGACACTGTCTCGCACAATTTATTACATTAAAGAAGCATTATATTTACTTGGCATTAGCCAATTAAACCTGACTGTATTTCACTGCAGCGTCCACTCTTTCGAATTAGTGCAACGCATACCAATAAAGTTGAAACTAATTAACGCTTCTTTAATGTCATCAATGTTTAAATTTTGAGGTAATCATCAGATTCTTTCTATCGCCATATTCCTCTTTATGTACATTTCGAAGGTGGAAGCAGCAGCTGTCAAGCCGGTCTCCAGTTGAGCGCCTGCAAGAGAGCAGAATCAGTGGAGCATTACAGATTACTTGCAGCTGGCGATTCTTGTAAAACGTCGCTTGAAGGCATATGAGTGAATAATCCTGCATATCTGTTAAAGGTGCGTTGAAGATGGTGGAGTGTGTTAATTCTTTCCTGCATGAACACATAGCTTACACATCCCGTTCTGCTCAAGCAAATACGCATTTATAACAATAAAGCGATTGATATGAGTCTCTACACAATGCCTCGCTGATTAAAGCCTTGTATTTTGGTTTCCCTTCAAAAATGTCCTCTAATGTGTGAACTCAGCGACCTCGTTACACAGCCTAAACCTCCAGCCTTTAAACTCTTTCATGCGCTAAAAATGTCTTTAGAGGGCTTTATACGTGTTTACAGTTGAAGTTATAACTGAAAAAAAACCTTCTTTATATTTTTAGGTGGGAATTGCTGAAATTACGGACGTGATTGGAAATAATATGCACTCTACGTGACCTGCATATCAATGAATTTGCACTTACAAACTATCATATTCACAAAGGAAGCGTAGGAGAGAAGAAGAGTGTAATAACCATGTAGTACGTGCAGGCGCAAATGCAGAGAATTGCTGCACTTCTACGACCACGCCACTTGTCGAACAAATTCTTCGAACGAAAGCTATGTTCAAAAGTTTCTTCAACTACTTTTTCCTGCCTCCTCCTTCTGATGAACTTACGCCATCTTTCGATCTTCACATGAGTGCAAGGAACATGCTGCTCGGCCACACCGTGTGTATGAAAACGGGTACCTGTGACTGTCTGATTGTTGGTACTTCTTGAAATGATGGTTGCTTCCTCGAAGGCATCCCTCTATATTTATATGCCTTCAATGTCCATATTTTCTCCGTTCCCCTTTTATTTCACCTACACAAATCCCCTCATGTACCCTACCCAATTACGGACTCCCAAAGGCGTTGTTAAAATGACCTTGCAGCCTTTATGGTTGTTGGCATGGTGCCAAAACTTTACTCAAATATTTCTGCGGAATTTTAGGAATGCAACAACGAGTTGATTCTAATAACTGGTTTCGTTCTTGAGATATCATTTCTTAATAACTTTTTTTCATACCACAGTGGCCCACTCCGCATACACTCTGAAAGCTCCTACATGTAATTTCATTTGATTTAGGCCAACTTCTTGATTTTTGTTATGATTATAGCGCTCTATGAATACCAATACAAGGTACACAAATTACAATCATTGTCTGCCACTTGTCACTGGTCTAGTAGCGATTCCAGCAAGCGATATTTTCAGATACTCTCGTTAAAGCTTTCGTTCACATTGAATGCACGCTTAGAGCTTTCGGTAGTATCAGAGAACCAACATTTATTGACTTCAACCACGTAATTATCGGTTTATATTTATAAGATCATCAAGAGACTAAAGCATGAGCATATCTGACAGGTTTGTTGAATTACTAGGCTACCATACGGGTTCGTAGCCATGATGTTTATTTTTATTGTCCCATAGAACAAGAGTCTTTTCTAAGGTGTCTACAATTAATGCAGAAGCTATAATCACGTGCTTTTTTATCATGTTCTCTTTTACGACTACCATGTCATTCAATTTGTTCGTCTCTCTAAGACCAGTGACAGCAGTGGCTCCACGGACGAGCAGCGTTGTAAGCGGAAAAGAAAACTTTCACCAGTCACTGTCCCTTGACAAAAAAGGCAGGACGACGAAAACACAAATATCTCCCACGAAAGATTGACAATTTTGGTGTGGCCTTCAAAAGGCCTCAGTTTATCCAAGCAGGGTCTGTTCGTAGAAAAGTGCAAAATAAAAGTGATGCCAGTGAGACCAAACAAAATTGAAACACATAATGCTTTTTGGAAAGCTCGTGGCTATTTCTTTATTCTGATTATGGCCATAGTTTCACGACAATACAGGGCGCGATCGACTTCTGGCCTATGGGTTGGAGTGTCCGAGTAGTACTGTGCATTGCTGGGGAAGCTATATGATACTCAAGGCTTGAGTAACGGTAAAAAAAGACGGAAGACTTGAGAGCTCAATGCAATGACAAAAGCTTCGCATTTAGTACACCACCAGTGACTCTTCTTTTACGCAACTAGGGTAGCAGTGTGGGCCTGTTGGTTTTACATGATAGAAGGTGAAAGCGGATGAGGCAAGATAACACGCGGAGGCTTGGCGCTCACATGCATTATGTTCCTAATGCAACTACACATGGGAATTCGTCGAAGTGTAGAAAAAACATTTATTATTATTATTATCATATAATAATAATATTATTATTATTATTATTATTATTATTATTATTATTGTTATTATTATTATTATTATTATTATTGTTGTTGTTGTTGTTGTTGTTGTTGCTGTTGTTGTAGTAGTTGTAGTCGTAGTGATATAAAAAGAAGTAGTAGCAGCAGGAGCCATTGCAGGAGCAGAAGTAGTATTTTACGTTGTTAATGTCTATAAATCGTGGATAGATCAAGGCGACAACTGTTGACAGAAAAAAAAGAAACAATGTAACTTTCAACTCCCGTATTGCGAGAACGCACAACCGGGGCACGCGCGTACACTATTCGACTCACCGCGTTTATCAAAGAACAGGCTGGGCAAACTTTCCGCGTTAATTACAGGTATCGATCACTTCCATCGCCTACTTACCCGCTTCTGCCAAAAGGTTATCCGCTTCACCCGACGCACTTTAGACTCAGCGCATCTTAGCTAAGTTCGACGCACCGATACCATAAACTCGGTCAAGTGTAAGCTCAGCCTAGTGAGACAGCTTCGCCAGTCGGGTCTAGTGGAGCGGATGCGCGGCAGACGTGGCTTGACAGTGTTGTCTTGTACTCGGGAATTTCCAGCCAACGCAATTAATTGAAGGTCCTCGAACATTGTAAAAGATTCACGTATCTTACGGCCACGGTTTCATCTTAACCCTTTCGCTTAAATGCCCACGACCTTGCTATCTGAAGAAACTCGCTCAAATCAAGCGTTACATTGCTAAGGAAGACTTTCGTCGCTGCGATGCTGAGCATTCACGTGTTTTCAAGTGGCAAGATAGATCGGAGAAGAAACACGCTAGTGGTATGAAAACAGATCAAACAGCGGAACTGGTGGCATTCTTCTGCTCGTCACTTACACATGCATTTTCTAATCATTGCCCACACTATGCGAGACTTTCCTATGCGTTACTTTCTCCCTAAATGTCTCCTCATTACCACCATCACCATGCTCACTTTGTTTTGGATTCTTTGTCGTACATTATGAGGCAATCCAAGCGATCCCAGAAATCGGGCACACCTGTAGGGGGTGCCATCTCTCAGCAGCAGGGACAGCACCATGTCGTAACTGATTGCGAAATATGTGAGAAAAATTATATCTGTTTCAAAAAGGTAATAATCAAAAATGACCCTGGGTTATGCGTAGCAGAGACACACTGGTACATTTTGCGGAAATCGCAATATCACTCTACAAAGTGCGTGGCGTCCCAGGACAACTCAACAACACCCATAGAAACACATAAAACCAAACGCAAAGTATTAAACGCTGCGAGAAGCCATGTTGTGTGAAGTGCGGCGCTGTATAGCTTTGTCTGACCATTCAAGTAAGTCTCTGCTGTATAAAACCACCACGAGTTGTCTTGATAGCTAGCGTATTTCGTCTGATACAATTGTTCTATACTATTTCTCATTGCGTTCTCCGGAGTGGCTCTGTGGTTAACGCCTCCGTTTCACATTTCCCATTCACTTACGGCAGGCCGCCGCCGCGGCACTTGAGAGATGGCGCCACATGCGCATGTGTCTAAATCCTGGTCATGGCTCTGAAAGTGTGTCTGGGTAGTCGAGTGAATATGACATACGCCTTTTTAATGTGGATTCGTGGGTTCCATGCCAACCCTGTTGAGAAAAAATGTGCGGCAATAATTTCTCTTTCTTCTTCTCTCTTTCTCTTTCTACTCTATCTTTCTCTCTCTGTATATATATATATATATATATATATATATATATATATATATATATGTGTGTGTGTGTGTGTGTGTGTGTGTGTGTGTGTGTGTGTGTGTGTGTGTGTGTGTGTGTGTGTGTGTGTGTGTGTAAGACAAATATTTTATAGCAAGTTCTAGAGTTTTCTTGCTCGGCGTTGACATGGCTAAATCCTGGCGGTCCACCCTATTTGAGTATGTGCCGAGTAATGCGATTACGCGGGATTAAGAGCCGACCAAGTCGTGCAGTGTAAATTGCTGGTTACGAAATAATTGCGCAAGCAGTGTAAGAAGAAAAATGGTGATCCGCAGAAAATATGCACATCTGGTGTACATGACGGCCTTCAGCATATTTTCGTTTTAGTGGTGGCTTGTGAAACGGTAGTTCTCTCTTGCTTTAGGCGCTCTTGTTAACAGCCAAGGTGCGAAGGATTACAACTTTTGAAATGTTGAGAACACTTCTATAAATTAGGATGAAAAAAAATGAGAGAGCTCACACGATTGCTTGCGTAATGAATTAATTATCTTTCCTTTCAAAGTGCTTCAGGGGTACGGCTAAATTAATTGGTAGCGGGAGATCTGTGTACATTTGTCTGCGATTAAAAATGGATATGTGGGTTCTTCGAACCTCGCTTGAACAGCTTTCTAATGCCACATCACGCTGTACACCAAAGCCTATCGAGCTGGGTAAGGGTTTGATTGATTGATTGATTGATTGATTGATTGATTGATTGATTGATTGATTGATTTGTGGGGTTTCACGTCCCAAAACCACGATATGATTACGAGAGATGCCGTAGTCCAGGGCTCCAATAATTTCGACCGCCTGGGGTTCTTGAACGCGCATCCAAGTCTGAGCTCACGGGCCTACCGCATTTTCGCCTCCATCGGAAATGCAGCCGCCGAGCTCTGTATGAAAATCACCAATTAAATAATCACGCATCGTTTATTATTCCATCAGTCGTTGCATTTTCTGAACACTCGCTGCTTAACAAACGATAACAATCTGGAAATCTGTGTCTGCGTTAGTGAGAAAAAAAAGAAAGGGGCAATGGTTCATTCTCCGTATCTGTACCCCATGATGGTGGCGTAGCCAGGGGATGACACACGGGCCGCGAGAGCACTTACGGAGCAGCCAATGACATGCCTGCTTGAAAAGGACGCAGAGAGAGGCGTCCCAAGCTGCCAATGGGGTGCACACTAGGGTACGACATACAAAAACTTAGAAAACTAGCCAGACACTTGAAAACTTAGAAAAGTAGACAGAGAATTTAGCATCCGGTAAAGCAGAAGCGTGGTAACACATAGGTGATTTGTATTTGTATGGAATTTCACGCCATCTCAAGTAGGTGGCCAAAAGGTATAGTGTAAGATTCCTGTGGTCGGCACCGGGCAAGATTTTTTAGGCTTTCCAAACGCATGTCGGCACAAAAAAAAAAACGAATCGGGCCAATAATGCAAAAAAAAGCTCCCAAATGTGTGCACACATTGAGTCGTGTTGGTAGTTTACTGAAGTTTACGGCCACACCCCTAGGGATAGGGGTGTGGCCATGTGTACAACGTTCTAATAGGCCAATGTGTGAATGATAAGCTGCATGAACACCACAGTCTCCCGTTCACAGGCACTGCTGCAAACTTGCTTTTGCACTGTTAAGACTGTGGCTGCGCCCCTGAATTCAAATCAGTGTGTCAACGGTGAATGTGGAAGTTATATTGAGCGAGAACTTTGTGAATTTTTAAAAATAAAAAATTCAGCTAGCTCGATTGATTTGATTGATATGTGGGGTTTAACGTCCCAAAACCACTACATGATTATGAGAGACGCCGTAGTGGAGGGCTCCGGAAATTTAGACCACCTGGGGTTCTTTAACGTGCACCCAAATCTGAGCACACGGGCCTACAACATTTCCGCCTCCATCGGAAATGCAGCCGCCGCAGCCGGGATTCGAACCCGCGCCCTGCGGGTCAGCAGCCGAGTACCTTAGCCACTAGAAAAATTAAGCTAGCTCAAACTTACTTATTTAACCGGGTTCCTGCTAAGTGTACCTTTCGCCCCGCCGCGGTGGTCTAGTGGCTAAGGTACTCGGCTGCTGACCCGCAGGTCGCGAGCTCAAATCCCGGCTGCGGCGGCTGCATTTCCGATGGAGGCGGAAATGTTGTAGGCCCGTGTGCTCTGATTTGGGTGCACGTTGAAGAACCCCAGGTGGTCGAAATTTCCGGAGCCCTCCACTACGGCGTCTCTCATAATCATATGGTGGTTTTGGGACGTTAAACCCCACATATCAATCAATCAATGCTAAGTGTACCATTAGGCACGGTATGCGCTTTATTTCTTGCACTTCCAATGTTGTTTATTGCATCTATTTTTCATGCAGATGAATGTCTCGGCCAGACGGGCAGGTATTCAAAATTAGGCTCGGGGAGCATCGCACCTCTCACAAAGGTTCGCCATACTCACTTCTTGCGATGCATTGTCAGCAGTGCGATTGTTAACCGCTTTTATCTGACATAGGGTTGTTGTACGAAACCATATTATTAGGTCCGGAGTGATCATGTTTTCTTTATATTCAAAAGAACAATTCCATGTGTGTCAGCCAGCCTTCCCTGGGCCTACACCCTTCTAAGCTGGATTTACTTACAGCTAAAATGGCGCCTAATCTTTACACGTGAATGTTTTAGGTCTGGGCTTGCATTCCGTGACAGCTAAATTTTGATTTTTGGTGTGTTTCGAGAACGTTGCCTTTTGCTAGTAGCATTGTTGTTGCAAGTACCGATCAAGGTGTGGCGTCAGACCATTCACTGTGGGGTGAGATCTCCCGTCTTGGTTGAGCACATGGGTTTTAAATGCGGAGCGTTTGTTGGTTGCACGATGTGACGCTTGGGCATCGGTGGTGCCGTCCACCCCCCAACTGCGCATGCTCATGCCTCGCGTCTCGCGCCAGCCCAGGAAGACACCCGCAAAACTGTCGCTTCAGGAGAGAGAGAGAGAGAGAGAGAAAACTTTATTTGCGCATAACGCGGAGCATTCCAAATAGTCGGGCCCCTATTCCAGGGCTCCGCTGGCCCTAGCCATCATCTCTACCCGTTGGACCAGCCAGCGCTAATCAACAATCGCCGAGCTGGACAGCAGCGCCTCCCATTGTTCCTCAGTGTTGTTCATGTTGTGGTGATCCTCATTGTGATGCGTACACTCTCACATAATGTGAAACAGAGTTGGTGTGGCCCCACACCACGGACATATATCTTTGTATGCTGTGGGGTAAAATACATGCAGCCTGTGTAAGTTCGTGTATGTGTTTGTTTGGATTCTGCGTAATTCCACCGATTCCATTGCTGTGAGTTGCTTATGCGGTGCTGGATACAATTTTCTATTGTCCCTGTAATACTGAAGAATTGTACCAAAGTTGGGGTCTAGCGGCGTTGGATCCTCTATTGTAGTGTGCAAGGAAGCTCGGTAATTTGTGAAGCCTCGAGCCGCCTCATCCGCAAACTGGTTCCCGGTGAGGTGGTGGTGGTGGTGAAAACATTTAATAACCATTAAATGGTTACAGAGAGGTGATTGGGTTGGGGCCTTATTGGCCTCCTACCCTCACAGCACTAGGTGGAACCCCTATTCCGGGGCTCCATTGGCAAGCAACGCCGCCCGCGCCCGTTGAACCAGAGCCTCTTGGGCCTTCAGGTCTTGACAGCCGAGCAGGGCCGCCTCCCAGTCCTCTCTCGTGACGCCCTCGTGCCCTGGCGCCCAGATAATGGTTTGGGTGTATTCAATCGGGAAGTCCTTATGAGCTTTGGTTAGAATTTGGAAGGCCTTCATACATATTCCACCTTTTTCTTAATTTCTACATGCAGCCTTCGAATTTGTGATTATTGTCATTGGGGCTTTTTGCTCCCTGCCCTCCTTGATTGCCAGCGCGATCACTATCTCCTCCGCTTCTGTGGTAGAGGCTTGGACTATGGAGGCACAATTTGTGACGTTTCCTTTTCGGTCTGTGACCATGGCCACCATGTTCCTTGCATTTGCCTGATATGGTGCAGCGTCAGTAAATCTCTCCGTATTCAAATATTTTGTCTTTTTATCTATGTAAGCGGCTCTTGCTTTACGTCTTTCAGCATGTAAAACATGGTCCATGTTCTTCGGTAGGGGGCATATTTTGTACCAGGCTCTGACTGAGCACGACAATTCCTTAGCTCTTCCATGTACCTGTACTTGTTCACCGAGGCCAATCCTCTGAAGAAGTTTTCTGCCGGTTGGCGTCTGTAGCAGGTGGTTAATCTGGGTGGTTACTTGTGCCTCAGCCAACTCATCAAATGTATTGTAAAGTCCGAGCGCTTGTCGCTTCAGGAGCCACTAAAATATAGGACACTGGTGGTGGTGGTGGTGGTGGTGGTAGTGGTTAGAATGAAGAGGAAAAAGGCACCTAATTTCTGTCTGCCTTCAGGCGACACGGCGCAGTGCCTTATAGGGGTGGGGGGAAGGAGGGATAAAAAGAATAGAAGGAAAATAGACGGAGAAGAAGACAGCCAAGCGAGAGAAAAAAAAAGGAGATAGGAAAGTGGGGATCCGGTCGAAGCAGTCCAAGGGCGGGGCGCCACAATGCGAGAGCTGCACGGCGTCACTACCAGGCGTTCAGCAAGCCGGGCATGCGCAGTGAAGGCGGGGGCCTATTACCCATGCTCCTCTCCATCGAACGCGGTGCGTATGTAAGCGGCGGAGCGCGCGTGCTCAATTCAGTCAAGGGCGTCTTTACTTGGTTTTCGCTTAACTCGACTCTTTGCTTTACTCGAGTAGATGCGAGAGAAGCAACAGTACCTTCAAGCAGCAGTTCGGCACAAGCCAACACCTGCATTCCACCACTCGCTGAAGGCAACACTTCTGCTTCATTCAAAAAATAACAACAAAGACAAAAACCCAATTGAGAATTCTCAAACAATACTTAATTACGAACATTTGCGTGATACTCCGACCACCCTGCGACGTATTTACTCGAGTTCCTCCAGTGGGAAGATGCGGGTGGCATTTTTTTTAACGTTGCTGGTTGACAAATGTTCGGGAATTTTGAGAATAAAATTTTGTTTCAATCTACTTTAAGTAAGCACTCTTCTTCTGTGTTTCTTGTTGGCCTGTGTCTTTGTTCTTTTGCTTTCAGCTGCTCAACAATAAATATCAAGAGTTCGGTGCCATTGAACAATTGATATGCTGGCCGGTGTTCTGATTTTGCGAATTAACAGCCGTCAAATTAACGAGCTTTCGTTGTAGCAGTTCCTGTTGTAGTAGTTGTTGTAGCAGTAGTTGTAGTAGCAGTCGTTGATTTCGCACATGTAGTAGTAGCACAAGTTTCATTGTAGTAGTTGCAGTCGTCATTCTAGTGATCATACTAGTAAAATAGGGTGAATGCATAAAGATATATACAAAACCAAATTATGATGATTATCACATCAGTACAAATGATGATGATGCTAGTTGATTGCGATAATGGTAATGATAATAATGACGGTAATGCTTGAAATGAGACTAAGTTGTAATACTCTATTCATACACACACCCACATGCTTACAGTTTCGCTGTCCGATAGTATTCAAGACGATGAACTACAGTATTTTTCCTTGCGATATTTCTCAAAGTGTTTGTTCAAAAACAAAGTATCTTTCGTAATGAAGGGAACGCAGAATCGGACCACAGTTCAGTGAGAATCTAACCACGGCGAAACGCAGCCCGTTGTGCAATCTTCCGTAACTTTTTTCTAGTGCACGTTGCAATTTAGAGCGTATTTTAGCCGCCAACCTCTTCGAATCAACAAAGCTTCAGACGGTTTCCTTTTTTAGCCGTTCCCACGTAGGCAACCACTGACTGACCGCAGTTTGTCGCTCCTTTGAAGCTCTCCGTCTGGGCTTAGCGGCGAAATCGTAGCATGGAGGCACGACATCTAGAAAGAAGAAAATGGGACAGATATATTGGCACAGTTCGCCTGCAGCGAGAGTCATTCGAAAGCTGGTTTGCCCGTGTATCCAAGTCACCGACGGAGAGCGACTTGTCCAGCCGTTGCTATGGAGACAGTTCAATGTGGACTGTGCAGATAAGGCACCAGGATGGTCAGTATAGAGAGCTCAAGCCGCACGGAAAGCCGTGAATCCTCGGTCACAGTTTCTTAACGCTTCTCTTGTTTCATGACACATGAGCCATTCATTCCTCGCGTGTTCAATTTTCTTTTCTGCCGAACCAATGTTCCATGGAAATAGCACACACAAAAGAAAGAAATGCAGAGCACCTCCTAACATTTCCTTTCTTCTCAGTTTCTTGTCCCCTTCACGTCGGCACGCATGCTTCATAAGAAAGCTAGGCACGTCTGATGCTGCACTTTCCTTGGTAAACCAATAAATGTACACTTTGCTTTAGTAAGGGGATCTATCGCACCAAACGCCGAATTCGATGCAGTGATGACCAAATATCCTAACACTGTGACGTCAGCACAGTACGGATTCACGACGTCACATATCACTCTAATTTAGAACATCTCCGCATAACCTGATGTCACATGACGTAACCACGTGACATCGTAGTTTGGTCATACATGGACCGATGCCGAAAGCACTGGAAAGCGCCGTGATGTAAAGAAATGTTGGAGTGCGTGAATCACGGAGTCTATAAAAAATCATGCAAGGTGCAGGAAGGCTGCAGTGCCTGGTATCACAGAGGCACTGCAAGACAGCGCGAGGTGCACAAAGGTTGCGATGCCAGTGATTCTCGAAGCAATGCAAAGCCAAGAAAGGTACAGACAGCTTTCAGAAGTGGGGGAAGGAGTAGAATTGATACAAGTAACTAAAAGATGCCCAAGAAAGTACGACACCTTGTTGGTTTTCGAACGAACCTTGCATTAAAAACTCGAAACGTATGACGCCCCCGACAAGCACTTGAAAGCGCTTGTTGAGCAGCAAGTATATTGAAACTGACTTCCCGTCTGCAGAAAACCACATTTAAGGGTGATATAATGTAATATGCGCTTGAGGCTTCGTTTAGCGCCAACTCATGCTGAAATTGACAAATTACACCGCATCTACAGTATATAGCCCAAACCATAAAAAGACATATTGTTCTGCAAATACTAATTTTATAAAACGTCTTCTAACAGGATTATAAGAGAATGACCATTTGCAAATATGAATACTACTCCCCGCCCTGCCTGCAGACATATTTGTATAAATATAACCACCGACAAGCCTACGCATCGATAGACTGTGCCTCCATATGAGGGTTTTTTTTTTAAATAAAAGAGCCAAGTGCACTTTAAGCGAAACTGAAACAAAAACACGCTTTTTTCTCTACGGAATATGGTAGGGCCTGCTCAAACAAGTTCTGCCAAAATGTTCTTTTTCCCTAAATACCACAAATCTATATTAAGACTGAATTATATATAGTCCTATATCGTCAATATTGAGGCGTAAAATTGGTATTTGGCCCATATAGATTGGAACATTTCATTTGGGAACATATTAGCTCTTAAAGTAAGCGTTAAGTGATTCAAATGTACGGTGTAGCAGTATTTTGGAGTGTAATTAAGAATATCGTTGTGCTTCTGTCAGTGCCGTGCTTCGTCGATCGGGAGTATTGAAGATTACGTAACTTGAAGAGCGACTGGTCTTTCCTGGTAAAGGGCACACTTGTTTGGACGGTCATGTGTTCTTTTTTTTTTCTTGTTCTTAGCATTATTTCAGGTCTTGGAAAGTGTTTCAGTTCGTTTTATACTATGTAGTTCTTGACCCATTCTCCTTCTTCAGGGAATAAATAGATTCCCAAAATCTTCTTCAAGGCTTCTTCAAGGCTTCTTCAAGGCTTTTTCAAGGCTTCTTCATCACCAAGCAACCGAAAAACAGCACAGCATAGTGTATCAGTGGATACCAGGTCATTGCGGTATATATGGCAATGACCGCGCAGATGAGGCCGCTAGATCTGCACACGATGGTACCCAATACACAGCCATCCCGTTCTCAAGAACCGACGCAGCTACAAGACTTCGTTCGCTTGCACGTGACCTCACACTGGTACAGTGGAACTCGACAGACTTCACAAACGCGCGCCTGCATAACTTGGATCCCGATCTGCAGCTTCGTCTTCCCCCAAGGATATCTCGAGCTGAGGAGACTCTTCTATGCCGCCTGTGGCTTGGAGTGGCCTTCACGAACGCATACTCTTATCTCATCGGGATGGCCAGCTCTCCTACATGCACTTACTGCAGTTGCGAAGAAACCATCGCGCACCTTCTGTGTGAGTGCACCCATTTCAACGTGCAAAGACAAGAACTCACTGCAGCTCTGGATAGACTAGACAATCGGCCTTTGTCGGAACAAAGGATTCTGGGTCATTGGCCAAGCCCATCCTCAGCCCAGAAGGCTTTGAAAGCTTTGCTGCGCTTTTTGCGGACAACTGGCCTCAGAGACAGACTTTAGTGTCTTATACTCTTTGATCTTGCCTTTCCTCTGTCGCAATTTTTTTGTAATTTCTCCCTCTCTTCGCAACATTTCTTTTTAACATCTATCATTCCCCTCACCCCTTTCCCCAGCACAGGGTAGCCAGCCGGTCTAAGAACTGGCTAACCTCCCTGTCTTTCCGCTTAAACTTTCTTCCTCCTCCTCCTCCTCCAAAATCTTCATTTCACGCGTATTCACGTCAAATACTTCTGTTGCAGCGAACGGAAGATATGATACTGTAGTGCTAAACTCGAAAGTAATCATGAACAAGCGGTCTTTACTGTTTATATTCGAGTTTTGTGATTGAACATACTTTCCTTCACTAAGCGCAAACTCGCCAAAAAAAACCCAATTGTGGAACGTAAACATGATAACGAAATACCTATGACACATGAAACATAAAGGGTGAGATTGTGTTTGCTGTTTTGGGCACGATTGTTGGCGCACTGCTGGTTTAATGACTGTGGCTCAGTTTCATTAAAACAGTTGGAGTATTTAGCTAATTTTTGTTTAGAAACTGCCTTTTTGAGTTCAAGCTAAATAATGAATTGCCTCATTTTGACCAAAATCGTTCTGGAAGTTGAAGGATTTCAGGCCTGCTTTACGTTACAATAAAATTTAGCCTTGTTTCGGTTTCTGTATTTGGGTCTTTTCTGAAAAAGAAGCACCTTAGATTTGTTTTCATGAAAATAACTGTCTGAAATCAACATTGCATTTATTTGCAATAACATATCATATACTTTTTGGTATCATTATCTGTTAGTTTTCGTTGATATTGTGGTTATGTCGCGGCAATACTTTTAACTTTGATCGAAGCAGTGAGACATACATTGCTTTGAATTGAAAGAATAAAGAATAAAGACAGTGAAAAGACAAGCCTTTCTTATTTTTCACGCTCAAAACTTTAGCTAGACAAATAAAAACAACATTGGTAAAATGTGGCATCATCAAAACACGAACACGTCACACGATGCATCATCGGCATTCTACAACAAAAACACAGTCTCGCAAAACCTTGCCGGCATCCTGTTTGACACTTGCATACCGAGATTAAGAGTCAAGATATTAGGAATCTGTACACCCATCAAGAGGTACATTGCAATATACTTATTGAACAAATTTCACTACATATACAAAGATGGGCATTGAAAAAACTATTTCGACAACATTTAATGAACAGCTCATATGCGTCACGTAATTATAACTCAGACAGGGGCCCGAACATAGCGCGTAAAAAGCATTCAGCTAGCCGTGTCTGAGGGGCGTGTTTTCGGTCAGCTAGGGTTAGATATTTCAGAGATTTATGAGTTTGTTACTCCCGGGGTTACGACCCGCCACGAGCCATAACTCATGGCGCGGGTTGCATGCGGCTAACGCGCATATACTGGCCAACGCTGAAGATGCATATGGTCTTTGGTTGTCGAAAAAGCTTCAAGCCATAGAGCAACCCTTGAGGCACGGGATCGATGAACTACAAGAATACACGCTGACTCTAAATGACTCGGCCGCTCGATGAATTCTTCTATGAGGCGGAACTATTAGTTTATAATACGTTCTAATAATTTGGATTGTGGTCACGGAAGACGATTTCTTTGAGTCAAAGAGCCGAGAGTTAACTTTCTTTGATAAGGGCCTTAGCAAAGACCCACTGTCAGTGTACTACGCAATGCACTGTCTGCTATCATGAAATGAACAACAAACGGCACCCCAATGAACAAATGAAAACAATATGTTCTGTTGACTTATTATTATGGAGAAACGCTATGCGCCAGCAAACTCGAAAATTGACCGACGACGACTGATGAAAATCATAGTGATGACATGATGACGTCATCAGATGATCAGAATCACATGAGCACATGGCGAAAAAAGGACGACGTCAACACATGACATCTCAGATCAACTAGTTTTGTGACGTCAAATAAATTTCAGTGACGTCACCATGACATCGTGAACCGTGAAGTCACATCACGCCATCACATGACACTTGTTCAAAGCTGGGCCGGTAGCGAAGGCAGCGAAAAAAACTGTTGGGGTGAAAAAAGCTTGCAGTGCCTCCCATCTCGGATGCGATGCCAAAACAGAACACGCTGGGAGCAGAAAACTGAAGGAGGTTGGTGGGAGAGGATCAATGCACCGAATCAGAAAAATGTATAAGATTGATTTTTTGTTCAAGTCGTGTGAGAAACCCTTGGAAGTTTTATTTTTTTTTTCAAATATATAAAAAATGATAAAAGGGATAATCACTAAAAGCGTTTCTTTAGACTTGGATAAAGCACAGGTTTGCATT
Organism: Rhipicephalus annulatus; assembly: GCA_013436015.1. Classification (NCBI taxonomy): domain Eukaryota; kingdom Metazoa; phylum Arthropoda; class Arachnida; order Ixodida; family Ixodidae; genus Rhipicephalus; species Rhipicephalus annulatus. Next base: position 519,948 of record WOVY01012086.1, on the reverse strand, counting down.
TATCAGATGGTGTTTTCTAACGTTACGAAGCATGGTGTGTGGGAAGCGGCGCCAACTGGTCGGTATACGTAAGGTCGCGATATCAGCAACCAGTGATTACCGTAACGCGATACCTGTGGTGGGCGTTGGACAACCCAATATAACCGCAAGTAAACACGTGTCAATGCACACCCAGAAGCTCGAATTCACTCTGTCATGTATACGGGTCAACATGTATTGGGTTCGCACAAACAAGGCTGTTACGTAAACCGGGACATTACGCCCGTCGCACGGTCACCCATGCCGCAGAGGCAAACCACTTCCGCAAGTTTTGGCGATATCTGATACCGGCGTTGGATATTAAACCTGCGAACTGAATCACCTGCTCCCACGCACGTAAGCATGCTTGGGTAGCAATATAGTTTTGGTGTGTTGGCAAGTCGGCCGCGAGGAAAACTGAACCCGTCCTTCAGAGACGACCTATTATACAACACCAGCGGTTCGTGTTGAGCGCGTGCCACCCTTGAGAGACAACATGAACGGCAGCTCCGTTGTCACCATGGCGCCTGCCTCGTGCTCTGTAATCATGTACGCAGAAAGAAAAAGAAAAATAAGTTTCTCGCCTGTGGAATATCACTAATCAGTGGAGCTGGCGGACAAGCGCCACCCCATGGCGAACACATATCGAGTTTTTTTTGTCTTCTTTCTTTCAGGTTTCCTTATTACTTCTCACTTCTTTTTTCATCTCCTTGTTTTCTTCATGTCTTCCTATACTTTCCTATTTTCTCCTTTTCCGCCTTTTACCTCCTTATCACACTCTTCCCTTTAACTTCAATTTCCCACATCGTGTTCAGCTATACTCTACATGGCTAAGCTATGATTTACTATCTTACATCCTCTATTTTATTTCACTCTACCTTCACTTTTACTTAACCTCACTTGCTTTTTCTTTCTTCTTGCAATATCGTACTGTACATGGCTACGCCTTATACAAGCTACACAAGGCTATACCAGGCTACATGTCTCCCCTCCTCCTTTCCCTATTTTTAACTCACATCAGTCCTCCTCCCACGCATTTCCACTTCCCTCCACCTTGCTTCACCGTACTGCTCATAGCCATGCTATGCTGTAGGAGATGTTTGGCACATACCTGCATTCCATGACACGTACCGCTGATTTTTCTGTTTAAGGCACATGTCTTCCTTCTGGGCGTAGGGAGTTCTACAGTTAACATTAGGAACGGGCATAGCGTAAGAATGTGTTGCTTACTTGATATTTTATTTTTACGCTACAGAGGACTTTTGTGACTTTTTTATGTTTTGATTTTTACTTTTTGAAAGTGTATTATTTATTTTTTGTTGTTACGGTACACCTTCTCTTCTGCGTTTTTATCCGAGGCTCCCTATTGAAGTCACTAACTTCGGGATCGTCGTCTGCACATTTTTGTACCAATAATTGTAATTTCATCATCATCATCAGCCTGACTACGTCCACTGCAGGACAAAGGCCTCTCCCATGTTCCGCCAGTTAACCCGGTCCTGTGCTTGCTGCTGCCAATTTATACCCGCAAACTTCTTAATCTCATCTGCCCACCTAACCTTCTGTCTCCCCCTAACCCGCTTCCCTTCTCTGGGAATCCAGTCAGTTACCCTTAATGACCAGCGGTTATCCTGTCTACGCGCTACATGCCCTGCCCATGTCCATTTCTTCTTCTTGATTTCAGCTATGATATCCTTAACCCCCGTTTGTTCCCTAATCCACTCTGCTCTCTTCTTGTCTCTTAAGGTTACACCTACCATTTTTCTTTCCATTGCTCGCTGCGTCGTCCTCAATTTAAGCTGAACCCTCTTTCTAAGTCTCCAGGTTTCTGCTCCGTAGCTAAGTACCGGCAAGATACAGCTGTTATATACCTTCCTCTTGAGGAATAGTGGCAATCTACCTGTCATAATTTGAGAGTGCTTGCCGAATGTGCTCCACCCCATTCTTATTCTTCTAGTTACTTCAATCTCGTGGTTCGGCTCTGCCGTTAATACCTGCCCTAAGTAGACATAGTCTTTTACAACTTCTAGTGCACTATTACCTATCTCGAAGCGCTGCTCATTGCCGAGGTTGTTGTACATTACTTTCGTTTTCTGCAGATTAATTTTAAGATCCACCTTTCTGCTCTCCTTGTCTAACTCCGTAATCATGAGTTGCAATTCGTCCCCCGAGTTACTCAGCAATGCAATGTCATCGGCGAAGCGCAGATTACTAAGGTATTCTCCATTGACTCTTATCCCTAACTGTTCCCATTCTAGGCTTCTGAAAACCTCCTGTAAGTACGCGGTAAATAGCATTGGGAAAATTGTGTCCCCCTGCCTTACACCCTTCTTGATTGGTATTCTGTTGCTTTCTTTATGAAGCACTATGGTAGCAGTTGATCCCCTGTAGATTTCTTCCAGAATGTTTATATATACTTCATCTACGCCCTGATTCCGCAGTGTTTGCATGACGGATGATATTTCTACTGAATCAAACGCCTTCTCGTAATCTATGAAGGCTATGTATAGTGGTTGGTTATACTCTGAGCATTTCTCTATTACCTGATTGATAGTATGAATGTGGTCAATTGTTGAGTAGCCTGTTCGAAATTCTGCTTGTTCCTTTGGTTGATTGAATTCTAATGTTTTCTTTACTCTGTTAGCAATTACCTTTGTAAATAGCTTGTATACTACAGAGAGCAAGCTGATCGGCCTGTAATTCTTCAAGTCCTTGTCATCTCCTTTCTTATGTATTAAGATGATGTTAGCGTTCTTCCAAGACTCTGGTACTCTTCCCGTCAGGAGACACCTCGTAAACAAGGTGGCTAGTTTTTCTAACACAATCTGTCCTCCATCTTTCAGCAGATCTGATGTTACCTGATCCTCACCAGCAGCTTTGCCCCTTTGCATGCTCTCCAAAGCTTTTCTGACTTCTTCTATCATTACTGGTGGGGTGTAATCTGGGTCTGCTAGTTCTTATAGTATTAAGGTCGTGGTTGTCTCGGCTACTGTAGAGATCTCTGTAAAACTCCTCCGCTATTTTAACTATCCTATCCATATTGGTAGTTATTTTGCCTTCTTTTTCCCTTAGTGCATACATCCGACTTTTGCCTATCCCAAATTTCCTCTTCAATGCTTTGACACTTCCTCCGTTTTTCAGAGCGTGTTCAATTCTCTCCATATTATACCTTCTTACATCGCATACCTTACGTCTATTAATCAACTTCGAAAGCTCTGCCAGTTCTATTTTGTCTGTTGTACTTGACACTTTCATGATTTGACGCTTCTTATTTAGGTTCTTCGTTTCCTGGGAAAGCTTGCCAGTGTCCTGTCTAACTACCCTGCCTCCAACTTCCACTGCACACTCCGTAATGATACTCGTCAGATTATCATTCATTGTATCTACGCTAAGGTTGGTTTCCTCACTAAGAGCCGAGTACCTGTTCTGCAGCGACACTCTGAATTCCTGTACTTTCCCTCTCAGTGCTAGCTGATTGATTGGCTTCTTGCGTATCAGTTTCTGTCGTTCCTTCTTCAAGTCTAGGCGAATTCGAGACCGTACCATTCTATGGTCACTGCATCGTACCTTGCCAATCACTTCCACATCCTGCACGATTACAGGGTGTGCACTCATTATAAAGTCTATTTCGTTCTTATTTTCGCCATTAGGGCTCCTCCATGTCCACTTGCGGTTTTCTCGTTTTCGGTAGAAGGTATTCAAAATCCGTAAATTATTGCGTTCTGCGAATTCTACTAGTAGCTCTCCTCTGGCGTTTCTAGTACCGATGCTATAATCTCCTACTGCCTGGTCTCCAGCCTGCTTCTTCCCTACATTTGCATTAAAGTCGCCCATCACTACAGTATACTGTGTTTTTACCTTACTCATTGCCGATTCCACGTCTTCATAGAAGCTTTCAACTGAAGCGTCATCATGGCTGGATGTAGGCGCGTAAGCCTGTACTACCTGCATCTTGTATCTTTTATTCAGTTTAATTACGATACCTACCACCCTTTCATTAATGCCATAGTATTCCTCTATGTAGCCAGCTGTGTTTCTGTGAATTAGGAGCCCCTCTCCCAGTTGTCTTCTGTCTGCCAAGCCCCTGTAGCAAAGGACGTGCCCATTCTGTAGCACCGTATAGGCCTCATCTGTCCTCCTAACCTCACTGAGCCCTATTATATCCCATTTAACACCCTCTAGCTCCTCGAATAGTACAGCTAGACTTCCCTCACTAGATAAGGTTCTAGCGTTAAACGTTGCCATGTTCAGGTTCCAATGGCGGCCTGTCCGGATCCAGAGATTCTTAGCACCCTCTGCTGCGTTGCAGATCTGACCGCCGCCGTGGTCAGTTGCTTCGCAGCTACTGGGGACTGAGGGCCGTGAGTTATTTGACGTAAGCATGTGGGAGGTAGTGGCCAGATACTGCACCAGGGTGGCCAATCCTTCTCTGGTGAGGGAGTGCGTTCTCGGCGGTGTTTTGCCGGTGAGGCCACACCCCAGGCCTCTTAATGCAGTTCCATCAACACGCGGATTTTTTTTTTTTAATCCGGTTGGGAACTGCGCGGTACCGGGATTTGAACCACGGACCTCTTGCATGCGAGGCGGATGCTCTAACCACTACGCCATCGCCGCGTCGAATTGTAATTTGAATTGCAATAAACTGGAACTGACTGGAGCCCGCAACGGAGTAACGTGGTTTGACAAAGAGAGCAAAATACTGTGCATAAAATGGAATGACATCACGCAAGACAGGTAGAATTTGAAATCATTTGCAGAAATCGTCATTCTTCAGTAGGCGTATAGTAGGCTGATGATAATGACAAGAACGAAGATGGTAGAATGGCGATAATAACGCACTACAACTCTAGCCAAAAAATTATAACAGCGTCCGCGCAACTATGATCAAACCGAATCTGGCTGACGTTCTTGGGCTGACTGGTAAAACGTATGAGGATTCCGTCTTTATCAATATCATATTTTGTGTAAGCTACAGCCTTTTTGCACGTGTATATACGAAGCGTTTGTGTTTGCAGTACCCACATACACATACTAACCGGTTATTGGTCGAGTGCCGGGTAGTTTCTTTGAAAACAACCGAGAAAATATCTTAAAACAGTACCATGAAAAAACAATTAAGAGCAGTGCTTTTGAAATATTTACATATTAAACCGAAAAAGTGGTGTCTACGTGTCATTGCACCTGATAAAAACGTATGCGAAGCACGCAAATTATTTCAGGAGTCTATACTATAGGCACCCGTGTTGACGCTGTCGATCTGTTTATTGTTTTTTTTCTTGTGATCACGTCATCGTGTGTCTAATCTGCAGAAAAGACTACGTTTTTTTATTATATCTCGAGTCCCACGTGTATCATATTAACAAGGGGCCAGGAGCGACGGCAGCGAACCCGGCCGAAACCTAACTCCACTTTCATGACTCCCTCCCCCTTTTAATTTCTATGCGCGCCAAGTCTATGGAATGGCTCGCCTATTGAAAAGCTCAGTTTTCTTTACGCAAATATCGCTCTCCAAACGTGTCAAATAGGCGTTATCTAAAGGCACATATAAGCCACGGGCAGACTGATTTTTGTTTCCACGGAAGAACACAAATATTTAACCAGTATATTATGACAGAACTGCTAACATACTGGCACAACTGCAAGGAGCACGTAGCTGTTTCGAACATCAACTCGCCGGCTATGTCTTCATATACTGGAATACAAACCATAGAACACATCTTATTAGATTGCTAGGCATACTAAGGACACATAACTTGCCTCCAACGTACGATATGCTCGACTTCACGGCCACCCAAGCATTACTAAGACCTGTTTTCTCCTTGTCGGCAACGTGAAATACCAAAATTTTTTTGCAGTTTTTTTTATGAGAATATCTCTGTAAACTATTAATCATACATTCACTGGCATGATAACAATTACGCTGTCTTACGCACATATTACGGTCATTATATTTTCTTTATATAATGGTGGAGCTTCGCACTTCGTCTATAATAGAACTTATGATCATTAGGAACCTGCACCCACTCAATCACCACCCAAGAACAGAGTACATGGTTAACAGCACAAGCTTAAACGTGCATCCCCTGAGTGGTATTTGCCGCATTTGTGCTCCTTGGTGAGTTTTAGTGGCACACACTGACATTTATATCAATAGATCCCGCAGGCACGGCAACGAATTCACTAGCCTAGACCACATGCTCTGGCAATCACCCTCATTACGGGGCAGGGACCAATCCAATGAAGACAAGTGGCTATCTTTATCAAGAGCCCCAATGTCGGGGATTAACTGTGGGCGGTCCAGAAGGACCATGATGTGGCGGTCGGGATTGGCCTGTCTTTTCCAACGTGAGAGTGGCCCGCTGCGTGTTGCGCCTCAGGACTTGCAATAAAGTTTGGCAGGCATCCATCCATACTCCTGTGCAGTTTGACTGCAATGCCATCACGGTTTAGGAGTGAGGAAGAAGGCTCGAGAATGACTAGAGACAAAGAGAGAGAAAGAACGAAAACACATAAAGAAATATATTGAGAAAAAAGAAGAAAAGACAGCGATAAAAGACAGAAGAATAACAGGAAAACAAGTGCACATACAGAGAGAAAAAAAAGTCTCAAAAGTAAAGATTTCTAAAATAGAGCAAATGTAGTCATTGATAGTGCAGGACATTAAGGAATGGGAAAGAAAGAGTTGGGAGGTTAAAAGCCTCATTTTCTGGGGGTCAATCAGCTGTGCGGTGACCTGGCCATGCGCGACTTTCTGCAGGCTTCGCAGAATTCTTTTTTCTTCACCTGACTTCCTCTTACTAACGCATTTCTCTCCTCAATTCTCTTCGCCTATACAGACTAGTATGTAAGCGAATTGACACATGCCACAGCAATTCCCACTTTTTACACTGAAAAGCTTTGTCTCTCGCGTTTGAATGCAAATGCAAATATTGTATTTCCATTTTTTCTTCAAATATAATTCAATAGGTTTTCCGTGCATACTTTCATGTCTTTTCCTGACTGCCGCTTCTATTGTGGCTTCCAACCAGCACTAACGTAAGCTATCATAACCGCTATGTGAGAATGCACGTACCGTGTCCAGCATCAGAAGTTTGTCATTTATTTCTCTAATCGCTGGAATACCTGAGATGTTTTTAGTGGAACCACCACAGAGGACTGAGTAGTGCCAGTGAAATAGCCAATATCTACCCTATAGAATATTATTGAAACGATTCGAACCATTCGAGAACTTTAAGTGTTTTACCACAGCCACCAACTATCACAACCTGAAGGATTCGGCACACGCAACGCGGACGTCTGGCTCAACATGTCAATAATTTGGGTCTGTGGTGAGCTTTCGTTGCGCCTTTCCTGGGAGGCTCTGACATCTCGTTTTTTTTTTTTCCATATGTGAAGTGCTTCCGCGAACCGAGCAGCTTCCGTGGCACCGAGTGGATCGATTCGTCGTTACGGCCTGCAGATTTTGACTCGAGGTTCGAAAAAACAGCATTAATGCGTGGTAAAAGCGCCCACTTCCGACGGGCGTCAGAATATGTGATTATCATGATCGCTCCGTGATTGAAAGCCAGTACCTCTCTGCAAAAGGCACACACGCTACTGTGCCTATTCTCTTGGTGCCACGTAGTGGGTGCATAGCAAATTTGAAAACGTTTAATGCACTAAGTGTTTGAAGTACACACTAAGCGCAGGAGGTCGCTATTGCGTTCAACTCCTAAAAGCGAAGCTTTGGGTTCCCCATTATTTTATTAGAATGTAAAGGACTATACAGTGCCTATTCGATCCCAGTCATAAAAAAACGCAAGGCCGTTTCCGGCGTATTTTTTCCGTTTTACCAGAGGAGAAATTCAGACATGGTTTCTGGTGCGTGTGCCGAATCTGACATAAACCAGACTTTGCATTTTTTTGCCGACCATCAGCCTTTAGTCAGCTCATGTTTACGATTTGGTCGTTAAAACCCTTACCTCTTTCAATGCAACAGTGTTCATACTTCATTTAAATACTTATTGATCAGAGGCATGAGTTACGGAAGGGGGTTGCCTTGGCCTCCACCCAGAGTTTCTTTCACGGGAAGGTATCGATAACAATATCTGAAGTGAGTTATCTTTCAATAAGAATGTGCTTGCTGAATTGTCCTCCATTACTTGTATCTGAAGGTGCGAGATCACAAGGGAACATTGAAGGACACAATTATGTTTATTAAAATTTGTGTTGAAGGAGTACTACGAATTTCAGGAGTACTTGCGCTATTGCTCTTAATAAAGGTTCTAACGTCCAGAACACTACAAATATATAGCTGTTTGGAGCACGTTTATAGCTCTTTTAATAAACGTCGTTGAAAAGAAAAACAATTTCGGCTTGGATATCAAAGTGAAGGTATCATTTTATTATGTAAACATAGTTAGGTAGGTCTAAAACACGAGGGGATACTAACACTTGATTATCATGCAGAACTCTGTACGTTCTTGTTGGCTGTACGTGTTGCACGTAAGCTATCAAGAGTGAATTGATAAGCAGTGGTTCAAACAGCAATTTTGGTTGCACTACAGATGCATAGCTTGGGCAAATAAAGTGAGCTTCGCTATCTCCTCATAATAAGGTCTATTGCAGTGGGGTTGGGTTGTCTTTCAGATGCTGGACAAAAAAAAAAGCTTTAAGATCACTCTAACAGCGTTATACGCATTTCCTGGCTTCATGCGTGGAGACTATTGACATTACTTGCTAAAAAAACTAAAAGGCATCGACACCATGCTTGAAAAAGCTAATTATAAGTTAACGTACTCCCTCATACTCGGATACTCGGATTGAGCCGTGAAGCGGAAGAAGTCTGGCTGAGTAACATTTCGGTAAGTTCGAGAGCGAGTAAGTCTGGGTGAGAAAAATATTAGGAAGAATGTGTCCGAGTGCATTCGGCTGGAAAAAAAATTGAGTCCTAGTTTGCCCCAAGGACAAAATATATTTCTTGATTAAGTCATAGTGAACTACATGTTTTGCTCACCTATGGGTCGGGAAAAGTATAATATTGTACGAAGTGGTGTTGTTTCGGCGACACCACATAACAGGCTAGGGCTCCCCAAAGTACACAAAACACTCGGCGACTAGTCTTTCCACCGGAACACAACACACCTGGTATCTGTTCTCACCAGAGCACATTGCAGTAGACTCGAAACCCACCAGAACACGCCCCACTAGTGTGATGTTCCCACTAGAACACTTTAAAACATGCTCGTGTTTCCTTTGGAATTCATCAGTGTGTTCTGATGTCAACACCAAAAGATACCAGAACACACAAAACGAGCTGTGGTGGGTGTCTCAACTGGGATGTTTCCCTAGTTGTCAAAAAGGTTCTCTGCAAGTCCATGACGTTTCAACGTATGGCGATCGAACCTTTCGATCCAACGCTTCGTGCAAAGCTTAATAGTTTGCGAAGCTTCTCGAGGCGAGAAGGCGCCACCACAGCGTCGGGCAGTCCATTCTAACGTGAGTGCTGACAATGCACGTATCAGGCGAGTTGTCATTATTGGCCAGATGGCCGGAAGGTGAACATTCATTCGTCTTCGAAAACGATTGCCTCCAAAACAAAACTTCTTGAGTGGTTCCTAACAATGTTCGATGCCTGGGCAAAGAAAGGTCGCGGTAGCAATTACTCATTCTGTTTGCCCTTTGTCCTTTCGAAGTAAAAACCCGTAAAAGGGGTGCACTTCCGTCTGTCCCCATGCCAACAATCAGCTCATTTATCTTAAACAGCGACAATGTTTACCCCACCATGTATGAATGTGTAAGACATAATAAATTACCCACAATGGACATCGTGATTTAGGGCATTAAGTTTAGTGGTGATGGGTTCTTGGAGATGGTCCTTATTACGTACTGTTTTAGTAATTTGTGGAGAATAAACACTCTGACAGTTTACAAGCATTATTTATTGATTTGAAGGCACCTTTGAGGCCTTCACGAAGGTGCTAAGTGAAGAAGTAATGTTAGCACCTGTAAAAATACTTAAAAACTGACAATTTATCAATGCAGTAAATGATATATTAACACCGAGTCATGCTACGCAACCTTAACACAAGTAGCAACACACACTACGAAGGTATACTCGACATAGCTAATCACATGATAATCTCATGATAGTCACAAGATCACGATAACGTCACATCGTAGGCGTAAACGTGTTACAGTTACAACGGTGACGCTCGATACCATTTTACAACAAAGTGATTTACTTAACAACACTTCATTGTAAAATTGTTCCTGCATGTTTACCGAACCAACATACTCATTTTATTAACACTTTGCAAGTCATTCGACTGTGCTTAGAAAACACATTTCAATTAGACTGATTGAAAACATCACTCAGTTCATAGGTTTTGGTGTTTAAGGTCAATTCTAGCGATTTGTCGACCATGTAAAGGTTATGGTATGTCTATGTTCCTGAGGCACTCTTGTTACGAGCCCGATTGCTGGGAGTTTCAGGAAATGTGAAAGTAATTTTTATCAAGCAAAAAAGTGCAGTACCGAAACCAGGATAGAACCGGGCGCCCTGTCTGTGTATGACGTACTATTTGGTGAGACCTGGAGGCCATATACTGGTTCAGCCAGCGCGGAGTATAAAAAATGTGAAAGCCAGTCCAGCGAAGTGCCGGCCAAACGGCACAGAGGTAGGAAGAAAGCTTTCCCGTGCTATACCCTTGCCAAACACCATCGCTGTTGCCTTGTGGTCAGCACAATAAATGCTGTAGCGGCCGAAGTAACGATGCCATTGGCTGCGTCACTTCCGTTGGCATGTCAAACATGACGTCACGCAGACAGTGTTGCTAATATTTCTGGCAAGCGAGGTGAGCTTCTCGAGGCAATCTTCAAAATTCATTTGCAAACAAGAAGCGCATCTCTCGGGCCTGTAATCTAGCAAAACTTACGCAAATGTGCATAGGAACGTACCCAAATGAGTTCATTGATATTCATTAACCTCGAAAAATCGCCGAAGTTGGCCTTCGACGGCCGGCGGAAATTGAGGGGCTCACTCAGACTTACTAATGAACGATTATTTGAGCTAAGCGCTTAATTGAACTACGACTCACCAAACTTTGCCTGATGCGGACCTACTGGCATTAAGCTGATTAAAGTTTTTTTTTTTTCAACCAGACTTACTCGGAGCCAAAATTACAAAAATATTAGACGGACACGCTCAGATTCATACTGATGCCTTGATCTGAGTTTAATTGAATCCTATTAGGTCCACCTTAGATTACGAGAAGGCGTTTGATTCAGTAGAAATATCAGCCGTCATGCAAACACTGCGGAATCAGGGCGTAGATGAAGTATATAAACATTCTGGAAGAAATCTACAGGGGATCAACTGCTACCATAGTGCTTCATAAAGAAAGCAACAGAATACCAATCAAGAAGGGTGTAAGGCAGGGGGACACAATTTCCCCAATGCTATTTACCGCATGCTTACAGGAGGTTTTCAGAAGCCTAGAATGGGAACAGTTAGGGATAAGAGTCAATGGAGAATACCTTAGTAACCTGCGCTTCGCCGATGACATTGCATTGCTGAGTAACTCGGGGGACGAATTGCAACTCATGATTTCGGAGTTAGACAAGGAGAGCAGAAAGGTGGGTCTTAAAATTAATCTGCAGAAAACGAAAGTAATGTACAACAACCTCGGCAAGGAGCAGCGCTTCAAGATAGGTAATAGTGCACTTGAAGTTGTAAAAGACTATGTCTACTTAGGGCAGGTAATAACCGCAGAGCCGAACCACGAGATTGAAGTAACTAGAAGAATAAGAATGGGGTGGAGCACATTCGGCAAGCACTCTCAAATTATGACAGGTAGATTGCCACTATCCCTCAAGAGGAAGGTATATAACAGCTGTATCTTGCCGGTACTTAGCTACGGAGCAGAAACCTGGAGACTTACAAAGAGGGTTCAGCTTAAATTGAGGACGACGCAGCGAGCAATGGAAAGAAAAATGGTAGGTATAACCTTAAGAGACAAGAAGAGAGCAGAGTGGATTAGGGAACAAACGGGGGTTAAGGATATCATAGCTGAAATCAAGAAGAAGAAATGGACATGGGCAGGGCATGTAGCGCGTAGACAGAATAACCGCTGGTCATTAAGGGTAACTGACTGGATTCCCAGAGAAGGGAAGCGGGTTAGGGGGAGACAGAAGGTTAGGTGGGCAGATGAGATTAAGAAGTTTGCGGGCATAAATTGGCAGCAGCAAGCACAGGACCGGGTTAACTGGCGGAACTTGGGAGAGGCCTTTGTCCTGCAGTGGACGTAGTCAGGCTGATGATGATGAGGTCCACCTACTCGGACTCTCTCAGACTAGAGTTTGCCGACCTATAGTATTGATGTTCTGAGCCAACTCAGGCTGTAAATGAGGCTGTACTCGAGTTATGTGTTTCTCATTGCCGTGTAAGAGCATGCACCATTGAGAATATTTTATAGTGTACTGAGAATGAAGCATTCAGTTAAGTGAACCTTGCAGTAGTTCTCAGTCCTCTTCAGTCTTTTTCAGTCCTCCCCTCCTTTTTTTCGCTCGCTCTGTTTCCATATAATGCTGTAATAGAAAGCTCTGATTAGCTTTAATCAGCTCAGCTTTTTCTAACATGCCCTGGGATCTCTGAGTACACGGACTTCTAGCATGTCATGTGATGTGCATTATAACCACCTTCGTTGGGATCGAGTCTATACGTCCAGTGGGCCAGCAGGTGAGCACCACAACCTGTGAGCCACTGTGGATTCTCTTCGGCTACTTCTCCAGTGGCATAGTCGTGAGCAGGAATTTCCATTACGAGAAAGGGCAAAGCTTCACCACAAAACCCCCTTACCCTATCCTCCCTCCACCCTCTTGAGGTAGTCACAATAAAAAAAAGCTTCAAAATTAATGCAAAAATGAAAATTAGGCGACGACTTGCCTCTCGAAACTGGCTTGACTCCGGAACCTTGGTCCCTTATTCCGTAGGTACAGGTGAAGGACAGGATAGAGTTTCCCAAGATTAACTAGAAGGAATTCTGGCTTTGTGATCGTTCAGTCACCATGATAATGACCAGTGGTACACGGATTTGCCAAGTCTTCGTATTTGCGGTCTTCGAACGCATTAGCGGCTTCATTCATTCTCGTGTTTTCGCGTTTGTTTGGGATAAAAAAATGAATAATTGTGAACTTCGCAAACCGATTTGAATTCAAGAGCATAAAACGTTAAGGGGCAAAATGGAACTGCGGAACATTTGCTAAACTTCGTCCTGTGACAAACTGTCTCAAGACCAGGTGAAGCCAAACGGAGCCAAAACAACGAAGCTCAGACATATCCTTGTACTACCCATCAATCCCATGTCGGCTAAGGCACCGTACGTTGCGGCTCCCATAGGTACTAGCAGTGGAGGTCCCTATTATGTATTTATAGGAAACTATATGGGGGAGGCTAACGGTGGTTCAAATGGTTACTTCAGCGGTTTCCGGCTGCCATACTAAAACACCCGCGTGGGATTTATCCTGCTATCCTACACAATGAGAGGATTGGTCCGATTGGGTAGTGGTATGGGACACAATCGGCGTCCACTTTAAGGTGGACTGAGGAGAGGCCTGTGTGGCCGATTACGTCTGGTGGTCTCCTGAGGCCTTACCTTTACAAAAATATTTCAGGGATGCACTGTTGAAGTCGTGGCTGATTGTGAAGCCGCAGGCACTAGTGAAGGCGTTCCTAACTGTACCTTGACAATGAGAACATGAACGTGAGAAGTTGAAGCCGTTTTCTGATTAAGGAAAGAAAACAATATTCAATCTGGGTAATTAAAAGTGGTTATTTTTTAACGGGAAGAGAAGTAATTCGTTCTGGCACTCGGTTTCTTGCGTAGAACTCGATTTAGTGGCCTGTCCTTTCAAATCTCTGCTTTCAATCGCCTTCCCCAACGATGCTGCCCCACTCTCCTTCGTGAGTTCCAGGATTAGACTCCCTATCAATATTCAAACCATAACGAAACAATGCCACCACATGGACACTTTATGCACTAAGATTTCTTTTTATGCACACCTGCCATGAGGCAGGTTCTTAAGTGCAAAGCGTTGTTCAGATTCTGACAGTCAACAATAGTTTTCATTTTTCCATGGTGATAAGGGCTGCAGCGCGAACACGAAGGTGCTAGAAGAAACGTGAAAAGAAAGGTGAGGCAAGGAAAGCAAAGAGGACAACAGTGTCCGTGTTGTCTTTGCTTTCCTTGCCTCGCCTTTCGTTTCACGTTTCTTCTAGCACATTCGTGCTTGCGCTGCAGCCCTTATCACCATGGATTCTAACCGACTAGCCCAAATAGCCGTTCTTTTTCATTTTTCCTTCATTACTGATTCTACTCTCTTGCCCAAGATACCTGGCTTCCTAATCAACTGCCCTTCATTCTTTTTGTACAAGCATTTGTTTATAGTACTTTTTTTCATCAGAGAATTGCGTTATTCATACCTTCCGGGATTGACACTGCTGGTTTTGAGCAAATCGGGAGGTGGTGGGTGCACTTGTGGTGAAGTTAAACTAAGTGTTCAGCGCGATTGATATGCAATCCTTGTTACCATTATACTTTCAAAGCTTGTTCTGCGTAGTTTATTCCATGATTAGACTACATTAAACGAAAGAAGGGTAAATAATATTGCAGGGTTCGTTTGCTCTTTTATACAAGGCCTAATAAAAGCAACGTATGAATGAAGTCAAGGAACCTATAGGGTCCGTCATGTGTAAACATCTAATTGGAGTGCAGTAATTGTGGTATCAATAAAGAGAAAGATTTGCCACAGAATAAACGGGAGCCATCGGTGGCATTTGTCTGAAGGTTCTAGTTACGGTCTGTGATAACGGTGAGTTGTCTTTTCGTGAGCTTCAGTTTCTTCACATCTGTATAATATTTGCTGAACATCTATTTCCTGGTTTTGTTAGGTTATCGCTTTGAATAGACATTTATTTCCTGAAGCTGGCGACAATATAACAGATATTCAGAGCAACAAATGGATGGTCAATGCCACTTGGAATTAAAAAAAATGATGAGCGCATTCTTTCACCCCCATTCTTGCGAAACAGGTCAAAATATTGCAGTTCCATGTGCGAATAATTTTCCACTACTCCTGTAAATACCATTTCTGGAATAAAAGTTTTATAATTTCTTACAGATAGGCCGGCATCTTATAAAAAACAGCTGCAATTGGATATTCGGCAAAAAAAAGAACTATCAATGCATTTCTGCCAGATTAAAATTGCGTAACAGACAGCGTCTAGAAGAGGAATACTTGCGCAAAAGTAGCGTTTCTTCAATTTCAGATCTCGCTCGAGAAGAATCGAACAGCCCCGAACCCGAATTTCTAAGCGCGACGCGCGGTAGAATGTAATCTCATACCGAGTTATCCGTACTACAAGTGGCGGGAATGTAACTGCCTCTGTTGTATGCAGTATTTTACCTGCATGAATAGTGATCATTGGTGAATCAATTTCCCTTCAGAAGAAAACTGGCTACACCGACATAGTGTTGTGACACAGACGTAGCCACAGGGTGCCACAGTGTTCAAGGAGGGAGGGGGTAGAGGTTTCAAATTACCTACATATGTGCTCTCTATATAGTTAATATGGGTGATATACTCAAGAAATTGAAATCTACGTCAAGTCCTTCTGTTAACACTCCATTTTTTGGTCATTTTAGCTTCTGTCATTCACTTCCTTCTGTATCTCTCGTGATTCTTTAACGTACAAGTGCGTAAGTCTAATTTACGCGTGTTTACATGTGTTTCAAATCTTCTCAAATGCACAACCTCGTATAGTGGTTATTGTGCACGGTAGCTGACTCTAAAGTCACGGGATCAATTTACGCCTGTGGCAGCGGCATTTTTAATGGAGGCGAAAATGGTTAAGGGCCTGTATAGATAGGCCTAAGTGCACGTTAAAGATCCCCAGGTTGTCAAATCTTATAGAATCATCCATGGCTCATGGCATCCCTCGTAGTAATATTGTGGTTTTATCCCGTTAAACCCCAAAAATATATGATCAACCTCATTCAACTGAAGTCGCCAGGGCCGGTATTAGAACTTACTTCTTTGAGCCTAACAACGCGAAATATTTGCGGCTAATCCTTCACGGCGGCCTTGCTTTCAAGTTTCGGCTACGTTGTAATGAACTGTGAGAAACTCAGCGCGTCAACCAACGGTACGTCATAAACTCGTGCTTCAAGAAATTATGGAGCTTACAGAGAGCGTCTCGGTATTCCCTTCCGGGTAATAATTCCTGCCTCCTTAGATATCCGGCTCGCCTAGCGTAGCAAGCAAGAACTAAATAAAACATAAAAGGTAGCGTTGACCGCGGGGAAGCCTCAATTTCTAGCAAACCATTAGTTAGCGTATATAAGGCGACACAGGCGCTGTCCGTATAAACTCGCGTTGGCTAAGAGTTGCAAAGTCAGCCGAAACGCAGCTCATTCAGCGGGCTCGCAGCCTTTTTGTACAATTTTCACGTTCACGGCGGGAAAGAATCGATTTATCCCCGACGAGGCACAAGTGCGTCGTAAAGCGTGCAACAACGCGGCACATCTCCGGGAATTCGCCCACAGGCACGCCGTCGTGACAGCCACCATCATCCTTACGATCATTGTGATAATCGCCATCCACCACTTATCTGGAATTTCAGCTGGCTAATGCGAGTTATAATATTCCGTTATTTTTGTTCCATTTTTGCATATAAGTAGAACTATGTAACGCCACTTGATTCGAGCTGACTTGACTCCTACAATGTTCAATGCTAACAGTACTACTGATATTATTATTATTATTATTATTATTATTATTATTATTATTATTATTATTTGGTAGTAGTAGTAGTAGTAGTAATATGCGTAACAATTTTAAACTAATCTCCTAAACTGACTAAAAAATATCCCCGATCTCTAGTGTATTGACGTGCACTGCGACTTAGTCCTAGCAGGCTTCCACTGCTAGTCGGCTGGTACGTCCTTCATTCTTTCATAGTATGCGGCTGGTCTCTTTAAGCCCGCGTTCACACTGAGCATTCCGGCCGCCGAAAGTGCTCCGAATCTGGTTCGGCGGCGACGAGAATCGCCGAAAGGGCCTTCTCCGCGACGATTTCTCTCGGACCGATTTTTGCGGCGTCTGCCGCCGAATCGGTCACCGCGGACCAATAGGAGCGCTAGTCAGGGAATTTCGAAAAATGGCGGCCAAGCCCTACCCACTTGTTATGCCGCAGTGCACGTAACTGAATGTTGAAACCAACGGGAGTTTAACCTACTCTGTGCTATACTTCGCCTCCGTATTTCGTGAAAGAGGTGACCGAGCTTGTTGCGGTCTTGCAGAGCAAAACGAACCCACCAACGCCGCTGGCGTCGGTGTTTTTTCTGCTCTTTGTGCATTACAAGACAGCCACTTGTCAGCAAAGTAAGCAGTACTGTCTTTTCTTGCTTCTTGCGTACGAGAATCGTCGAAGTATACACTACCAGATAGCGTAGTGGCGTTTACAAGCCGCGACAACAACCGGGTGACAGCGCATCCATCCCGCGTTCACCCCGTAGTAGATGGCATATTCGGCGGCGCGGGGCGCGTCCTGTGCGAACGACGCTGCGTTTCGGCGGCAGGGGAATTTCGGTCGCTGTAGAAAGCGGATGTTTCAGTGTGAACTAGGCATAATTATCAGCTTACTTACTGCACCGACACCTGGAATCTACCCCTTCTCTTCCCCCCGCTAATCGTCCGTTTATGTTCATTCCTGCCTACGTATTTCTTTTAATACTTCTCGTAAGTGTAGACGAAAACAAATTTGTTGGCATCACGTTGTCGAGAAAAAAAAGAGAAAGGCCTGGCTGACAGCAACTGCTACTGCGATGTACTACGTGCTCTGTATGCTCCTCTGCCCCGAAAAGGACTTTTTATGCGGATGTCAAACCGCCGAGGCCACCTTTAACGTTTACCTAATTGTTTTTTTTGTCAATTCTCATCCTTCTTTATTCTATGCAGTTGCAAAAGGGTGGCTGTTATGAAAAATTAATAATAAAAACTTAGAAAAGATAAAGGCTGGTGTGTTGTGGTCAAGGTACATATAGCTTCGTCTTTCGAGTAACTTAATGAACAGCCTCTGTTTGACATGTCTTTTGATTGCTTAGCTCTTTCTTATTCTTGATTTTTGTAGGTGTTCTTGTTTTCTTCGCCGAGAAAAAAAAGAAAATGAAAGAAAAATCGAGGGAAATACAGTGCGATGAAAAAAATAAATCTTCACACTTGTTTTGGGCAATTTTATAAGCCCTTTAAAGCGCATCAGTACATTGGTGCCGTGAAGTTTTCAGGGGTATGCTTAATGGCGTTTTCGGGATGGAGACCAGACGGCCTGAGAAGTGTGCTTTCATGCAGCAACGGATAAAGAATCGGGTAACGCGTGACCCGAGATCTTCATAGGACAGGAAGTCAACTTCAAACCCGAGTTCCACGACGGTAATCATACGCGTGAAGGAAAGCAGAATATAAAAACATGAGAGGCACCATCACCTACTCACATTTCGAAATATCAAGGGGAACACAGAAGCAGAAGCATAAGTGTTTTGATCCAAAGGAATAGCCTGAATTGACCACGAATGATTTAACTCCCTGACTATTTTAAATGCGAAGCATTTCTTAGCGAACTTCGGTGACTTTGAGCGTATCTATCTATCTATCTATCTATCTATCTATCTATCTATCTATCTATCTATCTATCTATCTATCTATCTATCTATCTATCTATCTATCTTTCTATCTATCTATCTATCTATCTATCTATCTATCTATCTATCTATCTATCTATCTATCTATCTATCTTTATGTCTATCTATCTATCTATCTATCTATCTGTCAATCTATCAATCTGTCAGTCTATCAATCTATCAGTCTATCAATCTATCAGTCTATCAATCTATCAGTCTATCAATCTATCAGTCTGTCAATCTATCAGTCTGTCAATC
The DNA here is from genome assembly GCA_013436015.1 of Rhipicephalus annulatus. Lineage (NCBI taxonomy): Eukaryota > Metazoa > Arthropoda > Arachnida > Ixodida > Ixodidae > Rhipicephalus > Rhipicephalus annulatus. The sequence goes on along the minus strand of WOVY01012086.1, from coordinate 500,956 downwards.
TATCAGTCTGTCTGTCTGTCTGTCTGTCTGTCTGTCTGTCTGTCTGTCTGTCTGTCTGTCTGTCTGTCTGTCTGTCTGTCTGTCTATCTATCTATCTATCTATCTATCTATCTATCTATCTATCTATCTATCTATCTATCTATCTATCTATCTATCTTACTATCTATCTATCTATCTATCTATCTATCTATCTAGCAAGCTTGCGGCCGTTTCACTACCTCCAGATATACTAAATTTGGTATCACGTGACGTAAATAGATGACGAAGGTAAACGACACATCCAAACATGATACTCATGACACGGAAATTATGTACGGCATAATTTATCTGCACCTTGTAATGTTGTGCTGACTGTAAAGTGACATATCAACATTTCTCATTCATGCTTCGCATATCATCGATTTCCACTGTGCGTGGGATCTGCCATTTTTTCGCGCGAAACAAAGATTGTCCTCTATGAACTCTTCTTTTGGTGAGTCATGGGCCACACTACTCTCCCGAATCAATCAATCAGTCAATCAATCAATCAATCAATCAATCAATCAGACAGTCAGTTAGTCAGTCCTCAATGAGTGCTCTGTAACTTGTTTATTTTCGTTCTTAACACTTCTCGAACAGAACGATAGTTGATTGCAGCATCGCCTCAGCAACAGACGTCACGTCCTTTTCACACCGAGTTCCTAAAGTACACTCTATAAACAATGGTTCAATAAAACAAAACCGACCAAATGACGCCAGTTTCGTTTCTATCGTATTTTTCGCGCAGCGCGCCTGGGTCCTCCACCCACGGTGCTTACTCAGCGTTTCCTTTGTTATCATTCTCTCTTAATGCTCATCAAAATCACTGCGTTTGCTTTAAACCCGGTGGTACTTGGTGATTGTGAAAACTTAAGCAAAGATTCTCACTTTGCCTTCGACCTTTTACCGCTCCAACATTGCTCGTATGCAACACCCACCACCATGGATGAAACTAAATCTGTCACTTTCGCACTTCGTACCTGCCATGTATACGGAAACGAGAATCATGCGCCACGTACGCTTTGCTGTATCCGGAACGAAATAGATACGAAAAAAATTAGCACAAAACCTTTTCTGTATCTTTTCAGTTATAATGTGTTAGCACTACGTTGATTTAGTAATGAGACCTCTAAATCTGAAAACTGACACTGCTTCCTATACCTTGAACTTAGACGAAGGCGAAAGCTGTCTTCTTTTTCTTCCATCGTTTCTAACATTCATTCCTCCATTAAGCAGTCCAACCCCAAGCCTCGAAGATTTCTATACCTGACAAGTTAATGCATGGCCTCCGTGATCAGTCTATGTTTGACCAGGCAAACATTTTGTGGTAATGCATGGCTTCCGTGACCGGCCTACACTTGACCAGGCAACTGTGTCGCATGAAAATATTATCATCTGAGGTTGCATGATGATGTCATAAGTTCTGGTGATGCAATACAACGTGATGACGTCATACAAGACGTAACACGAAGCCGATTTAAAATAATGCGACTTTTTGGACAGCTTGTGTAAGCGCCCTCGGAAACTTTCCGCGTTTCAAGTGGCACCAAAGGCATTTGCCTTGAATGGAGCCTGCAAAAATTTTTCAGCATGGCCAAAAAACGGTGTCGATCTGTAGTCAAGCCACCCGAGAACACGTGAGCTGGACATTGTTGCGCTCCACGCGGCCTGGACTTTACATTTTGTTCTTGAAATCATCTGAAAATAGCTCCTTCTTTTCTCTATGAATTATACCGTACACCAAAAGCACTTCGCAAATAAACTTTATGTCCACCACTGTCGGCTCATTGAAGCATCGCCAGCTACATATTTACCATAGATTACCAGCTGCATATTTACCACGTTCACGCGCTAGCGCTCACAATTACACTGAAAATAGAGCCATTCTGTCCGAGAATACATGAAAAGTGCTTGGGGTTATGACGAGCGCTGACGGAGGCTCACATTTTGTTGCCCCTTCAATCCCCCTCTTTACGTGGCTTACAGCTTGCTCACTGGTACGAAAGAAGAGACAAAGCACTTGCAGAATTCGGTAAATCCTAGCAGCTTCACGCGTACTTGACGGATTCTAAATATACGTTTGAGGCACTCAATTGGTGGGACTATTGGCTTTTTAGTGAAGTGATTAGACGAGCACATGGATGATTGATTGAATGATATATGGGGTTTAACGTTCCAAAACCACCATATGATTACGTGAGACGCCGTGGTGGAGGGCTCCGGAAATTTTCACCACCTGGGGTGTTTTAACGTGCAGCCGAATCTGTTCACAGGGGCCTACAACGTTTCCGCCTCCATCAGAAACGCTACACGAAAGATTGTTGCAGGGCCCCTTTAATAGATCCAGTACCATCAAAGCAAGACATTGTAGCAGTGGGGCAGAGATCGTCAACGAAAGAGAAGCCGGCGTCATTCATTATCCATGGTCCACTTTGTACGTAAATTAAAGCTGAGAGTATGTACTAATCTATTAACAGATCACATTCAGAAGATTAAGTGCACGTTCATAGGCCAACATGCTTTAGATGTTTAGTGGAAGAGCTAAAAAAATTGTTTATACAATAAACCCTGGGGCACGCTACATAAACTTGCTGCTTACAAAGTCAAACTTGCCAAACGAAAATTCCCGATCAGAATTTTCTTCGGGCAATAGAACAGAGCTTCGGTTTTCAGGGACGGCAAAAGCTCGAATAACGTGTCACCCGAGCCGCGCCTCAGCTGACGTACACCTAAGTAGATTCAGTGAGACTGGGTGATTTAGTAGAGCTTCACTGTGGCTACGGTGCGACTGTATAGGCCTTAGCAACTTACTCTCCAGCGATAGTGTGGAGCTTGGACGACATGCAAATGCCGGGTGGGGATCGAAGGAAGCCGGAGAAGGCGTGTTTGCGCTCAAAGCCGTGTTGTGGGCTTACTCTCCCCAAGCTTGATGTCGACGGCGTCGTATCGTTTCTCCAGGAACATGAAGCCATTGTGAATCAAAAACTCTGCTTTGCTGCAGCTGCCGCAGCTGACTGTCATCGAAAACCACAGCATTAAAGAAGCTTAACGACAGCCTCTTTAAGCGATAGCTACAGAAAAGCAATAAAAACTCACAAACGCCAGAATAGCGTAAATTAAAATTTTGAAAATATTCTGGCTTGAAGACAATACGCGCTCGCTTTCTAAGGAACATTTCAAGAAAATACGAACCTTTGCGTGTTAGTAAAGTAAAATTTCACGATTATAAAAACGCCCCTCTTGCCGTGAGTCGACCCTTAGTAGGCGAGTAAACACGAGAAAACAACATTTGGGTGGAGACGCCACTTTGAGATTTCCGCACCAGACACCATGACGTCACAGATTTTGTCAGCGTTACTAGGTGTCCAACGTGATTCGTAACCAGCAAAGATGATGCACATTGTCAACTGTGGGAGCACACGAATTTCCTGGAAATTTTCTTGAGCCGATGCCGCAAAAATACAAAAGATGCTATATAGAATTTGTAGCGTTACTTACGGAAATTTCGGTGCAAAATAAAAAGAATGAAACTTCAGCTTTGATTTTTTTAATGAACTTATGGCGGTAAAGCTTACGCCATTATAATTCTTTGAGAACAATTTACCAATCTAAACGAAGTAGTTGTTTCTCTTCAGTGTCCCTTTACTAGTAAGGAAGGGAAATTACTAGAAGACTTACAACTTTTGCGTCATCGCCCAAAAAAAAAAAAAATCGCGGAGACGATTTCGGTGAACCAGTTCACGTCATTGCCTAAACTCCATTAAAAACACTTTTTTTTCCAGGCCAACCTCTCCTCTTTCTTTTCATTAAACATTTTCGTCTTAACACTTCCTTGACCCTTCCCTAATACTCATAAATTGCGATCTCCTGTGTTGTTTTTGTGCAGAGTTAACCGAAGTCAGACATGTCCAGAGTAAATCGTAGATTGTGACGGAAGGTCAAGGACAGCGTGAATGGATGCATCACGTTGCTCACCGCTCTGACTGGCGCTCCAATGAATGGATCGGCGCCATTCGAGCGAATTGCGGTGACTTGCACGTACTTCGAAGCCGCCTAGTCACAGCGCGAATGACCAGGAATCGATGTCAGTGTCTGACACGTGGCCCTACCTCGGGCAAATTAACTCAATGCTTATGTTAAGTTCATTGGTGGTCTGTCAGTGCTGAACCTCAAACACTAACGAGTGCAACATGCATGATACCCGTGGAGATGAGGAAACTGCGCTGGACTTTCGAGTAAATTACAAACATAGTATATAGAGTTGTGTTGACTGCTTTAACGTTGTTCTCCTTTTTGGTTTACTCGAACCCGGATGCCTGAAAAAGCTGCACTCGTAACCAGTGGCGACTGATTACTGAAAGAAGAGATAAATTTCAGTCCAAAAACTTAGCTTGTTCAAGTTTTGTAGTCATCCACTTGTTATAAACTCTACGTTCTTTGATTCAGTATCCTTACGCAACACGTCATGGAGGTTTTCTTTATGTGTGTAATTACTTTGAAAATAAATAAACCATAAAATACAAAATAGTACCACCACCTTCAGTACCGAGATGACAGCGCAATGGTTGTCCTAAAAACATACTGAAGAAGTCCGGAGGTGTTGTTCTGAGGATGCCCTCAGCTTGTCACGTGTACGGAACACACGGCTGGGTCAGTGTCGTTCTAGAACGTGCACTTTTTGCAACGTGCACTAGAATGCAAACGTGAACGACAGTTTTTTATATTCTCTACTGACGGATGGCATGATAGGCCACTAACTGATGAAGACGTGTTCGGTCCATGGCAAGATGGCAACAATGCAGCGGTGGCTGTAAGAGCGGTCACAGCTTTTCTGCAGTCCGACTAACTGGATGCGCGTCTGTATGGCAATGTGCCAGCCTGAGGGGACTGTATGTACTTAATTCCTTACCTGCCCATTGTCAAACCTCCTTCCCCATTTCTCTACACTCTGAAAAAAGAGCGAGTAAAAAGGGTGTCTTTTTGTCCCACAACAATAATCGTCATCTATATTGCGTTCCATCCTTGCGCTATCGCCCCGCGCCCGGTACATTCCGGTCACGATCGACATGCCCATTATCGGGGCTACATTGTATTCTCGATAGGAAAGTGGCCAGCGCCGAGTTTTGAAGAAAAGAAGCGCACGCAAGCCTGATGACGATTATAGTTGTGGGACAAAAAGACACCCTTTTTACTCGATATTTTTTTAGAGTGTACACCAGTTTGAGTAGCGCGCAAGAGCATACTATCACTCATGAACAAAACTTCAGATGCAAGTGTACACCTACGATTCAGCGTGGAAAACAAAAATGACGTTTCTTGCCACCTCTTCTCTACCCGTCGTGCAAAAAAAAATAAATAATAAGAGCTCTGAAATGACGCCCTGTGCGACGAATCTCCCGAAGTCCTCCGTTTCATCATACAACAGCCTCGATACATCGCTGGAACAATGCCAGGGACCTTGGAAAAAAAGGCACCTCCCAAGCTTCTCGCCAAACTGCAATATTAATAATAAGGATTCATAATAAAGACTCTCTCCCTAACTTGTAGAATTTCATGCTCACTGTATGTCGTCTTTCAAACAATAAAAGTTTAGTAATGAGTATGTGCACGTGCTGTCCTTCGCTTTTATGCGCACTTGCTGCTATTGGCCCAGAAAACTACTGCAGAATTCTATAAGCATACCGCTCACCCAAAGGCAGTAAAACCGAACGATTCTCTCAGCAACGCGGACTGCCAGTGTTGGCTGTCGTTGGCCCTGTTTCGAACGTTCCGTGGGCGTAGCAGCCACTTCCGGATATCCATTGAGGATGCGAGCAAAGAGAGGCCGGCATTGCGGGTATCGTATGTCGTGCGAAACGGTTGCGGCTCTCCGAGGTCCAAACGGAAAGCGTAGGTAGCCTGTCTGTCACTGTGGGTGCTTTGTCCCACCGGATCCCACTCTTTCACTGACGTCAACTGTTCACTGCGAGGCCTTGGACACACGAGCTCCGTCGTAAAATCACCACGTGCGGCCTCACCGGGTTACTTCATCTGTCTGTTCCACAAAACAAAACAAAAATTAACAGAAAGCTTGTTTTTTGTGGCGTGATTCAAGGAAACACGACGAATGCTGCCAATAGGGTGTCAAATTGGCTAGCTGTATAGTCAGTCGAGTTTGATTTGATTGGTTACCAGTGAAGGTTCGCAACTGCACGCAATGCTATAGATTGGTCGAATTAACACACCTTTCGATTTTTAAAAGAAATAGAAATTAATCCAAAGACATCAATATCGCGAAAGCGGATCTAGGAAATGACATCGTGGCTTCTAGAAAGTATGCAAAACAAACACAGATCTGTAGGTAAAATAGGAACAAGCTCAGCATATTTTATCAGGAGCTGGTGTTTAGAATGCATCCAACAGTGAACGTTGACCTTATTTGCGTGATTAGGCAAACCGAAAATATTCAATTGTCCTGTGAGCTTTACTGTTTCGAAAGCATATGTATCGGTGCGCTCTCAGCTACGGTGTTCTCTGTGTCACTAGTAGGCTTCGTCTTAAGATTTTCGCATTTATTTTGCTTGAAACACGCGCAGTATAGTATTTTTGTGAATCATTGTGGATAGCGATATTGTGATCATCTTTTTTTTTTACGGAAATATACCTCCTTTGGCTTGTTGATGAAGTTGTATTCCAACTGATCTATGTACTGACCACGCTCTCTTTATATTAGAATTTTTGTGTTAAACTATTATTTGAGAAAAACATTGTATTTATTTTCTTTTAGGCGAAATAAAAAGTAATCATCAGTACTTATCATTTGTAACGAAAATGTATCCGTACAATCTTTACACGCGGTATCGAAATTCGTTCGTCCTACCTCCAAGGTTATATTATGAAAGCAAGGACTGCGAAATGATTCGAAATGTTTATATTATACATCTTCAAAAGTCAATACGCGATGTCGCAAACACTGTAAATTGCGGCTGTCTTTTTTAAATCAAAATCACCCTAGAAGTAAAGCCAAACTACATTACTTCAACAATACAGTAAAATAAGAGTTCTCAATCACTTTCAAGCACCTTAGTTTATTGAGATCGACTTCCTACCTTTTTATAATTCAATTTTAGAACACTCCTGGAAGCATTAGGCTAGTCTGTACGTGTTCATACTTTACCTCGGAGCTCTAATCTCTAAGTAACAGACTACCCACTTAATCTCACCTAGTCTAATCTCACGCAGACGCTTCCGGTGAAGCCGTGTTAAAGGTTTTCTCAACCCACTCTTGTTTTTTATCATGGTTTTACTAGCCGCACAATAAAATCGAGCTAACTGTAATCATATTGACTTTGCGTCACACTAATATCTCTTCATTTGATCGTATGCGTCGCGCTTCTCGTTTTTCTGGGGATTAAGAAGTTTTCCGCCAGTAGAACAATAAGTTCGATTCAACATACAGCGTCAGCGCCTCGTCACACATTACCAGGACACAATGCACTTCCGCGGTCATGTCTCCGTGCAAATTCTGTTTTCTGTTGTTTTTTTTTTTCGCTGTTAATGTCTTGGACAAGCTTCTTGTGCAATACGTTTTAATTAAGACTTCTTATTCACCCTGCCTGATCCCTTTACCGGCTACTTTTATGTGACTTGAGACAATTAGATTTCGCGAGATTTTCAGTGTGCATTCATCATTGGTATGCTGAAAGGCCTTCCATCTAGCGTTAATTATGTGGACACGGTCGCTGATATAGGATATCAGCGACCGCGTCAATAGGGCTCCTTTGGGGATAAGCTGGCGAAGCACTTTTCAGAAAGATGGCTGTTCCATATTAATATTACTGATGCACTGCCAGATTCAATGCACAGTTTACCGCTAAAGAACACCCATACGCAAAAAAGACAAGTAAGACGGCACGGCTTGCACTTCCAATTGAATTTTATTTGTGTCGGGACATAAAAAATACGCACTAAATAAACAATACAACGCATATGCTAAAAGCACAAACCTAGCTAACAGGACACCGCTTAGGAAATCTAATTTGCGAAGAGTACAGTGGTAATAACGATTCGCTCATGCAAAATTTAACCAACTTTTGGTTGTAAAACTCTCCAAGTGATGCTTTTTTTTTTGCTCCTATCAAGAATGTTGACATTCTCAAAACGTGGTTCACACTTGCAAACTTTGTAAGGCGCCGGAAAATGTGTCAATTAGTTATTTAGTTTTTTTTTTAAATAGAGCTCGTGTTTCCTACAAACCATGATTTGTATATTGACGCTGCGCGCAGCCTGTTCAACGTAAGACTCGCCACACCCAGGTCAAGGGTATCTCACACACCACTCCTGTCTCACATCTGGTGTGCACAGTACCACGTTTCTTGCCAACGCCTTGCAGACTTGTCCCGTCACCAGATATACGGGGGCACAGCTGACCCAGCTTAGCAGGAGTTTAGAAGGCGAGGGGTACTGATACCGGCCTGCCACCTTCTTGAATCTAGGGGTAACCTTGTGAATATATGGCCCTACTGTCATCGGTATACGTTGCCATACCAACTGCCACTGCTTTCATTTGCTTTCATCGTGCCTTCTTTATGTTCTGCAAAAGGGTCTCAGCCACTCACGTGCATAGCGTATCACAAAATCGGCTCTTTTGGGGTGACGCGCCCGATTATCGAAAGCAAGCTGTATTTTGTAAACATATGACTTATTTAGGGCCTATTCCAGCCACAGCATAGCGACACTCGGTTTTACTAACTTTCAGGTGACCGAGTCCAATAGCAACACCACCTACTTGGCACGTGGAGAATACTGCCAGATAACATACCTCTTGTTGACACTCATTTTGAGACGTAAAAATTGTAAAGTGCTTCGAAGTGGAAGTTTTTTTGTAATGAAGTGTTTTTCTATGCTGCGTAAAACATTAAATTATCTTCGCAGTGTGTTAGGTAACCATTCCGAATAAAAATAACTCAAACTCACCTATAGATCCAAAACCTTTATAGTGTACAGGTCATATTCTTGTTTACAAAGACCAGCAAGTTTGCGTTAATTGTAACATGTCGCATAAAACCGCAGCTAGGCGTTAGCCGACGCATGTTCTGCGTTTTGACAGCTACATGACTGTCAAAAAGAATGAAGATACTCCTATAAGGTAAAATTTTATGAGCGTTAAGTGTTCCTTTAAAACACAAGTCACATTTCGGAACTGGATAGCGCTGTTTTCTTTATTACAACTTTTAAAAACCGTAATTACTTTATTGTAATGTGCTAAAAAAGGTTTCAACATTAATGGAGAAAACATGACCTACACACCGGTTACCCTGAAAGAATTGCACAACCTCACATGAGTTGCTCGTTCTAGAAGGGTCATCTGCCTTTATGGTATTGAGCACCTGTGACTGGTACCGACGAAGATAAGTTAGCCAAGTGCACCTATCCATAACAACAGTTTCACTTACAATAGTTTCTCAACAATAGTTTGCGCGAAAGAATCTTCCAAAGGCGATTGCTTCCCTCAATATACTGGCAGTTTCACTCGAGGTGTTTCACCATATGCGTGTCGTGGCGTCTAAGCCCGGCTGCTTTCAAAGTTAGGATTACCCGCACCCTTCACGTCCCACGTCAATCACCGCCGAAGGAATTCCCGTTGGTGTATTGTTCCGCGTCTAGACGGACACCTCAGGATACGGGTTGAACAGCCATTCCCCGCATAGCTCCTTCTCGGAACTAGTTGACGCGATTTACAAGTGTTGTCGTGAGAATCGTAAAACTAAATTGTTCGTCCTGAGAGATTGGTGCCTGAGAAGTGTTCGAAGATTCATTCTGAAACCGGCATACTCAGAAACGACGAAGCTTTTGGTGATTAAGCACAAGGACCACGAAAAAAAGATTTTTTTCGAGGGATCTCGTTTCTACGATAATAATAATAATAATAATAATAATAATAATAATAATAATAATAATAATAATAATAATAATAATAATAATAATAATAATAATAATAATAATAATAATAATAATAATAATAATAATAATAATAATATTCTTTGCTTTCCTTGCCTCCCCTTTCGTTTCACGTTTCTTGTAGCACCTTCGTGCTCGCTCTGCAGCCTTTATTACCATGAATTCCAACCAACTAGCCTAAATAGCCGTTCTACACCATGAAGAAGAAGCTCCAATTTATCCCAATTGAAAATTCAATATTGTCTCACAGGGCTACAGGCGCTTACCATGAGACAAGTTTTCTAGCTTTCTTTAGCCTAGCCTCGTCATTTTGCACATTTGTCATTATAACATTGCCGCGACATCTTCCCCTCGTTCAAATAACGCGCCTCATCGGTGTGCAGTGCAGAGACCATCGTATAACACGAGCACCTAGCGGGAACCAGCTCGTATGCGCCACACGCTGGTGGTTCTCGAGGAGATGAAAAAGAAGACAGCTGGGCGTCCCCTGTGGTGTTCGACGGACTCGCAGTTTTGGACCACCGTCACATTGAGTTGCTGGCACAAGCTCGTCCTTGATAAATACGTGTGTTTGACTCGCTCGTGTGCTTCAGCACCATTACTATATATTACGATATCGCCTAACAGTGTATTCTTCCACGAGCCAAATGAAGTGGCTATGTGTGTTAAATTTTTATAGTGTATAAAAAATAAAGAAGCTATGACAAGAAACACATGGTTCTGTGCCCCAGTAAATTGGATATTGATATGCTAAGAACACTGAGTATTATCAAGTAAATTATTGGAATAATTCACACGTTTTTTTTCTTTCCTCATGCATACAATCAAGTACGACGCAGGCGAACAAATGAGCGAAAAGTTTTAATTAGTTGCAGTAATAAAACTTGTGATACCAAAAAATTACATAGGAAGGCTCTTTCAAGAGACTTAGTAGAACGGAAAATTCAAAATCTACCATTTTCTAAATGCAGCCACTTCTGTTCGCCATAAAATTCGTCGTCGCACAGCGCCCAGCATTCGCAATGCTGAGCTCACAAAGGGTCAGTATTATTGGGGACGTGCGAAATGTATGTACGTCCACTTCGCTGTCACGAATGACGTCATTCCCTTCCCCCCGTCTGTCGAAATCCCTCGGACCATGAAGTTCCCTGTCATACGGGATCTCAGGTGCCACAGAAATGTCTTTGTGGAAGATATAGAAGCAACTATGCGCGACTGGTAACGTTGTACTGCCATCCAACTCGATCACGAAATAATCCTTTTACCGAGATGTGCGTTCCGTGGGAAAGCCTCTCTCATAATCCTCGTCATATATCACTCAAGCAATTCGTTGTGCGTTACTTAGACCCACAAGCGTTTCGCTACTTGCCGTCAGAAACTTCCTTCGTAGCTGTGGCAAAAAAACGGCTGTGTTCCGAGTGCCTTTCAGCACTGAGCAACGTGAGGCTTTCATCTCAGTTCATCTCTGGCAATCATACCTTGCGATTGTCATCTCTAAGCTGTATTGAGCGGGGAATCGAAGCTGGCCACTCACACTCTCTCACGTACGCAGGCACACACACACACAGGCCGGATACAGTCTTGCTCAGCAGAATGTCTTGCCGTCTTTTTAGTGCTCTGCGACAGTCAAGCTTCCCAACGCGATGTTCTGTGCCTGACGAAAGAAAATATGAACAAGGAAACACCTCCTTGAGTGTTTAGCGTTTCCGGCTCTTCTTATCTGGCGGTCTGGCTGTAAAGAACAGTCACACAAGCCAATGATGAAGTATTATGCATTAGAGAGGAAACAAAGTGTGCTGAAGTAGGACTGACTATTGATACGGAAGCTAAAGAGGAGGCTTAACTTTCCTACGCACCGTCCCGATGTAGTGAAGCTTGTGCAGGACCGCCTACCATAATATCACGCTCCAGTTCATCTAACGCCAGGACCAGGTTTTGTGACAGAGTGGACACTGGGCTTTCGTGCTCTATCGAGCGTTAACTTTCAGCCGATTCCTCGTGATCTACTGACCGCTGGCACGAGCGTCCGGTTTATTCGCCCCCGAGATCTGTTTTTTTTTTACTCAATGTTTTTCACGGACGATTCTGCTTTGTCCTTGCATCTCTGATGTAGCACCCCTAATTAAGCAGCTGTACAAGTTTCGTCATGTAGAATTGACAGTTTGGCGTAGTTGGTAGGAATGAATCATTCAATGATGATGTGACCGACAAGAAGCAAAGACTTCCTGCCACACGACCGCAAGTGTCAGCAGGCAACTCACGTTTCGAGCAATATGCCGTAGGGCACCACATCGTAAGGCGGCGTCACGCTGATTAAATTTCACGTTTATGCATTCGCCAATGCAGCCTATATTTATACTATGAGAAGTGTGACTACACGCCCCAGTTCAATCTAACAGGCGTTTTTTCAAAACGTCATGATAGTACAACTGGGGACGTAATCCAGGCACGTACGCTATAGTGAAAACAAAAAAAAAACATCAATTTATGAGCTTTCCTTCGGTCGCGCTGAAGGATACAGATATCTCGTACCTTCATGGATTATTTTCTTCGTTTTGCCAACCGGATGTCTTTCTGGTTAACCTCCCTGCCTTCTCTCTTTTGTTGCTTCTCTCCTTCCTTCCTTCCCATTTCTATTGCTTCGTTGTGGGTAGCCGGGGGGAAGTGTTTATGTTTATAAGAGGGAAAATAAGAGAAAAGTGCTTCCCAGAACAAGAACCCAGTATGGAAAACAAAGTATTGCTTACCAGGTACCTCAGGTTTTAAATACCCTTGCAGATCAATTGAATTTTAGGGCTAGTAGTGCGACTTTCAAGAAACAAATAAAGAACTTATTCATAACCACCGGTCTACACTATCAAAACTATGTAATGGAGTCTCATGCCTCTGCAAGTGCTTAAATTGTTTATAAACTGATATGTCAATTATACGAGTGTATACCGCGGAATTCATTGTATCCGCATGCTTCTTATGTCTGTTTTTGAGTTGTTTCATTGATATTGTTTAGTTGTAAATTATAACGAGAGCGACCTCAAATTCTTAAAATGTGTCATGTAAACTTCTTATGTTATTTATGTTTGAATTTTGTGTTTACAATTTCAGGTTGCTTGAATGTATTGAATATATATATTGTTTAAGCTTTGCACTGTCACGGACTGCGGAGGGACAAGGGCCTTTGTCAGGCTGTTCGCCTTTAGCCCTTTGCCCCTGCAGTGAGCTCTGTATCTGGCTTACTGTAAATAAAAAATACTACTACTACTACTAAAAGTGAGTCCAGTAACTGTCTGCATCAGGGTGCGACACCTGAACAGTCGCTCACAAGGGAGGGGGGTGAGGAAGGATTTAAATGATAGGATTAAAGGTATAGATTGAGAGAGAGATGCACTGGGACAGTGAGCGAGGACATATCGAGAGATAGTAGAGATAGGAAAGATGGAAATACGGTCGCAGGAGTCCGAGGACGGAGCACCACTTGCGAGAGCTCTTGTCGGCGTCAGGAGATGGCGTAAAGAATTTCCAATAGGTCAGAGCTACGCTGTCGTCGGAGATCGGCGTCAGGGGATGACATGGCGCGTTGGTAAAGCGTCAGGAGATGACTGGGCGCGTTGGTAAAGATTGAGCGAGGATTGGTGCGTCGGTAAAGCATCACTGGACGCATTGGTAAAGACTGGGCGAAGATTGGACGTGTTGGTAAAGCAATTTGGTATGTGTGTATACCTTTCTTGTGTCTCATCGATCAGTCGCACTATAGATTCTACAGTCTACTGCTCTGTTTTCTACGAAAACGCATCGACGTTTACGGTTTTTTTTTTTTACGGTGCAGAAATGCCTCCTTGCCCAACTCGTGTTACTCTTTCGACTTTTTCCATTAAGAAGTGAGAGTGACAAAGAGAGAGTGACAGATGTAGATTGGGGATTGAGAGAGAGAGTGACAGATGTAGATTAGGGATTGTACTAAACTCCAAAGCAATAGGAATATATCCGTTTCTGGTTTGCATGCTTCGCGAGGCTGCGCTTATTCAACTTAGGGAGCTCTCGAGGCCTGTGGGACGCGTTACGTTAGGTTAAACTTCCGTTTAGGAAAATCCCTACCATCTTTTTGTGGTAACATGATGACCAGTGATTTCGCTTTCTGTGGAAATGGAAGCTACTGAAATCTTTCTGCCTTGGAGAGCGCCGAGGCTTCAACAATATATACCCCACTATATCTTATTTGTTGTTTTTGGTCCAGTAATAAGGCGTCAAACATCTGGTCAGGATGTCTATTTTCGTTTTAGCTGTTACGTAGACCTTTTGAATTTCGTTTCGAAGAAATCGATTGCGGGGATCATATACGCACAAGCGGAATTGCATAGAAATGATATGTTGGTGTAGAGGCCGTTTAAATGCAAGAATAAATGCGATGCAGGCACGCGTCTTTAGTTCGGTAATCAGCAACATGTTAAATTGTGCATTGTTTGTTGTTTCAAATTCACGGGTCCTTATGCCAACACGTTACTTGGTGAAGAAGAGATGTGAAAACGGTAGCTTGTATGCGTGGCAAGAGCAATGACAAAACACTGCTTGAAGTCATTCGCAACATAGTACGCATAGGACTCATACATCGTATATACTTGAGGCTATCGATTTTTGAATCTTTAATGCTACGTTTACCGAAGAGTACTTATGATGACGAAATGCGAAATGCGATTCTCAAAACGTACAAACGTACGTCAACATACACTATGAATACAGAAAGATAACTTTACCCTACATCTCCAATAACACGAGGCATTGACGGGTCATGTGAGCTTCAGTCATCATCAAAAGAATGAAACTGCGTATTGATAGGCACGTTTTTGCTAGAACCGACAACGATCAAACGATTCTGCGAAGTGTTTACGGCGCATAAGAGACATCGATCGACAGGTCTACCGTCCACGTCACAAAACGCAGCGAGGCACCAATAATGCAGCCAATGGACCAGCCAGTTTCCACTGAAAAGCCCGACGTTGATATTGGCGAATCAATACGAACTCATCACTGGTTTTCCGGGAAAAGCAGGAATTGCTGGCTGAAGCGCAGGCATTCGGCGTATTTATAACGGAAGCCACGGACCCGCGAGTACAACTGTTTCTCAGAGGAACGAATTCAATAGGCTCTCCCGATTTCCAGATACTGTCTTTTAGCGCTTTGACCTCGATTGTCATGTGCTTCTCGTGTCACTCTTTCTTCCTCTCTTTCTCTCTACCTTTGAATTTCCCTCTCATCTCCTTCCCAAGTGTATGTTACAAAGCCAGTATGTCTAGCCTGATTGATATCCCTACCTCTTGTCACTACTCTTCGTTCTGATTGATGGCGAGGCGGTAGATTGACTGACTGATCAAATATTTTATTGTTCAATTTATTTTAATGGCGATTTTTGTATATGTACGCAGATTTAGGCGAGAGACAGGAAGGCATGATAAAACGTTTTTTTTTTTTGCTCTGCAGTAATACAATTCGGAATGCAGGCCTAATGCAAGTTAATTGGAAGAACATATGCTAAACTCAACTTATATATTGCTATTCAAGTCTACTCGTTTAATATATGAGAGATAAAAACAAATGTTCATATCAACACAAAACTACATAAATGATTTCAGTAGAAGAACATGCACCATGCAGCACGACTGAATATCATCAAGGTTGCTGGAAATTTCGTTTAGTCAGATCAGGTGGCTTCTAAGCTTACCATGCCGAATGCCTATTGTAGAAAAAAATCACTGCAGCATTCTGTTATCATTGTGCAAGACGATATGTCTTACCCCATGTACATCGGTAATTAACGCAGAAGCTGTCGCTATAGACATATTTATTGCAATATTTCGAGAAAAAAAGATGTCATGTTTTAACCATTGGTCGGAAATTGTCTATATAGGTATACAGAGTATCTTTTTTTTTTCAAGATGACTGCTTTGCTTGTCATTTTACTTTCTTTTGTAGATTGCATCAATACATGGGTTTTCATGCTGTGCATTCGAAAGAACTGTTGGGCATATTATACTTTAAACGAGATTAGACTTCGTGTGAAAATTATTGTTCTGGTTTACCGGATTGATCGCTTATGTGAATTTATTTGATAGACTGGCTGAAATGTTCCACCAAATTTATTTTAACTGGGACATTAAGTGCTTCCTAGGTGCCTGTAATCTTGAATAACTGTTTTCCGTAAAAATAAAGTAGTATGCCCTGCCCAAAACAACAAAGTGGCCAAACGTGGAAACTCAATGAGGCATAGCTTACTATTCCAAATGTGTATATAAAACTTGAGATTGAAGCTTGGCTACATGACAATTTAGAATATTTAAATGGAAGCTACAGGTAATATGCATTTCAGAAGTAAAGATGCAAAGAAGCCAGGAGGTGCAAACAGGGAGCGCAATCCAAGTTAAATAAACAAAAACGCGATGTGTCAGAAGGGTAACCTGACTTTTCCATAAACAAGCAGCTTTTTTTTTCTCCCAAAAGCGGCTTTGCCATATTACAAGACTTTTAAATGTTAGTGAATGACGTCAAGCTATGCACGGTCGATTGGTCGTGGCTTCTTCCTGAAGAAGGAAGTTTTTTGCCCTTTTTCATTTTGAGAAGAAAATTCAATCTCTAGCTACACATGCCTTGGACAACAGAAACCGATTTGGCCCGATTCCGCGAAGTATGAACAAACGTTTATGCAACAGAAAACAAAATAAGAAACAGTTTTCACGTCTACCCGCAGTGTCAGGAAGCTACACGAAGAAAAAACTGCCTCAGCTTTCCCCTGAATTCTGCAGGAAACTGGTCGGGCTGTCGAAGCTTTTTATTTTAACATCGATGTCTTGTGTTTTTTGTTTTTTTGTCCTCTTCTTGTGGATATGCTTTAGGATAAACTGGACCCGTATCCCGTGTAAGCTTGGATATTTTTCTAATAGTGAAAGTCTCGGAAAAACTACGTATATGTTTTATTTGACGTGTCTGCTTGTGGTTGTCGAGTGCTTGCCCTTTTTTCTTCGCAATTTAGAACATTCAAGTGAGAGATAGAAAGAGATGGAGAAAAAAATGAGAGGATAGTGAAGCTTCGGCTCGGTTGGCTACCCTACACTTGGGGCGAAGGAAAGAGAGATAACAGATAGGAAAGAGTAAGAGAAAAAGAATAACAGTAATAAATGGTTGGATGAATGGTCACCTTCAGACTACACAGCACGCCTTGAGATGCTCGTTCACAGGCGCTTGTGAGATCCAGTGGTCGTCAAGAAGGACATGAATGCAGGGGGGAAAACGGGGCCACAATAGCCGAAGAGAGAGAACATTATAAAGGAACTTATATGTTATTTTTACATCTAAGCAGTTTTTTTTTTCACCGGATCTCGTCTGTCTAAACATCTAAGCTGCATGTCGCTGGGAGGTAGCAAGAGGGAGGGAGAGATAAATAGAGAGGAAAGGCAGGGAGGTTAACCAAGCTTGGCTCGGTTGGCTACCCTACACTTGGGGTGGAGGAAAAGGGGAATAATAGAACGAAAAGAGACAGAAAAGAAGAGGAGTAAGAAAGAGAAGCATAAATAGTCAGCTCGAAACTACACAGCACGGCCTCGCACAGTTCTTTCACAAGCGGTCGTGAAGTTTGGTGTTCCTTAAAAAGCACAAGAGGGCTTTCGTGGCTTTGCGCGTATGGGAAGCCGTCGGCCAAGGTCCCAGGATCTTCTCTTCTGTAAGCGGCCGTGAATCCAGCTGACAGAGCTTGGCTTCCATAATACGTCGTTCGGTCTGGTATGCTGGGCAATGACATAGAATGTGCTCAAGCGTTTCCTCGCAGGCGCAGATGTTGCATGCCGAAGTGCTCGCCATTCCAAGGAGACGAGAGTACGAATTCGTAAATGCCACGCCCAACCTCATGCGACACAGTAAAGTTTCGGCGCATCGTGGGAACCCGGATGGCAAACGAAGTTGCAAGTTTGGGTCGATCGAATACAGGTGCGTGTTGGAGAAACCCTGCGTATTCCATTGTAGGAGAGATATACGGCGAGCAAGTGATTGTAGTAGCCTTGCAGCGTCCGTTCTCAAGAGTGGTATGGGCGTGCGTTGGTCTTGGTCATGAGCCGATCGAGCAGCTTCATCTGCGCGGTCATTGCCAACGATTCCGCAATGACTCGGCAACCACTGAAATACAATATCGTGACCTTCCGCGAGCGCTTCGTGGTAGTCGTGCCTTATCTGATATACTGATTGTTCATGTAGCCCGTGCTGCAGAACAAACCGTAGTGACTGTAAGGCTGACCTGGAGTCGCAAAAGATGGCCCATTGGTTAGGTTCCTGGTGAAGAATGTACTTTACTGCACCTTGAAGTGCTGCGAGCTCTGCTGCTGTCGACGTCGTGGTGTGAGAAAACTTGTACTGAAGCAACACATTTTCAGATGGAACAACCACTGCTCCTGTGGAGCTGTTGGAATTAGTGGAGCCATCGGTGTAAACATGTATGCGGTCGAAGTACCTTTCGTCGGTAGCAAAATTATTTGGTCTGCTAGGCTGTGAGCGAACGAAAATTAGGGGAAGAAGACCTGCTAGCATACAAGACCAGCAAATGCGTCAGTGTTTGAAATTGTTTATCTTCAGTTTTCATCAGCATAGATAGCTGAGTATTATCGCCAAAGCAAGACACGCTGTTTGGTAGTTAGAATGTAAGCAGCGTAGTATGGCCCAGGCAAGAAGATTCAACAATTCGACTGGAATTCGCATCTGTTTAAGTGGCAGTTGATAACATGAACAACCAAGATAATATGGTGGTGGTTTCCTCAAAGCAACATTATGAAGGCACCACAAGGCAAACGTAACAGGGCACACGACAGCGATGGCATCAAGGGTTGAGGTCATTCATGTCTGGCAGTGTGGCAGGAGGGTGGCGGTGGCAACGGCACCAATCATGACGTGACAATGGCAGCCCTAATTCATGCGAGTTCATGTTGGATGGAAAACCCCGTATGCGGTAGCGAATTCGGCAATCAGGAATGAACTCGTCATGACTTGCGCGAAACAGACATACTACTAGTATACAGTACGTGATGCAAACGCTTTCTTGTGTCGTTTACTTTTTTTATCATTGTGTCTCCATTCGCAATGGTCATATTTAGTGGAAAACCATAGTTGATAGAGATTCTGACAATGACCAGTAGTCAGAAAGTTTTGTGAATTTGGGAAGGCTCGTATGTATCAGGATCACAATTGAGGCACGTAGGTTGACTTTAGAAAAGTGGGCAGGAGTGTTCTTCATTTCTTCGTTTGCTTTTTGTACGAAGTAATGGCATCTCTGAAGGTGACAATAACAGTCGTCTGAAAAGAACACTAAGTTGAGTGCAAGAACAAAATATTTACTCAAAAATTGATGCTGTGAATGGATTGAGGCAAATTGAAGAAAATTAAGGCAGCACCCCGGCTATTACGATCGTCGTCAGGTGCATCCTGCTGTTCGTTTTTCTTTAGTTTTCTCAGCAATTATGGAATGGTTGATATGTTGGGTTGAACGTCCCAAAACAACCATATTAGTTTGAGAGACGCCGTAGAGGGGGGGGGGGGGGACTCCGGAAATTTCGACTACCGGGTCTTCCTTAACGTGCATCCAAATCGGAGCACACGAACCTACAGCATTTTCGCCTCGATCGAAAATGCAGCCGCTGTAGTCAGGATTCCATCCCGCGACCTTCGAGTCAGCAGCCGAGTACTTTAGCTATTAGAACACCGCGGCAGAGCTTTCTAAGTGATTCGCTTGAGATGTTTTTCGAACCAAGCTTTTTCTTGCGAGTCTGCGTTGGAGTTGTCACCTTAATTCTTTTTGTGTCCATGCCCGTTAAGAGCTGTAGTCTGTGAAGTATGCATCAACAGAGACACGATTAAAGGTTCTCTTCGACATGAAAGCACACTTGAAATACGTGTTCTCTAAGCGTTTTCGTTCAGGTGCATTTTTTTCTTCCTTTATCTACTCACAATTTGAACACTTCCCACGAAACGTGGGCCAATGTGTTTGTGGGCCTCAAAGAAAACCACGCGCTGTTTTATATTTGTTTCCTTGCCTGCCATGAAGAACGTGGTCCACGCTAGACGATGCAAGTACCCTCTTTGGCCAGCACCATTTGACAAGTGACAGTTCTGTTCGCGTCCGACTGGCCCACCGGACCATGCCTTTCTTGTCAGCTGTGTGGGACAGGCTGACAAGGAAAATCTTTTGTCAGCTCCGCATGAGAAGAAGGGACCCGCTATAGAATGTTTTCCCAAGGACGACGGTGCCACGAAAACCGCTATAGGCAAAGATAAACAAGCTCCCTCGCAAGTCTGAGAAGTCGAGAGCACGTTACACTCTATTGTATGCAGAGCACTCTAAGAAGAAAAACTGAACATTTAAGGAGTAATTCTGATACAACTGTAGTAATCATCTGGCCTTCCCGCGTTATTTCCGTGAGAACCCTGCTCTCAACTTTTTTTTTGTTAAGAATTGTGTCACAATGATAGGTAACACACAGTTAGTAATTGGTAGGTGCCGAAACAGTGCTCCTAATCTAAGGGAAGCAGGCTATGTAGATGATGGGAGTTGTGTAGCCGTAATACTCGCCAATCTTGTCTCTACTTACCTAAGCAGCAGAAACATGTAGGCTTACAAAGAGGGTTCAGCTTCAACTGAGTACGACGCAGCGAACGAAGAAAAGAAAAAAATCTACATGTAAACTTAAGAGGTAAGAAAGTGTAGAGTGGGTTAAAGAACAAACCGGGGTTAAGGATATCATATTTTAAATCAAGACGAAATTGACTTGGGCCGGGCACGTAGCACGTCGGCAGGATAAACGTTGATTATTTAGGGTAAATGACTGCATTCCCAGAGAAGGTAAGCGCGTCAGAGGGACCTGCTTGCCTACTTTGGTTAGGTTAGGTGGGCAGTTGAGATTAGGAAATCGGCAGGAATGAAGTGGCCGTAGCAAACACAGGGCCGACTTGGCTGGCGGAACATGGGAGAAGATTTGTCCTGCACTGGGTGTAATTAGGCTAATGATTATGATGATGATGAAAACTCGCTAAATACTAGAATTTTTTTCTGACAGGGTACCAATAAATTAACTTACCTTTGACTATACCTTTATGAAAATGGCGAACAGCATGTGTTGTGTGCGTCAGATTCATGAAAAGGTAGGACTATTCATCGCATATCATAGCATACGAAATAAGAAAAAATACTATTTCGCCCTATCTTTTGTAGGCAATCGCTGTAGGTACACCTATCAAAGAAGCTGAAGCCGAAAGGTTGCTCTAAAGATTGAATTCCTGATCAATCACATCTCAACTGTGTGTGTGTCTGGCAGGAACACTGAGTCAATGGAAACTGGCAGTATATTTCTTCGAAACTCTACTGCCAATATTTTGCCTCCACATATTTTTCACTAAAATGATGTAGCGAAAATTGCAAGTGAAATATTCACTCTGGAGTTTTCTACCCAAACTTCATCTAAAATGCAGCGTAATATAACAGACTGGAAAGGGCGTTTCATGAGCGTACACAGCGAAAGGGAAGACACCAGACTACGAGGCGAACAAGAGTCAAGCGCTGATTTCCAACAAAACTTTACTCGTTGTTTCATGTCATCTTTTTGCGTTGTGATAAATCTCGAAATTCAATTCAATTCTTCATTTTAAGAGTAAATTACAAAAATACCAAAACTGGTTGGACCCCTCACCAAAGGCTAGTTGTGGTTCCAATGAAAAATAAATACTCAAGACTTCCTTGTACAAGAGAAAGGTACAAAATGTGCACAAATATAGTCATTATACATATTAAATTTCGCGAGTGTACAAAAAGAAAGCAAAGGTATCCATAAATAAGCAGTTGCCATACTGGATAAACATGTAGAGACCAATTAACAAGGGGATTTAATGCGTTCATATCAAAGGGTAAAAGGTACATGTTTAACTTCGAGAAAAATTTTCTTCTATTAGCAAGATTTATTAAATTATTTCCACGCGAAAAATAGCATCACGAGTTTCACATAGAAAAAAACATTGTTCAGATTAGGTGAGTAGTCTTTAAGCCCCGATGAAAATTATTTGTTCGTTTAATTTCTGCTGATAGTTTATTCCAAGCTTTTCGTCCTGAAAACTGCAGCAAGCGTTGCCCGTAAGTATTCTAGGTTGGGGCAAGATTAAAATTTTCGTACGCTTCATTTTAGTCACAGGATAGTATGTGTTAAATAAGGAATTATGAAGTGTTGGGTTGCTTTTAATGACAATAAAACTACTTGTGGCGATTTTAATTCACGTTTCCTATCATAGCACAAGACATTCATTTTTTATAAACATAGGTAAACTAGGTTGGTCATATGTTGAGTAGGTGATCATTCTGAGTGCTCGTTTTGAAGTTCGCGTACAGGTTTAACATAAGTTTTGAATATCGCACCCCATGAATAATTGCAGTATGTGATAATACTGTGGATGAGTGTGAAATATAAAATACGCAAAGTGTTAGAATCGAGATGACGACACGCATGTGAAAGTGCGCAGCATCATGAGGCGAGCTTGGCGCCAACTGCGTTTATTTTCTCTTTCTAGTGCAAATTGTAATCAAATATCACACCAAGATATATAGATGAGCTGTCTTAGTCTAGTGGAAATTATTGCATTCATAAATCTTGTGATATAGCACTCACTATATTTTGACGCGTTCAAAACTCCATGCATATAGTTTCTTTTCGTGTGCTTTTAATTGGTTCGATAAAATCTACTAAATTACTTTTTTCAGCTCGTTGTTTGCTTTAGTTTCCAGATCACAAATATTGTCGGAAACTATAAAAATACAAGTATCGTCAGCCTCCATAACAGCTTCACTGGTATCTAGAGCTAGTGGGAGGTCGTTGATATATAACAAAAATAAAAGCGACCCAAGGACGCATGTTTTAAGGACTCCAGTATGCATACTTTTAGGTAATGATGTAAAATTGTTTATCTTTAGTACCTGCACCTGTTCGTGAAAGTAGTTCGTTAGTAGATCTAGATGAGCCACCGTGAAAACCATGTTCATGTAGTTTACTTAGTAGTATACTGTGATTTATTTTGTCAAAGGCTTTTTTTTTTCAGTTCTCAGAATACGACGCACTCAAGCATATTGCATCGTAAAGATGCATTATTTTTTTGGAGTAAACGTTTCCACTGCTAACGAAGTTGAGTGCTTCGGACGAAAGCTGTGCTGCTGCGGGTACATAACCTGATAGTTATTATTGAATTTGTGGAACCAACTAATCAGAATTTTTAAGTATAGTATTATTGGTGATTAGTACAGACACTGGCTTGTAAATAAAAGGGTCACTATGGTCTCCATTTTTGTACATAGGGACAGCCTAAAGAACCTTCAAATAAGACGGATTTCTAGAGCAGTTCACAGACTGATTCAATAATTGGCATAAAACTGGTCTAATATATCTATGTTCTCTTATTCAATCGAATAGCTATACCATCTAATCCGGAAGCTTTGAGGCAGACATCTTATTGACTGTTGCTAGCAGGTCTTTATACTAATTCTGTACAAAACGAAGGTCTGGAATAGAATGTCAAATATATATGTGCCATACCAACATTTTCCTTTGAAAGTCCTCTTTTTCACCTTCTTGAGACGTAGTATCCATATATTTGCCCAAAGCTGTATTCGATCTTTGTCTTCCACACACCACAATGGGTTCCAGTTGTATCGCTAAAAAGTGTTGTTTGTCTTAATGAATGCTGAATCAAACTATAACGTCATGATCTGCCGCGCATAAAACCTAACGACGGCATCACCACCATGATTTTAATTTCATACGTTTTTCTGGCTCGTCAAGCATGTTTAATCTGACAACAAGTAAACTGAAAGTTTGAACACAGGCGTGGCGTCCGTGTTATATGACAGCCCAGTTTAGTGCCCATTAGAAAAAAAAAATGATGCACCAAAATTCGTTCGATTAGAGCAACGCCCGTACTTTTATTTCCTCGACAGTGCTTCAGTTTAGCGTGCAAAAAAGAACTACACAGCAACCTCCCGCTCGGAACAGCAGTTGTCGGACAGAAACGACCTTGTTTTTGTTTTCTCGACAATCTTTCAGTTGAGTGTGCAAAAACAAACAACACATTCAACAATCTCCCCCTAGGAACAATGGTTGTTGGACAATTGCTTCTCGGGCATTTTCTGTCTCGTCTAAACTGCAGCACACATCGCTTCCCTGTTCATACACCCACAGCTACCCCTCATGTATGTTACTGCTGATGCTTTTACCGTTACAGAGAAAAGCAAGCTTTACTAACAAGCACGCAACGGTCTCCCCATATGTGGCAGCACACCTTGCAGCACAGCTTCGCATCCCCGCTCTTGTTTCATTAACATCGAATACTCTCGCCGATGACACACTGACGTTGGTACAAAGCAGGCACAGAACTAAATAAGAAAGTCGCGAGAGCTGCCATTGACTGGGACTTAAGTGAGATTACTATTTCCATGAGTTTATAACTGTTTGTTTTCCAAATGTTAACGAAAAATCTAAAGCTCATCAAGGCCACGTAAGGCACTACTGAAGTGAAAGCAGCATTACGCGTGTTCTGCATGTGGGTGAGATTCGGGCTTCTGTTGTATATCGTTTATTTGTATTTGTATATATTTTAACGCCCACGACCTATAGTGCTTAACAGGTGTTGTGACAACAGAGCAATAAGCAGACAAAACGAAGGCTCGTGCGATTGATTCAAGCTTCAGGAAGCAATTAATTATCCGGTGATTGTTTCTGGTGCGAATGCTACGTGTTCCTTTTGGTGTTGATGTATAGTGGGTTTACTGAAGCAAGAGCTGGATATAACCGAAGAGCAACAAGCATATGAGTCCCGGGTCGAATGGCCTTTGTGACGGAGAGTGAGTTTCAGCCTAGGTAATCGATGCATTGGATTTACTGTTCTGGCAGAACTTCTGCACAAACATTACGACAGTAGCTCCACCCGCAAACATGTTCTAAGTAAGCAAACATGAAACGAGAAGCTTGCGGTGAGCTTGGAGACTCACGCATGTCAACGCTCACGACGTTTACCTAAAAGCATGCAGAGACGATCGGCAGTTTATACGAAATAGAGATACGCCCAAACCCTTCCTTTCATCTTCTATCTTTTCTATCCAGCAATAAGCAAAGACCACGCACAAAGTTGTTTACGTGTACTGAACCACTAAGTGCATCGTCCTGGAATACAAAGCAAACTCTGCGAAGCGTACTACTTGCTTTCGCGGTAAGTGCTTCCTTCTTGGTTTAAAAAACTTCACAGTGACAATGGCACGGACCCGTCCAAAGCATTGGCTGAGCCGCTAATGCTGCGAGGACCCTCTGTGCGAGATTTTGCCCCAGCAGTAAATGTCGTTACGGACAAATTTACGGCCGTAACTCGACACGTAAGTTTAGGTATCCTTCTAACAGCACTTTCGTAGAAACGTTTCCGATCTTCTCTTTGCTGTCTCAGTTATTCGAGCACTTCAAGGGGCATTGCGTTTTACATCGAGAGAGCTGACGCAAGTGCCTCAGAATGGTTGCCGGGAGTACAGGTTCAAAAATGCTTCGATGCTTTGGCGATGATACGAAACTTGAAACTCCGCAATCTGTTAACTCTAAGCAAACTGAATCAAAACCGTGGCGGGCACTCACTCTTCTGGAAGCGTTGCGGAAAGAGACTGTATGACTGGCTCGGCCTAAGAACCAATGTCACGAGTTGTCTCGTATACCAATCACCCTGGAAGACCACGGTAGCCTTCTGGTTTTGCCATCGAATGATCTTCGGAATCTTGAATAAATAAAAACACCTCACAGACATACGTGTGCAGCGCCTTGCACCGTCAATACTTTTTTTAGGGTAGGGGGGTGCGGGGGAGAATTCATCATAGCGTAAGTATCAGTGCTAACAGACACCCACAGTATAAATAGCACTTCCGCAGAAGCCCTGACTGAAAAGGGAGTCTAATGGTAAAATAAACCACCTTTTCAATGACATAGTGAGGAATTAGAAACAACAATGGAACGAGTCAAGTGTTACGGCATCGCAATGCGCAGAAACACTCAACCAAGGACACAGCGCAACAAAACATCATTCATTTTCGTTCACACTATGGAGCCCAATCGCGGCATTTAAAAGACGAGATGAAATTCAGCATCAAAAAAAAAAAACCGAAGGGAAGCTACAGATATACCGAAACCAGCGCAGCAGCATACCTTCTTTTACTACCTTTGATGCGGAATATCGCCTTGTAGATGCGTCAGTCGGGTGTTGCGGAGCAAAGTAAAATTAAACATGTCGTTTTGCTGCATCATTTCCGCAGTTGGGAGCTTTTGTGCATTGCATGGCCGGTGTTTTGAACTGTGCTATCTATTATCACTTTTATTTTTCATGCGCCAATCGGTCATTTATAAGGTATCGTATTTTCCTCATGAACTTAGTCACCAGTCAGGGCTTTAAACCAGCAGCTAGATTAATCTTTTCAGATTATTCGTACCAGTGAAGCGTAGCGGAACTGAAATTTTGTGCTAACCTTGCTGTCTTTTCGTCACGCTGCCGTATAGCTCGTCTGTGCCTGTTTTTTTAGGGGCGAAGCTCCTTATAGCGGCACACGTTCGTCCCTCGTAGTCTCTAACAAGTATAACATTTTTACCTCCAAGGTGGTGCCGGTGAGAGACTTCTGTGCGTTGTTGAACAATAAAAAATAGTGCTCAATGTACATGTCAGTGGCTGCTAATGGGGAATGAGAGACAGGAGCATTCGACTTTTAGTTAACGCGCAGGCTGCGATCACCTTTAGCAGTCATTGGCATGTACATTGAGCACTATCTGACAACAAAGGGTTATTACGTTATACTCGCTGGGTGTAACCTTCTTAGCTTTAGAAAGGTTTAGCGAGCATTGAGCCGCAGTGCCAATACAATGAACTCGAGGTGGTTAAAAATGGGAAGTAGATACGAAGCGCAAGCCGTAAGAAAGTAAAAGCCGAATTCTCCGCCTCTCATTTCCCATTAGCAGCCATTGGCATGTACATTGAGCACTATCTGACTGAAAAAGTTTGCTACGTCATACTCGCCGGGCGTAACCTCCTCGGTTTTCGAAAGGTTTAGCGAGTGTTCGGCCGCAGTGCCATGAATACACAGAACTAGTATATACCATGAACTCGAGGTGGTTAAAGGTGGGAAGTGGACCCGAAGCGCAAGCCGTAAGAAAGTGTGCGTGTGCCACCTCTCGTTTAGTCTTTGGAATGTCCGCTGGATGGCGGTGCTTCTATATGGGGAATATATGATGAAAAGATGCGAGATGGTGGTACTTGGAGTGTTGAATAGATGGACGAACGGACAAATAGACAGATGCATGAATGGACACCTGAACGGACGCAAGGGCGGCTGCATGGACGAACGCAGGGACGGACGCACGAACAGACGCACGCACGGACGAGCTGATGGACGCATGGACGGTCACACTGACGGACGCATGGACGGATGGAAGCAAGAACGAATGGACGGACGAATTCTTCGCCCCACTCTCCATCATTCACTCCGTGGATATGCTGCCATTTTTGTCTTCAGATTTATCGTGTATCAGCCCCTACTCCCGCCATCAAGCCAACACATCGTCCTTATGACCAAATAGACTAAGACAAAGCTGTACACTCACCAACTGCTCACACCACGGAGCACCTTTCATTGTTTTTTTTGTAAATACAGCACAAGATTGGAATGGCCTTTCTCGTGATGTTGTGCACAACACCAGTATCATCAACTTCACAGCGGCGACCCAGCATTCCAACCTTTCCCACATTGTTATAGCCCACCC
Organism: Rhipicephalus annulatus; assembly: GCA_013436015.1. Taxonomy (NCBI): domain Eukaryota; kingdom Metazoa; phylum Arthropoda; class Arachnida; order Ixodida; family Ixodidae; genus Rhipicephalus; species Rhipicephalus annulatus. Next base: position 473,165 of record WOVY01012086.1, on the reverse strand, counting down.
TTGATGTAAAACCCCTTCAGCGGGGCTTTTTGATGTATTATCAATGGATAAATAAATAGGTACGCACACGTCATTTCTCTTGTGACTGTCCACTTCCGCTGCTACTTACAACATTTCTCAGCCTCAAGGATAAACGGTCCCTTAAATGCCACCCCCTTGTAAGTCAGAGCATCATACAGTCGTCCTTTCGAGGAGGCCTCTCCAAACCTGAGCGTTTATTCGAGATTGATTACTTAAATTCACGCTTTCTTTCTTTTTCAAAGACGCCTTACAAGGCCTTTGCTAGAGTGGCGGTCAGGGGTTCTTTGATAGCGTGTAAACACATTCTACAGAAATATATATTTTTTTCAATGTATAAGAACACTTGCTAGAAAGCTTCATATTTTTTTCTCGTATTCAGACAGGACGTCAAGTCATACACTACTTGCAACCATTGGTTAGAAATTTTTTAATAGTTTGCCTACAAATGAAATTCACAGAAATTGTATATTGTGTTCACTTCTTGTTCTTGCTTGTTCTTGTTTATACATGATCTTGAAGTTCGGCTCTTTACGAGAGCAAAATTAGCGTAAATTTCGCTGCAGAAAGCAAAACAGATGTATGCGTCTCGTGAAATTTTTCAATGAACCAGAAACCAAAACCGCAAGTGCTCAAAAAGAAAACAAAAAGCTCAATATCATTTAAATCGATATGTAGCATATATGCCATAACACTAACTCTTGAGCTTTAAAGTCCTAAAGCCACGTTAGGCTTACGATAGATGCCTTTGTGAAAGACTGCGGAAGTTTCTGGCCGGTGTGGTTCCTTAAATATTTATTAATTTATATCTATAATATGTAGCCCATCAAGAAGAGGTGGTAGAATGACAGATTATTCACAAGATACTGACAATGCAAGAAGAAAGAACAACTGTACATAAAAAGGAGAGAGAGAGATAAAGATGCAAGGAAAGGCAGGGAGGTTAACCAGACGCACATCCGGTTTGCTAGCCTGCACTGGGGAAGGGATAAAGGGGAGAAAAGAGGTTGCAGAAAGATGAGAAGGTACACACAATCACGAGCACACTCGGGGAGCACACACAGTTTACAGGCGTTCGCTCAGGTTTGTTGACTTAAGCTAAAGTAGCAGTGCTTTAGTTGCTTTCTGCGCAACTGAGGCAGATGCCCAAGGTCCTAGTATCTTCTGCACACAAAATGGTCCGGGGTCAAGTCGATTCAAAACCATCCGTAGCTGGCATCGCTGTGTGTCGTAGCAAGCGCAGCTGCACAGGACGTGTTCGATGGTCTCTTCATCTCCGCAGTAGTCACATGTAGGAGTGTCTGCCATACCAATGCGAAAGGAGTACGCCTTTGTGAATGCAACACCCAACCAAAGGCGGCATAACAGTGTCGCATCGGAGCGGGAAAGGTGTGATGGTAGCTTTAGCTTGAGCGAAGGATCCAGTTCATAAAATTGACACCTTTGGAAGGTGGTAGACGACCAGAACGTGCGTGTGAGATCTCGAGCCAGCAGGTAAAGTTGTCTTGCTGCATCATTCCTTGATAGAGGAATCGGGACTACACGGGTTTCTTCATGGGCTGAGCGGGCTGCATCATCGGCTAATTGATTTCCGGTAATACCGATATGTCCAGGCAGCCATTGATATATAATATCATGCCCTCGTGCTAGAGCTTCATGAAGGCAATGTCTTATTTCTTCTACCAGTTGGTCATGGCTCCTCCTACGCATGGTAGACTGCAAACTCTGAAGCGCTGCCTTCGAATCACAGAATATGACCCATTTTTCTGCACGTTCTTGAACGAGATATTGTAAAGCAGCCCTTATAGCAGCAAGCTCTGATGCCGTAGATGTAGTCATATGCGACAACTTAAACTTGATTGTCATTTCTGCAGCCGGAATTACAGCGGCACCTGTAGAGCTGCTGGATGAGACGGACCCATCAGTGTATATCTGCGTTCGGGCTAAGTATAACTCATGTAATAATAGCAGTGTTGCTTGCTTCAATGCTACTCTGGAGTGACTGCTTTTCTTTTTGATTCCCAGAATTTCTGTTCCATCAGGATATACGCCAGCTGCGAGAACGGCATGCCCTTTGTGGTACATAAAAAGGATCTAACCAATATAGTAAGCGTTCAAGAAGCGCCTAATACTATAGGCAATCGAAGGACAAAATGCATGCTTTGCACAACAATGAAAAACTACGCGAAGAAAAAAAAACATTTGAGACAACAACAGGGCAATGCACACAGCAAGGAACTTATGACAGATTTGCAAAGAAAAAATTTGAGACACTGCTCAAATTTAAACTGAATTTAGAGTAGAATGGTTGTCTAAATCATTGTAAAGTTCCTGAATTGTATCACAGGAATAGCTAGGAATGCCGTTCTGGTGTGGTGCGCAGAATAAAACTGTTCATGGGGGACTTAATTTTTTCAAACTTTGGCGTAAAAGAAGAGTTGAGTGTGTCTAGTCAACCAAATGTTTTATTTTTTTTTGGGGGGGGGGGGGTGCGAAAACGGGGCAACTGAAATCCAGTTTTACCTTTTATGATTTGTCGAAGCTTTAAACTACTGAGTTTACGACGATATTCGAGTGAACCTATTTTATTGGTAAGCACAAGTAATAACGGGAAATGTCCTGTTTTATATTTTCAAAAAATAAATCTAACATCCTCCCTTTGCACATGCTCCAAACTCATATTGTCCTTTTTGGTGTGAGAATCGCATAGAGGCATTGCCTATTGAAGTTTTGAACGCACAAGTGGGTTACATGCTAAAATATTTGAACTCACTGAAACTTTGTAAGTTTTTTTTTCGAAAACTATAATCTGCACAAGGCTGCAAAGCATGTGAGAGAGATATTGTAAAATAAATCTGTTGATAAATTTGACACCTAAATACTTATATTTGTCAGCATCCGTTATCATCGTGTCATTAAAAACGTGGAAAAAAACACTTGTTTTTCACGGTACTCACATCAAGACTATTTTTGTGCATTTATTTGCATTCTTCAATGTTTACATCACTCTGAAATAGCTGTTACTAATTGATGTTAGCGTTGATGATTTTGTTGCGAGGTATACTTTTTTGAGGGAGGTGGGGCTAGTCAAGCTGCTATAGCGCAGCTTTTTTCCTACTTTCCATGCCACAATTGTTTCTTGTTTGTGGAAATCATGGTGTATCGTTGTGGTGAAATAAATTTCAACTTCAACTTCAACTTCAACTTCAATATTACCCAGTCATCCGCAAATAAGTTTACATGCACGTCATGAAGGTTGCTCTCAAAGATATCCTTTATATAGATCAAAAATGACAGTGGACTCAGTCCGCTTCCTTCGGCACGTCCAAGGTTACATGGCACGCACCGGACGAACATTGTTCAATTTATACGAATTGCTGGCTGCACCGAAGAAGATATGCCTAGATTCGTGATATAATATTTGAATGGAGACAAGTTCACTCGAGCTTGTAGGTTTATTTTCTGTGAGGCACCTTATTAAAGGCTTCACTGAAATTGAAAAAAAAATAGTGTTTCAACTTGTCTGAACGAGTCAAGACCTTGAAAAATTTATTGAACGACTCAAGCTGAGTTACATGACTTGCATGGAACTAAATAATAGGTAAACAACATTCTAGCGTTTCCACATGATGAAAATGCTACCGTCACGGCCGTGATTCATTCCCTCAGCCTCAGGGTCAAGAGACCATCATCACCATCATGGGAAATCACAGCGGGTGATGTTGCCAATACGTCTGCTGATAGTCATGTGGTAGTTTTTGGGACGATAAGGCCCGCATATCAATCAAACCGATACGTCAGCTGAGACCACTTGCTAGAAATTGCTGCTTCTTAACGCTGATATTGATATACAGTTTGCGTCGGATGTAAGGGTCCTATAAGTAGCTACCGACGCCGTTTACAATGGACACCAAAGAAGCTACTAGGAGACAAGACAGGACCGCAGGAAAAACCGGTGCACAGAACCTTCCGACACAGCCGCCGTATATTCGGCGAAAATGAGTTCACGGAATGTTGACATGCCATGCCATACATCGTCATTTACGGGCAGGCCGAGGTCTGCAAGCCGAAGTCTGGTGTGCTCTTTCAATCCTTTTTTATGTCTTCATGCTCTGCGTCAGCGGGGCGATAGTGCCAACCGTAGTTGACACAATTGCCCCACTAGAAAGAAAGATAGACAAAAAAAGATGAAAGGTTGGGCTATGGCCCAGTTTTATATCTTGTTGACGAGGTTCTAAGCTGGCATGCAGGTATCATGTACTGTCAATCGGGCTTCTTTTCTAGTTCTATTCCCACTCCTTTACTGTCCGCTCGCTTGTCGTCAATTGATTAACAGTGCGGCTTTCCTCAGTCGTAAAGCCGACACGTGCGGTCAGTCTGGCATGATGTGAGCTTGTTTCGTACCACATGCGCGGCCCCGCCGCACATTGCGGACACAAAGAAAATTTCGGTTTATGTGAATGTTACCTCTCACGGCTATAGCCAAAGTGAGACGTTTTCCACGATGACTTCGCAAACTACAAAACTTTGTCCGCTTTTATTAGTAGAAGGGATACTGTCTTTGAAATGCTGTAAGCGTACCAGAAAACACCCGATAGTAAGTGCTGTGGGCATCGAATATTACTGTCTTAATAAATGTCAGCAAGCATTGCCAATTTACGTGCAACGTGGCCATTTGTCACGAGATATTACGAATGAACTGAAGTCCCAACATCCTAAAGCTCCGACCATGTCAAAAACCGCATTCGCGTGCTGACCATTCGTCTTGTGTCTCGCTAAATGTGGGACACGCGGTCCTGCAGCATGCAAAGAATTACTCGACTGGACCACGACCACGGAAACTAAGTATGTATTTGCGAAAGCCGTGACGTGAGCCTGATCGGCTAGCGAAGATAATTTGTCGGCAACAATGTCAGGACGCGTTCACTTCCGTACTAAGCATACGGCAACATAATCTGTCCCACCACGGTGGTCTTGTGGCTAAGGTACTCGGCTGCTGACCCGCAAGTCGCGGGATCGAATCCCGGCTGCGGCGGCTGCATTTTCGATGGAGGCGGAAATGTTCTAGGCCCGTGTGCTGACATTTGAATGCAGGTTAAAGAACCCCAGGTGGTCGAAATTTCCGGAGCCCTCCACTACGGCGTCTCTCATAATCGTGTGGTGGTGTCGGGACGTTAAATCCCGCATATCAATCAATCAATCAAGGTCAACATAATCTACGGCGGGGAGTGGAGTGATTGAATATGTGCGCTTGCTCATTTCTTACCTATCGTTTCGTACGCGTGTACAAGCATGAGCGCCTTTCGAAATAACTATACTGTTTTAAAACAGATAAACACACCGCGTCTATTTTTACCATCACACGTGTCTCAAGTAAACGTGTCTCATGAAAACATTTATGTGTCGACATCACCGATTTAGCAATGGCTACTAATAATAACCATGAGCCCATCTAATGGCTCTGCTGACCAACAAACAAATGATCTCGCGAGAATGCAATATTTATTTAGTTAAAAAGCACAGAAATGTTGCCAGCTTCCACTGAATGACCCTAGATTCCGGAAAACATTGAAAAAATAACCGTTTTATTTTCGAAACAGCGTGCCTGTTGCAATCTAAAACAACGGTGGCACGTCAATGCTGTTTCGGGAACCTGGGATCGTACTTGAAGAGGGAAAAGAACGTTCTTTCCAAGTATACCTGAATCAAATGGAAACGTTTTTTTGAAGGTCATCAACCAGTGGTAACTGAGACGCAATGCGCAGATGCAGAATGTATAAAACTCGGCGGCTGACCAGCAGGTCGCGGGAGCAAATCCCGGCTGCAGCGGCTGCATTTCCGATGGAGGCAGGAATGTTGTAGGCACGTGTGCTCAGATTTGGGTGCACGTTAAAGAACCACAGGTGCTCGAAATTTCCGGAGTCCTCCACTACGGCGTCTCTCATAATCATATAATGGTTTTGGGACGTTAGACCCCATTTGTCAAACAATATCAATAAGAATATATAGAATTATTACCGTGCTTTTTTCCCAGACACAGCCTTGAACAAGTTAATAAACTTGGAGGTGACTCTTGTTTAACAAGGCTTAAATTAAAAAAAATGCGTGCTCACAAAGAAGCTTAAAAAAGGGGTATCAGGAAGAGATATTATAAAACCGTCACGAATATCGCCATCATCATCATCATCATCATCAGCCTGTCTACGTCCACTGCAGGACAAAGGCCTCTCCCATGTTCCGCCAGTTAACCCGGTCCTGTGCTTGTTGTTGCCAATTTATACCCGCAAACTTCTTAATCTCATCTGCCCACCTAACCTTCTGTCTCCCCCTACCCCGCTTCCCTTCTCTGGGAATCCAGTTGGTGACCCTTAATGACCAGCGGTTATCCTGTCTACGTGCTACATGCCCGGCCCATGTCCATTTCCTCTTCTTTATTGCAGCTATGATATCCTTAACTCCCGTTTGTCCCCTAATCCACTCTGCTCTCTTCTTGTCTCTTAAGGTTACACCTACCATTTTTCTTTCCATTGCTCGCTGCGTCGTCCTCAATTTAAGTTGAACCCTCTTTGTGAGTCTCCAGATTTCTGCTCCGTAGCTAAGTACCGGCAAGATACAGCTGTTATATACATTCCTCTTGAGGGACAGTGGCAATCTACTTGTCATAATTTGAGAGTGCCTGCCGAATGTGCTCCACCCCATTCTTATTCTTCTAGTTACTTCAATCTCGTGGTTAGTGTCTGCGGTTATTACCTGCCCTAAGTAGACATAGTCTTTTACAACTTCAAGTGCACTATTACCTATCGCAAAGCACTGCTCCTTTCCGAGGTTGTTGTACATTACTTTCGTTTTCTGCAGATTAATTTTAAGACCCACCTTTCTGCTCTCCTTGTCTAACTCCGTAATCATAAGTTGCAATTCGTCCCCTGAGTTACTCAGCAATGCAATGTCATCGGCGAAGCGCAGGTTACTGAGGTACTCTCCATTAACTCTTATCTCTAACTGTTCCCATTCTAGGCTTCTGAAAACGTCCTGTAAGCACGCAGTGAATAGCATTGGGGAGATTGTGTCCCCCTGCCTTACACCCTTCTTTATTGGTATTCTGTTGCTTTTTTATGAAGCACTATGGTAGCAGTTGATCCCCTGTATATTTCTTCCAGAATGTTTTTATATATTTCATCTACGCCCTGATTCCGCAGTGTCTGCATGACGGCTGATATTTCTACTGAATCAAACGCCTTCTCGTAATCTATGAAGGCTATGTATAGTGGTTGGTTATACTCTGAGCATTTCTCTATTACCTGATTGATAGTATGAATGTGGTCAATTGTTGAGTAGCCTGTTCTAAATCCTGCTTGTTCCTTTGGTTGATTGAATTCTAATGTTTTCTTTACTCTGCTAGCAATTACCTTTGTAAATAGCTTGTATACTACAGAGAGCAAGCTGATCGGCCTGTAATTCTTCAAGTCCTTGTCATCTCCTTTCTTATGTATTAAGATGATGTTAGCGTTCTTCCAAGACTCTGGTACTTTTCCCGTCAGGAGACACCTCGTAAATAGAGTGGCTAGTTTTTCTAACACAATCTGTCCTCCATCTTTCAGCAGATCTGATGTTACTTGATCCTCACCAGCAGCTTTGCCTCTGTGCATGCTCTCCAAAGCTTTTCTGACTTCTTCTATCATTACCGGTGGGGTGTCGCCTGGGTTACTGCTGGTTCTTATAGTATTAAGGTCGTGGTTGTCTCGGCTACTGTACATATCTCTGTAAAACTCCTCCGCTATTTTAACTATCCTATCCATATTGGTAGTTAATTTGCCTTCTTTGTCCCTTAGTGCATACATCCGCCTTTTGCCTATCCCAAGTTTCCTCTTCACTGCTTTGACGCTTCCTCCGTTTTTCAGAACGTGCTCAATTCTCTCCATGTTATACCTTCTTACATCGCATACTTTACGCCTATTAATCAGCTTCGAAAGCTCTGCCAGTTCTATTTTGTCTGTTGTACTTGACACTTTCATGATTTGACGCTTCTTAATTAGGTTCTTCGTTTCCTGGGAAAGCTTGCCGGTGTCCTGTCTAGCTACCCTGCCTCCAACTTCCACTGCACACTCCGTGATGATACTCGTCAGATTATCATTCATTGTATCTACGCTAAGGTTGGTTTCCTCGCTAAGAGCAGAGTACCTGTTCTGCAGTGACACTCTGAATTCCTGTACTTTCCCTCTCAGTGCTAGCTCATTGATTTGCTTCTTGCGTATCAGTTTCTGTCGTTCCTTCTTCAAGTCTAGGCGGATTCGAGCCCGTACCATTCTATGGTCACTGCATCTTACCTTGCCAACTACTTCCACATCCTGCACGACTCCTGGGTGTGCAGTCATTATAAAGTCTATTTCGTTCTTATTTACGCCATTAGGGCTCCTCCATGTCCACTTGCGGTTTTCTCGTTTTCGGTAGAAGGTATTCAAAATACGCAGATTATTGCGTTCTGCGAATTCTACTAGTAGCTCTCCTCTGGCGTTTCTAGTGCCGATGCCATAATCTCCTACTGCCTGGTCTCCAGCCTGCTTCTTCCCTACCTTTGCATTAAAGTCGCCCATTACTATAGTACACTGTGTTTTCACCTTACTAATTGCCGATTCCACGTCTTCATAGAAGCTTTCAACTGAAGCGTCATCATGGCTGGATGTAGGCGCGTAAGCCTGTACTACCTTCATTTTGTATCTTTTATTCAGTTTAATTACAATGCCTACCACCCTTTCATTATAGCTATAGTAATCCTCTATGTTGCTAGCTATGTTTCTGTGAATTAGGAACCCTACTCCCAGTTCTCTTCTGTCTGCCAAGCCCCGATAGCAAATGACGTGCCCATTCTGTAGCACAGTATAGGCCTCATCTGTCCTCCTAACCTCACTCAGCCCTAAGATATCCCATTTAATGCCTTCTAGCTCCTCGAATAATACAGCTAGACTTCCCTCACTAGATAACGTTCTGACGTTAAACGTTGCTAAGTTCAAGTTCCAATGGTAGCCTGTCCGTATCCAGAGATTCCTAGCACCCTCTGCTGCTTTGCAGATCTGACCGCCACCGTGGTCAGTTGCTCCGCAGATGGTGGGGACTGAGGGCCGTGAGTTAATTGACGAATGCCTACGGGAGGGGGTGGCCAGATACTGCACCAGGGTGGCCAATCCTTCTCTGGTGAGATCATCGGTGCTTACCGGCTTTAAGTCGGTACGATCAGACAGTAGTGGGAATGCTCCATGCATGTCTTCCTTATTGTTGTTCAGCAGCGTTGGCGGCCACCCACCACGGAGCCCAACGAGGGGACGCTACAAGTTTACAAATGCTGAAACCTGCAGACGCCAGCCGTACAACGCCACTATAACCCAATGCGCCTAGACCAAGGTAGGCTATTTTCACAGGGTTAACGCTAGCCGCAAGGAAGTTTGGAAGTAAACGGAAGAGAGTAGAAGACAGGACAGATAAATAGTAAGAGATAAAGACGAAGATGTAGGGAGAGAAAGATAGGAAAAGGCGACTGCCGATTCCCCTGGGTGGGTCAGCTCAGGGGTGCCGTCTACGTGAAGCCGGGGCCAAAGGGGTGTGTTGCCTCTGCCGGGGGGCCTTAATGGTCCAATCACCCAGCGTCGGCTCAACCCCCAGGATCCCCTTTTCCTCGGACACGGCAAAGCCACGCACGGCTAGGCGTGGGAGGGAGTCGAAACTCCCCCGTTAGCTCGGGTTCGTGGTGTCGCTACACACCAAACGCCTACTTGCGCAGGCGCCCCTGCGGTAGAATATCATCACATGCACTGGCAAAAATATTATTATTAAAGAAAATATAAATTTAGTTCCTCAGTGACCTGGCCCTGGAAACAATGACGCATTATTATGCGTTGACGTCCTTATAAACTTAGTTCACACTGTCGGCGCTTTCATCAACGTAGTCGCAGCTTAGGCGTCTCGTGAACAAAAATAGACGCCAGAGTGCGAAAAGTACACTAACTCGATCAATGTTTACTCACGCTGACAATACTACGCCTTCAATTTTTGCTTCTGGTTTAGAGAGTCCCCGCTTGTATTTGCTAACAAACATTGGCGAGAGTATTATTTATACGCTTCACTCCCATTGACGTCACGTACGATGTAATCCAATTCACTGAGGTGTCGCAATGTGCTGAGACCCGCATTCTCATGGAAAAACATCTTCGGAACGGGATTTAGGGCTTAGCGCTGCTTTGTACGTGGTCAGTTTGTGGAATGGTCAATATTTGCTGGCCCGTACAGTTCACCGAGTAGCTCGATCGAAACATGGGCAAAAGCATTACGGCAGCTCTTGCAAGTGACATTTGTGTGTTTACAGATTCGGTTTTCTCGTTCACAAGGCTAGCGGCTGCTGCTGTATTTGTTTTATTTATTCACTTACTACTCTTCTGGGCAACATAAGTCAAAATTGGTTTCAATACTTATTTTTATTTCCTTTGAAAACCATGACTCATATTTCTGAGAACTAATAGGAAATTGAAACACGTCTTCTTAGGGGCAGTTAGCTTTTTATTGCGGATTGCTTCTACAGAAGGACAAAGGGAAGAGTGCAAAAACAACTAATTGTAATGTAGTGCAAAGAACGGCAAGTAGCTTCGAACTTGCAGCGCGCACCTCAAGCAGAAAGGAGGCACAAAATGAGTCCACACCTGATGGTTTAGCGAACTGGGAGCGCGGAGGTAAAACACAGACACAAAGCAAATAAGAGGCACACAGCATAAGCGCTCATGCTGTGTGCCTCTTCTTTGCTTTGTGTCTGTGTTTTAACCCCGCGCTCCCAGTTCGCTGAACCATCATGAATTACCAACTAGCCCACCTTTCCATCCTACTACACCTGATGATCACGGAGTAAGAACTGTCACAGCTCGACACTTGCTGCGCGCTGAAGCACAAAGACGCACCGAACGAACGCCCAAGTATGCACAGGAACAGCAAGAATAACTGTCACGATTCTCGCTTCTTCGTGTGTCAGTAGCACGCTCCTTTGGTAAAAGCGGCCGCTGCTGTGTCACCACTGTAACTTCACAGCAATAGTGCGGTGCAAGCACAAAACGTACAAAGAGCTCCAAGACGTAGAAAGCACAGGCGCGAGCTTTCATGCCCAATTTTCTCGGGCGGCAGTGGTTGCCGCTTCACTGCTTATGAGGCCCTCGTGGCCAGCAGTCCAGATTAAAGAGCGGGAAGAGGGGTAACCTACCCGCGAACAAGATTTAAGAATTTCGGCAGCTAGGGGTGATATGCATCCCAGTTAAAAATTTTGGCAAGCTACTTTGGAGCCTGATATAATAAATGAGAACTGCCATGTAAGACAGCTACACCTGTGGCCACATCTTCAGCATCCATGGATAGAATCGAATGCGCGAAAGGAGAGACCATCCACCTGCCGGTCTTGCTGGACTGCAGCGGCCGTTTAACAACCCCTGCGGTAAGGGCCGGTGATGTCCGTGTAAAATACGTTTTGTTTAAGCTGAATTGGCCCCAGAGAGCAAGAGCCCGTGCCTCTCGATAGCCAGCTTGAGACTCACGAGACATATTGGTGGGGATGAGTCAAACATTGATCGTGTATTTCCTATGTTCGGGCACTTGTATCCGCTCCACCGCACCTTCTAAGGTATCATCCCTTCCCTGCATTCTCTTCCTCAGCACTGCAGTAGGAGGGGATCGAGAAGAGCGGGGGCCCTGCAGTAAATCTTTTCCATCCTCATCCCCCCCTTCTCGCCTATACTGGAGAACCCAGCACACACCTACGCTCATGCATTGAGACATCTTTCTTGTTCGTTTCGCAAAGGCGAACTTGTTGACATTCAAGACGAAAAGAATTACAGCTGTCGAAAAAAAAATGAGAACATTGGATTGAATGGGGAGGCCATAGCATACGAGAAATTTTAAAAACGGTTGCGTAATGGCCTAATTGTGAATCAAACCAACGTCGCTGAGAGGTAAAGCTACACTAATCGTCGATAAAGAAATGTATCTTCCCTGATCTGCGAGCAAAAAGACAGGCTCTAAAGGTTATTTTTTTCTATTCTCGCTTTGAAACCTCGTAATGACTTGGTATAATCGGCTTGTGTATAAAAGCCGCCAAAAAAAACGCAACAATAAAGCATTGTAAATAGTTTCTCAGGGCATCAGAATATCGTTTCGAAGTACTTGCTATTTAATAATCAAGAATAATCAGGAAATTTGAGGGTTGTGATTATTAGTTTTGCGCAAAGCTACAGATCACACAGCTTCTTTATAAATGTCATGAGAATATACTGCTTAGAAACAGCGTTTTAATATTTATTTTTTGTATACCCATACCAAAAATAATGTTTGTAATATTTATGCAGAAATGCTATGTATGTCTTCATGTTCTGTGCTGCCTCGCTAATACAGCGATGTATAGGTGACAAGGTCACAGTCAGGCAGAGAATGTTCTTCCTATAGCTTTGCCTTCCAAGACTCACTCTTTATCTCACACTTTTTGCACATCTAAAACTTCAAAAAATGAAAATTGGGCACTAATCAAACATTATTCGTTCAGCACTGTTAAATTACCTTACTTAGTGCGACGGCTTCTGCATATACTTACCGGTAAGATGGACACGTGTTCATGAAACGGCTAGATCAGCGAACAAAGATTGTATCATGACGCAATTCCAGGAAAGCTAACTCAGCGGCAAGCAACGTGAATGAATGTTTCTTGACACGTGATCCTCGCTTTGTTGATAAAATACGCTTTTTAATTTCACGTGCGATCATATCCTTGAAGCAAGATTACACGCTCGTATAAACGAAGGAGCACTGCCACTTTCTCTGCAATGCAAAGAAAAGTTGATACATGATTGGCTCTTTAGCAAATTGTCCTTTCAAGCGCACGAATAAACAGAAAAGGAGAGAGGACAAGCGCTTTCTGTTTATTCGTGCGCTTGAGCGGACAGTTATACCATGCATATCCAACTAGCCCACCTTTCGATTCCCTTTAGCGTAGCTTCACAATCCATTAGCCCATTAATTAAAAACACCCAGTTTGTACAGCAAAACGTTTCCCAGCCGAAAACAGAATGTCACACACCCCACTGATGGCTTATTAAAATTCTTTGGCCCTGTGCTTGACTTGCACATACATTTGCCCTGTTTCTCACCCTCGACCGTCTCCTCTGACCCACCGGTAGCTCCTCGGTGACTTACCAGCAGGGGGCTGCTCTTGACGTGATGGGGGCTGGCATCAAATCGAAATGCTGCATGCGGGTACCGAATTTCCACTGCTGCTGCGGTCAGATTAGATTTGTGGGGTTTAACGTCCCAAAACCACCATATGATTATGAAAGACGCAACGCTGCTGCTGCGGTCAGGATTCAACGATACATCAGAGAGGCGGCGGGGGTGATGAACGCAGCTTGGCATTGTAGACGTCACTGTCGCTGCGATTGTAATTTGTGCGGCTAATAGAAGGGTACGAGGAAACGAGTGTTGGCCCAGGTGACAGTTGCACCGTACAGTCACGTTTGTTGCACAATGAACAGCAGAAATATCCACATTATGAAAGCACGTGCTAACCTGCATGCTCGCACCGGCTAGTGGTGCCCCGCCTACCATCCACCGTAGCGCTAGGTCTAAAATGCGTCTTCTTGTGATTCATTGTCATATCAATTTTTCCAGTGCAGCCCAGCGCAATGCCAGGTTTTTGTACCTATGCGCTGTGGGCGTCGAACAAACCGCAACAGCGGCAAGCTTACACGATCATATAGTACGTGCCGTCCAGCTATCACAATTGACAGGCGCACGCATCTTATCTTTTTTCGGCACCTGTGCGCATATATGCGTGCCCGTCCATAGTGATAAGTGGCCGGCGCGCACTATACTACCGCGAAGGCTTTTGCCACTGTTCGGCATTCACTTGAGCCGTTAGTACAGATAGAATCTCACTTACTTAGAGCACCCAGCAGGCCGCTCCAGCTGCCGTTTTCTGCAAAAATACGTGAAGACCAACAACGTCGTATTAGCGTCAAACATGGCCATACTGCGTGCTAGGCCCTTGTCCTATTATATAAGCATTAACGGAAGCTTGTAGCTAACGTGAAGTAGAAGCCGTGGCCTTAGACAGCCATGCGTTCCACTGCTCTGGGCAAGTGTGATTCTATTTCTACATACAAAGCACTCATCTGCATAAGACAGATGCTTGGGCTAGTTGGTGATTGGGAATCAACATACTTGCACAGCGCAAGGCTACGAGTAGTTACGACGTAACTACAGAAGAAGAGACTTTCTGTCCTTGTCTCTTCTTCTGTAGTTACGTCGTAACTACTCGTGGTCTTGCGCTGTGCAAATATGTTGATACTCATGAGCAGTGAGACCGCTTCACTTATACTTCAATAGCAGAATCATCTTTGAAAGCGTGCCTCGACTGGTGATACGTCGGGTAGATATTACTTTGTGGGACATGTTGGCAGTGAGTGCCAAGAGACTGCTCTACACAGCCAGTAGCGAGTGCATAACCACGGCTGCCGAAGAGTTTGTCGCGTTGTACGGAATCCAAGCTCAAGTTTGGGCGTGACGCTCGCGGAGCCGAGCTATGAGCTAGGGCCCCGAAAGCGTGGTGGCCGAAGACGGTGCGTCGCCGGACTTGGCAGCGCCACCGGGAAGGACAACTGCGTGGATGCGCCTCTGATTTGGTCCGGGGCACACTAGTCACCAATAGTTACATTGTGACGCACCACAGATGCAATCCGAGAGCTCTGCGAATGCACAGAGGTGCACGCAGAGAGCTCTTAGATTGCATCTGTGGTGCTGAGTAACGACGGTATACTCTTCAGCCGGCGCTGCGTGTGTTGCCTTCCTCTGTCCCCGTCGCTACTTTCACTGTGTGTTTCACAATCTGGTAGGAGGTATGCTTTCAAATGAGAATCAAGTGCATCTCGATGCACATGGCAGAAGTATAGTAGAGATATAGCATCCGAAACGGCACGACACGCCGCAAGGCGCCCGAGCTCGGGAACCGGGCCAGTTCAAGATAAACTGCCCAAAATGTGCCCGGTGATGAACGAAGTGAGACCAGATCACAGTACCAAGAAAGACGCTATACACTACGCCCAATGCAAAAAAAAAAAGAAATGTCTACAAAGTTACCCCTACCACATGACACAAAAATCACTGCATTTTAGGCTGCTTGAAGATAATTATGGGGCGAAGCTTTCGGAGGTGATTATTGTGATTAAAGTTGAGATAGTACTGAGACTGATCGTGGTTGTGATACCTATATATTTTTTTATTCAAAGAGGTAGTGCTGAGACCGATTGTGATATAGCGGTGATTCTTTTTTATAGCTGATATGAGGTTCCGAGTTCTGGGTTACGTTTTGACTTCATATTCACAGCTTCATTAGCTATCGTCTCTGGTGTAGAATATTCTTGTCGGTATTGCCGCTTTGCATCCGCTTCAAGTTGTCTCAACTGCGCGTCAGCTTGGCGTTTTTCCCGCTTAGCCTTCGCTTCCTTAGCCCTAGTCTGTGGTGTAGAACTTTGTTGTCGCCGTCGCCGCTTCGCATCCTCTTCCTACTCTTTTGTCTCCGCGGTAGCTTCCCGTCGACGGCGACGCTGATACTCAGCACGTCGCGCTTTCCTGCGTTCGTCTTCGTCCATATGAGAAAAGAGAATGTGTGGTATGGAACGTGGTTATATATATATATATATATATATATATATATATATATATATATATATATATATATATATATATATATATATATATATATATATATATCGTTGACAGCAGTGCCATCACATCTACAATTAACCACAGCACCCTCTGTTGCTTATAAGTTAAAGGTTACATGCAAAACGGTTACCACTAACGCCCTCTGTTGCTTATAAGTAGAAGGTTACATGGTCTTACGGACCGACGGGAGACGGCGGACATCGTGAGGTCTTAAGGAGCTTCGCCCCTAAAATGTAATCGTGTCAAACGAAGCGCTACTACAGTGACAGGGCGCGAGTGCACAGCCGGACAGTAATCAACACCGGCGGGCAATTCAGAGCACTGCAAGCGCTGCAACTTCCGTCCCTATCTTAATCAAGCTACATTGAAGCGACACATCGAAACTATGATACACCGCATTCGTCTCGGTGTGGCGTATACACGAGACGTTACGCACATATCATTGGCCGCTGTGACACTTGAACATTGTCCCGAGCCAGAAACACTTGAGGACATATTTTGTTACTGCTCAGCATACGCACGTGGAAGACAAACACTGATTCCTTCGTATGAACGATCTCGTAATGGGTCAATAACTGATGAGACGATGTCGGGCCGCCCCGCCGTGGTGGTGTAGTGGCTAAGGAACTCAACTACTGCAATAAACTGTCATAAAGCGGTGACTATAACTTGGAAGACGGGATTTAGAGCACTCACGCTTTGGGCTTCATTTCTGTCTACTTCGCGCCTCCCTCTTGCTGTGCATTTTTGCGGGACAAGGAACGTCATCTTTCGCAACGGTCAAATAAAAGCTGGGAGAAACACATATAGCTGGAGATATTAGTTGCCTTCCGAAGCGCAATAACCAAAGCATTTACCCGATATGAACTTTACCCGTTGTATGTATGTATGTATGTATGTATGTATGTATGTATGTATGTATGTATGTATGTATGTATGTATGTATGTATGTATGTATGTATGTATGTATGTATGTGTGAGGCACACAGAGAGACCGAGAGATATTTTTTATATGGAATATATTAACCTGGTGTATCCCCTGGCCTGCTACCACAGGTGCCACACGTTTCTGAACATTTTATGTCCTAACAATTAGGTAGAAAGGAGTAGACATGGCCTAGCTATAACGAAAACTATTTTAGTTATTTTTCTCCTTTACAAAAAAAATGCCTGTGAAAGAAAAACATACGAAATCTCCACCCGTGGCCTAGTTTGAAGCATTTATATGTTAAACTAGAAAGGCGGCACGTGCGAGCCTTTTCAACTTGAAACAATAACTCACACGTTTCGCGAGTCAACGCTATGTTCTGACCTCATCAGTGGTGATCGCATTTGTTTGTTTTTTTATCTTTCGACGTACTAGTATTCTGTAAACTGGGTACTAAAAATCTTCACAATAGTTCTACGACCCATACACTGCATGGAGACAGGAGGCCCCGCGAGATCGCAATAAACTTCGCCGAACCAGAGTTGACGGCTCTTGTTTGCCTAATTTTACTTTCATGACCCAGAAACCCTTCCTTTCGTGTGTTACAGACCTGCACGACGGTAGCTCGTATATTGAAAAAGCTGCGCTTTCTATGCAAATAATGTTTGTAGAAGCGTCGGATGTCCATGTGGGAGTATACAAGCCCGGTATAGGTAAGATAACACCAACGTTTGTTGATGGCGAGATGCTGGGAAAACATTATTGACTACGACGTGTCAGTACACAAGCTGGGCTTCTACATGAAGCCTCTAGCTATCACTAACACCCACGCTCTGGCTACGTTTTTTAAGAGCAATGGTGTGTTTTCGTAAGTAATTTTCAATCTTTTTTCGTAGACTACTTGCCATCTCACCTCGAAGCACCTGTGATATAACCTATCTTTCCACTACATAGCAGGTTACATCACATGGCAGTTGTCGTTATTGTTAACCCCCAGCGAAAATAGCAAAGTAAGGTGTATGGGTAGACGACAGCAAGGAGTATTAGAATGCCGACCTGATCTCGGCGCACCGCAAGCCCAATCAGGCCCTTTTGAACATATTGCGGTGCAGTGGTCGTATGGACAGCCTGTAGAAGTTCTGCTACTCACATTTCACTTGTTTGTTTGCTTGTTTTTGCGCGCCTGCCCTTCATTCTTTGCCTCTGCCCCTAGTGTAGAACGAAAATAAAATGGGGGGAGGGGGGAGCAAGAAGTGCACCAGTTTGAGTGGTGAGACTAAAGATAATGAAAATTTGCAGTTTAGCTGAAAAGGTCACTCACTTTTCTCTCAATAAAAAAAACGAGCGTATTCTTTTCTTACGGCGAGTTTCGTCTTTCTCGCTCTACTGTTTACGCAAAAGCAGTGATTGCAATGACATCAATTCAATACATACTCTCGATTGGTTCGTATACGCAATACATGCGATGTGCATTGTCTCCTACACAGCTTTGCCATGCAGCTGCCTACCCGTTCTTCTTGGTCCTGCATAACTATTTTGCGCAACCTAAAGATTTCACTTCATTTTCGTGTTTCAGCCCGTTTGAACAGAGGTGACAAAGTAGAGCCTAAAAACACAAACTCTTCACAAGTTCAACGCAGTGCTGACACTGCACACGTGCTTTCAAGAATTATATAAGTAAGCTGCTAGGAAGAGGTATCACCTGTGAGAAGGCTACAGACCCTTTTTAAAAAAGGGCACCCCTAGCACCACGAACGCGAACTACAGTCTGCCGCCATTGTGAGGGCATCGCAGCAGACAATGCAGGCTGTGTACCAGCGACGCTGAAGCGAGTTTCTTGCAGCGCACACAGACACCTCTTGCGTTCCCGCAGGACACGGACCACGTCGGGAGGGCACGCCGACGAGAGTCTCTTGCAGGCCGGATCCATGCATCGCCAGTCGTAACAAGCCAAACTGCTCGTCCAACCCGTTGAAGGGTACAAAATATGGCTCATTGTGCAGCGGAAGCCGCTCAGAAAGCTTATCGGAGAGTACTAAGAGCTAGTTCAGGCTAGAAAGCGGTGCACTTGCAGCGGATGATACGGAGAACTAATCGCCAACACAAACATCACAGCACTCACGCATCTGACGGCTCACTTTTCATGCCCTCATGATGGCGCTAGCTATCCCACGCCCCTTTGCGAAGCAAAACGGACGAAAAGCTCACCGTCAGGCGGCGTATTTGGGAGAACGGTCTATAGACACATTTTATGTTTGTAAAGACAGGTATGCCTATGTCGACATTATGTTTAAAATTATAGCGACGTCTGCCCGTAACTTCTGCCATAAGCGCTGAGGGCTGCGATGTGCGCCCAAAAGAACAACGTAGTGGGACGACATAAGCGTTGTGAAAGCCATAAGCACTGAGGGACAAAAGCGTTGTGAAAGCCATAAGCACTGAGGGCTGCGATGTGCGCCTGCACGAAGGCGGCGAACCAAATGTGCTCAAAGGCACCGGGCGGCTATTTCGTAGCCTTCTGGATCCCTCCAGCACTAGGGCAGAAACACAACGACAGCTGCGCCGTGCTCTACATGCCTATCAGAACACTACAGATCAACTCGCGCGAGAATTGTGCGACCAATACATCTGTCGTACAACTGACATCATATGCCCAGAATATACGTATTTCGGCACCCCTAACGCCGAGCTCAATGCGCCATACACGCTTTTAGATTTACGGGCTGCACTGGCGACAATGCGACGGGGCACGGCTCCTGGGCGGGACGGCATCACAGTGTCGCTTTTGGCTAACCTTCCCGACGAGGCACACCACTCGCTACTCCACCTGATAAACTTGATATGAGGTGGCTCCCCGCACCCATCGGAATGGACGGCATCACTCGTCACATTCATACCCAAATCGGGCAAACCAGTCAACATCGAGGCACTGAGACCAATTTCACTAGCCTCCTGCACCGGAAAGCTCATGGAAACCATGGTCCGCGAGCGCCTTTCTGTCTACCTAGAGGCCAGGGGGACCTTTGCTGACACGATGTTTGGCTTTCGCCCACATCTGTCGGCGCAGGACATCCTGCTCCAGCTTCAACATGACATCATAGAACCGACCACTATGCGCTGTAACGATAAAGCCACGCTCGCACTCGATCTTAGAGGAGCGTTTGATAACGTCAAACACAATAGTATTCTTTCTAGCCTCTCTACCACAAACAGCGACCAGAAGACTTTCAATTACATTCGAGTCTTTCATCCGCCTCGATTCTATCGAACATGGCCCGTACCTATTAGTCCCAAGGGGTACACCCTAAGGTGCAGTGTTGTCACCCCTACTCTTTAGCCTGGCCATGAAGAACCTCCCCTCCCTTCTGCGCGAGGCCGAGGGAATACACCACGCACTATACGCCGACGATATTACAATGTGGACCAACCGGCTCCTCAGGACAAATGGAAGAGCGCCTACAAAAGGCTGCCCTTCTGGTGAACACCTACGCTGCTTCGTGTGGCCTATGCTCTCCAGCTAAATAAGCTATTCTCTCAGTATCTGACTTACCTCCACTCCAGGTTTTCCTTCTGTCTGATCCCGTTCCATCAGTCGAGAAAATTCGAGTTCTTGGGCTCCCCATCACTTCACCGTTGGATCCCAAGGACACAATAGCAAGCCTCCGACGCACCAGCGAACAGGTGAGCCGTATGATACGACGGGTATCCACCAAGCGCGGCGGCCTCCGTGGGACCCAGCCCACGCGGTTGGCCCATGCGTTTGTGACCAGTCGCGTCCTGTACGCCTCACACTTACCTTCGCCTGCGTCGTCACCACGAGCACCAGCTGGACGTCTTCCTTCGTTCAGTATAAAAAAGTGCACTCGACCTTGCCATTGCCACCTCCAACAGCCGATTAGCGGCACTGTGGGTACATAACTTCTTTGCAGAGCTGCGGGAAGCTCATCGTGTTAGCCAAATTAATCATCTGTCGCAAACGCCTTCAGGGCGACGTCTACTACACAGGCTCGGCATCAATGCGACCTCTGATCAAGACAATCCGCCGCCCATACCGGAACATTGGCGGAAAAAACTATGGGTGGAACCACTACCCCACAACATGAACCCCGAGCTACATCCCGGCCACAGACTAGCACGTTCCGCGGCACTTCAGGCGCGACACTCCCGCCACCCTGGCGTTTTCTATGTAGACGTCTCAGGCCCTTCCCCCTCAGGCCAATTCACGGCCGCCGTGATTACACAGCGAAAACACGTTGATGGCCTCTCTTTTAGAGCCAACACTGTGACGCAAGCTGATCGGGTTATCATTGTTTTGCCCGCCTGACGTCCCACCTCACGTATTATCCTGACGGACTCGCACTCAGCCTGTTCTTAATACCTTCAGGGTTCCATCACCCCGCTCGCAGCTGACCTACTTCGGGCAGCCCCTTGGCGCTTTAACCCTCACCCCATTCGTATAGTATGGACTCCAGGCCACTCGGGCCTGCCCGGAAATGATGCGGCTAACGCCGCTGCCCGCGCTTCTCTCATCCGGGCCGTTGCCCCTTCATGTCTCGAGTCAGAATCTGGTAATACGAATCTGACCCGCTTTCGCGAAATTTTTGCCTATACTACGCCGCCTCCAAACGAACACCTACCTAGGCGGTCGCCAGGCATTTTTTGCCGCAAATCAGTGGCACCTGCACGACCTGCCAGGTCCTGGCCGACACCTACCACGTCATCGCTTCGTGCCCTACTAACCCCCTTCATTTTTCACCCCCTTTCCCTATCCTAACTAGAGAGGCTTGGGAGGAGTACCTGCTCGGCTGCTCGACCTTGAATGCTAAACGCTCTTTGGTGAGGCACGCACGAGCAGCGGCCAATTCATTGGCATCCCGGAATAGGGTCTTGCCACTCAATCATGGAATATGCCGCAACTCTCTGGTACACTTTCTGTGATAAAATGTTTTTACCACCACCACCAGCAGCAGACGGGACAGCGGGGCGCAAGGATAAGAGCGAATGGCGAGAGAAGGAGCGACAAAGCCCTGCACCTACTTTCTCCTACGCTCTCTCGCCTCACATGCTCCAGTTGCTAGGGGCGAGGATAAGCGCACGCGCCCGTAGCTGTTGCTATGGGAGAGGAAATGAGAGCGGAGAGATAACACCTTCCAGTGCGCAGATACCGCCGCGGACAACGCCGATTGCATAGCATAACCAGACTAAGAAATGCATTCGCATTTAAAAATGGGAAGTTACTCACATTGAGCATCTAGAGAACCATCTGCTTATGTGCAGACGACCATTCCGGTGAGATCCGACCTATTCGAGCAATTCGCTGAGCCGCCATGAGAATTGGAATGGGCCTTAGAACGGCCGTCTCTTTGGCAGTGTACGGTGAGTATTAGAACACACCCCGAGTTACTAACGACACCGCTTCACGTGGCAAGGAGTCGCCACGAGAGGCTCTAGTGACTGCACCGGGCAGCCACTAAGATCTAGAAGCTTCTCTACTTGAGGTTTACGACCCTGAATACAGTCTGCCGTGGTGGTGCACCGGTTAAGCACTAGGCTGTTCACCTCGAAGGTTACGGGTTCGATCCCGGCCATGGCGATCGCATTTCGATGGAATTGAAATGCTAGAGCTAAGCCCGTGTAGTGTGCGAGGTCAGTCAACGGGCTCCGAAACACGCAGGAAAAGCTCGTGCATTTGTCATGCGCGTGACCAACCTTCTTCCACGCGCAGCGACGCCAACTCGACGAAATCGGCGATGTGACGCAGCATGCAGCTCGTCGATTGACTTAAACCAGGTATCAACAAAGAGTAAAGTCAACGTCGCTGATCGGCGATTTGACGTCACTGCGCGTGGAAGGGGGTTGGTCACGCGCAGAAAGAATGCGCGAAATTTTTCTGCGCGTTTCGGGGCCTGTTGACTGGGCCTTTAAGGAACACCAGATGGTCAAAACATGAGGCCTTCCCTACGCGGTCCCTCATAGTCTAATCTATGATTATGGGACCAACTCCCCATACGTTATATTATTAACCTTAGTACACTTTTGGTTGCGTCTGTCTTGCTAAAACTAGGGGTGAATGAAGTTATTCGGCCACACTCATATTTCAGATTAGTTTGCAAATTGCACGATTACACAATCGATAACTTGCGAACGAACTATCTGTGTTTTTTTTTCTTGCCCCCTAGAGACACCCACGAAATGAAAAAAGAAAAACAAACATGCTTTTTTCATCGTAGTAATCGGTACAAGAAGAAGGCAAAATCTACATAGATTGAAAGTGAGTGTTTGCGCACGGAAATACGCTTCTGCTGCCCCAGTCCGGTAGGGCTTGGTCAGGGAGTTTGGATCCTCCTTTTGCCTTACCCTGCGGGCGAACCATGTATACATGTTACATTGATCCCCTTGTTACGTGGGATCTGCCAATTAAAATAACAAAATCCCTCCAAAAACAATAATACGCAAAGCTGGCCATCAAACACATCTTTTGGAATTATTCAAGAGAACTTTTTGTGATTTAGAAATGTAATGAACACTTCGTACACGACAGCGTTCTGCTTTTGTCTTGTAGATAAACATCTCAATTTAGTGTGCGGGTTGATGATCATCTCTCCCGTTTTTGTCCGCTGGGTACGTGCGGCCATTTATCACACGCACCTCGATTGGTTGCGCTGAAGTTCGACAAAAACGGGGACGGCTTTATCACCGCAGACGAGCTTTATCACCGCAGACACAACGGTCGCTCTCAGCGAAGAACTAACCGGCGAACAAATCGAACATATGCTGCGCGTAGGCGACATAGATGGCGACGGAAAAGTGGACTTCGACGACTTCGTTGCTTTAATGAAGCTGCAGTGAATGTGGAAATACATTTTTCATTTATCCTTTCTACAAATAATGATCAAATTCGTCATTATCGTCATATCATAACCATTCTGGTGAGGGCGAGAGTCCCCCTTACGCAGGTTGTAACGGGGACAAACGCCGTGCACCAGGAGATGACGTCATTATTAACCCTCTTAAATCTAACACGCCAAGAATGACAAGGTGCCTTTGACGAAAATAGGTTTTCCTATCGATACGTCGGCCAGCCTGTCTGAGGCACTTCTACTGTTCAACCGGACTATCCCGTTACTATAGAGCAGTGTAAGTCGCACTTTTCATTTTATGCTAAATTGCTTACTTAGCCATGTTTTATTAACACAAATTTGAGGCAACGAAACAAGCCAAAAAGGTTCTATGAAGATAGTTGTAAATCTGCTTGAAAAGTATTAGATTAGACAGTTTCTAATTTTATATGAGCTAATTATAGTATTTTTCTCTGTAAAGCAGATGCACACAAAATACAAAAAAAAACCAGGCCTGCACGTTTCGTGTACACGCGCCGCGCAGTCGCAGCGAAAGCTACAATATCAGCCTTTGTACAGACTTTTTAAAACAATCTTTGGGTAACCACTACAAGCATACTTGCAGTGTACCCACCACACCATAAATCAGCGTACAGTTTATGTAGTAGGCAGGTATCCACTAGGTCATTCTATGTGGTTCATCGGCGGACTGTGGTACTCGTTAGGCACTCGTGAGGCAATATGCGTACTTTGTTGATGCTGTGGTGATGATCGAGAATCGGGGATGAGCTCTCGCGTAATTGGTTTGACGCATTCACCGACTCATTACGCGATTCGCATAGTTTGACCTGCTAGTTGTTACTTCACTGTTCTAAAAACGCACTATTGCACATGTTAACGCCATTTCTTTGTGGACACGAAGCCTGCATAGGTTCTAGTTGTCATTGCTTTCCGTGTCTTGGCCTGCCTCAGTTGTGGAATACAGGTCTGCCGCGCAGAAAGGTATGGCTAAAAATCTATTCTCTCCAAGATGTGTTTTTATGTTCTTGTTATTCCTTTCTGTACCAGTAAGAGACACCGGAGGCGGCGTCAAATGACAACTACGGCACCAGGAGCGGTCGTGACGATTACATAGGAGCTTTCGCCGTAAAAAAAAAAAAAACTGCGTAACATGATCACTTGCGCGCCTGCCCCGCCGCGGTGGTCTAGTGGCTAAGGTACTCGGCTGCTGACCCGCAGGGCGCGGGTTCGAATCCCGGCTGCGGCGGCTGCATTTCCGATGGAGGCGGAAATGTTGTAGGCCCGTGTGCTCAGATTTGGGTGCACGTTAAAGAACCCCAGGTGGTCTAAATTTCCGGAGCCCTCCACTACGGCGTCTCTCATAATCATATAGTGGTTTTGGGACGTTAAACCCCACATATCAATCAATCACTTGCGCGCCTAGGCACATCGTAATTGCACAGCTCCAGAAAGGCCGAACTATATGCTGAGAAACGCCGCAGCCGCCGTTTTATGGCGTAGCGTATCTCGGCGTCATGGTATAAACGCCGCCAGAGAGAACGGCCGAAAACATGGAAAGCGCTGCGACACACACTGTCATTAAAAGGAATGAACCTGGGACCTCACATAGTAGTATACTGTGTTCGTCAATAAACCAACAAAAAATACTCCTGATTACAGCATCTATGTCTAATTTGCAGTTCCGCAGTGGGGGAAACAAGTCACAGTGCTGTTGAAAGGCTGTATTTCTTAATTTTACTTGTAGCGCCAGCTATTGCGAAGAGCCAGAAACTCGTATTCAATAGCCTTTGAGCTTCAAAATTTTCACACAATTTTGAAGCCACGTATTCGGCCTGCTAAGCATACTGATTAAATTAAAGGGGGCACTCGGAAACAGTTCGAAAAAATTCAGGGCGCTTACTGCCGAAGCTTCAGAGGAACAAGTCAAGTCAAATACAGTGATCATTTTAGGACTTGCGGGTAACACAGATCAAGGCGACGACCTAACACGAGGCAGGCGACAGCCATTTTGGCAGCATCGACGATGCTGTTATGTTGCGTAAGTCACCACCAGAGTTGTGTTGATTGGTTCGCCATTCATCGAACCTCTTCCGGCGTCGACGCTGCAGATGTCTGGATCATCCTGAAGTGGACGTTTCGGCCCCCATCACTAGTGGCGCCGACGTCACATGACGCTGGGAAAACGCCACGAATACGCCAGCAAAAATAAGGGAGTTTTAAAATAGCGCACCGCGAGCCCTTGCGGTGCAGTCGCTGCTATTGCGCATGCGTCGTAACGCGACCGCACGCAAAAAAATCCGAAATTGCGTGCGGTGATGGCGGCCCGCAGGCGTTGGTGTCGAGGCTACGGGCGGTGATGGCGGCCCGCATGTGGCCTGCAAGCGCTGGTTTCGAGGCTACGGTGTCGCTGCGATCGTGCGTTGCGGTTCGCAGCAGGGCAAACGCTATTCTAAAACTCACATGGCGCCCGCTACGCCCGCAACGCCTGCAGCGCTTGTAAACGGCATTCTAGAACTCCCTATTGTGCATATAGTTTGGCTTTAACGTGCGCGTACATACGATGCGGCTCAATCGCGGCGGTTTGTGACAGCGATAAGTAGACGCAGCGTTTATCTCTTGTGTTGCCGCTATCAAAACGTCGGTCATTGCACGGCCACCACCTTCGCTTCTGTCCTGTCGACGCACCATAGGCAGCCTAGTGCTGCGATCGTTGGCACGCGGAAGATTCAGGAGCATCGCAATCGCGGCGAACATAAGCGCAAAAGTAGACTTGTCACGTTCTTTTTTTTTTTCGTCTTACTGAGCGGGTATCTGTAGTAAGCAGAGAAAAAGTAATAATTACCATATATAAAGTTGAAAACTCACGCTTCTGAAGCTAATCTACAGCTTTCTAATCAGCATTTTTTGCCCAGCTTAGTAGCTTCAAAAGTATATGCGCAGTAAGACAGTTAAGAAAAGAAGAGTAAATTTAAGGACTCATTATCTTAGTTAAAAACAATATTAGTGAGAACTGACAGACAAATAAGCCAAAGAAAGTATAGGGGATATTATTAGAAGTAATTGTAATGTAAATAAGTACAAAGAAAAGTGGATGAAAAGATAACTTGCTGTGGGCAGGAACCTACCCTGCGACCTCCGAAGAACGTGTTCGATGCTCTGTCAACTGAGCAACCACAGCGGCTATCCAACCATCCACTTTAGAATTTCTGGAGTTTTTTTTTACCGCCTATGGTAGTCTCACATGTCTCATTAAGGCTTGGTATGTACGCTAATAAACAGGCACGCTAACACTTTTGTTTTGGAAGTTGTTAAGTCTCACAACTACTCAAACGAAATGAAGGTGTCTCTCAAAGAGAGTTATTCATGTGCGGTTCATATATCTAGCAAAAGAACACCGCTACGACTCTTTTGCTCTGTTGTAGTACTTTTATAGCATTAAGAGCCAACTGCCAATCTTCGGCTAAGCCCAGGAAACCGCAAAGACCCGTGGAGTTCTGAATTGTGTACCCCACCCACTAACCTTTCATTTCTCTTCATGCAGTGGACATGCGCAGCTGCAACTACTACAACAAACAACAACAACTACTCCTCCTCCTCCTACTACTACTACTGTCACTGCTGCTGCTACTTCTACGCTGCTACTGCCCCTACAATACAACAGCTGTTACTAACCTACCACGGTGCTGTAGTGATTATGGTGCTCAACTACAAACCCACAGGTCGTAGAATGTAATCTCGGCGACCGCGTTTTCTATGAAGGCGGAAAGGCTTGAGGCTTGTGTACTCGGATTTAGGTGCCCGTTAAAGAACCCCGTATGGTGGAAACTTCCGCAGCCCTCCACTACGACGTATTTCATAATTAAGCTGTGGTGTGGCGACGTTACACCCCAACAAATATATAATTATTACTACAACGCTTACCACTACTGCCTCAATCTTATATGACCCGCTCATCTCGTAAAGAGCCCGCATTCCACGCGAAAACGCCATTGTCGATTATCAGAAACAAATGTGTCGAAGAAAAATTTGACAACTCACAAGTCTTAGAATCACTTTTACTCAGGTAAATAAATAAGAGCTTTTTTGTTGACATTTGCAGACAATGTTGTCTCTTTTTTTGTGCGGGAGACGACAACCTGGACAAGTTTAGTAAATCCCCTTGAACCATGCCCGCAGCATACACTACCCCGTAATATGTCATAATAAACGGCTATTTTTGGCCGTAATTTGAGAGCTCTAGTGAACAGCCACCGCTAAACCATTTCTGCAATCTGTATCCACCCGAGCTTGTGAACTTCCGCTAATTCTAATCCGGAACATTAAACTGCATATTGCAGCTTGAGCATGTGAAGACTACGCTGCTACGTCACTGCAACAATACGACGGACGGTCGAGCGATTTAAAACCTTCCATTACCATAACACCAGCCCCACATTTAGTCACCCACATTAAAGTCTTGAGATATACCCACCCATACCGTACAATACCATTACAATCGGAGAGCACAATGCCCTATACAGTTAGCAGTAGACAATGTAACACGCAAATTTCATTCTACCTGCCAATCGACGATGCAATATTAAATTAAGGCACAGTTAATAAAGGACAGGTTAAGATAATCGACTGCTTTTTGTAACGTTTTACCACAGACCGTTGCGTGGTGGCATCTTATATATAGCGCCATCGAGGCAAACCGTGGCCACATGACGAATGGTCTTTTTTTGACACGTGTCACATGTCAAAGTAAACTATTTGTCCCGTTACCTCATCGATGA
The DNA here is from genome assembly GCA_013436015.1 of Rhipicephalus annulatus. Classification (NCBI taxonomy): domain Eukaryota; kingdom Metazoa; phylum Arthropoda; class Arachnida; order Ixodida; family Ixodidae; genus Rhipicephalus; species Rhipicephalus annulatus. The sequence goes on along the minus strand of WOVY01012086.1, from coordinate 444,849 downwards.
TTTATCTAGATGTCAGTACTGAAGGTAATACAGCGTTATAAGTGGCAGTCACGGGTCGAAGCAAACCATTCTTCCAAACGTGAAATTGACACGTGCCGTGCTGGACACCATTAGGCATGCACCTGCTTCATCTTAACATAGTGCACTCGCAATACGCCAACAGGCGGCGCACTTTGTATCGCGGAATATCAGCGGAATTGCAGCAGCGGTTCGCCAGCTCTCAAGTGACGCGACGGCTGACGCGGATTTGGTATTCGTCACCGCACGGGAAACGCTGTAGAAGTAAAAACAAAAACGTTTCTTTAGGTTTGGGCGCGCTGGTTCGCGCACTGTTTCAAGGTCTCCAGCACGGTGGCCAAGATCCTATGCTCCAGCAACCTCAACTGCGCCGCCATCTTGATTCGGCCGTTGGACCCTTCGTCACCGACGATCTTCTCGTACTCCTGCAAGCACGCGAAGGAATGACGAGTTAAAGAGTAGTCTGACATTCGGGTGACTCTCATGCCAGCTTTGACGATCATAAGCTTTTTCGAAGTGCGCTCAATCACTACGTAATATGAAGAACTTAAATGTCAGCAGAAACCTGGGTATGCTGCTGTCGGTTAGGAGAGAGCAGCATACCTTATTGTGATTGCCCAACAACCTGCAGCAGTGGCCCAGTAGTTACGGTGGTAGACCACTTACCTAAAGGTGGCGGAATCGAATCCCGACAGCGGCTGCCACACTTGGACGATGCAGTCTGTTAGTGGCCCATGAGCTTCGATTTAGGCGGATACTAGAGAAGCCGACGTGGTCAAAATTTCTCGAGCCCTCTACGATGACTATCTCAATGGCGTCATGGTTTTCACACATAAAAGTGAAACTATTCGTGAGTGTCAAACAAAAAATACAAAAACACAAGAGTCAGCTTTTGAGAAGCTATACGAACACGATTGTGTACAACACTTCTTTCTGCTATTCGTACCAAGTAGGTCTAAAGAAGTAGCCAGGTATACTGAGTTCTGCATGAGCCAAAGCTCCTGCACGACAATTTTTTGTTTCAGTTAAGTTCATTTTGATGTGTACTATTGATCACACGGGAACCGGCGACGTGTGCGGTATATCATAGAGTTTACCAATATTACATAGAGGAAACTCTGCAGCACCGGTTCAAACACAATGAGAATGATTGGAGTAGACGGATTCGCCTAATTGTCGCGCTAGCGGATTCGAATGCACTTGCGGTTTCGTTTATTGTTGATGGATGGAAAAAAGTCACAGCTTTGCCGCAAAGGCGAAGCAATGAATGCGATAGCAACAAACTAAAAAGTCACGCAGAGAATAAAAATCAGATCGAAACGCACCCCACGTTTCTCGCGCATAAATGACGCACGAAACGTGCTCACAGGTGCGGATTCACACGAATAAGCGTCTCATTTGTTACTTCGCTGCGTCTGAAAAGCACGCGCTGTTCGCAAACAGAGACTGCAACGACTGCATTGATCCTTGTGCGCCCGGTAACTACAGCAGAATCGTTCCAGGTAAAGCCTCAGGGCAGCCAACACGTACGATCTTGCCCTCCTGGTAAAGCCTGAGGGCAGCCAGCACGTACCACCTTGCCCTCCTCGCCACCGCGAGATAAGGGCGCGCGAGGGAGCATCGCTCCCCTTTTCTAAGCCTGGCAAAGTACGCGTAGGAGATTAGAGCGGGCTCCACCGCGCGATGTGGCGACGCGCGCTCATTGCACCATTTTGCTGGTAATGCTGAAAACACCATTCCCCCCGAGATGCTCACGAGCAGTGGTAAGTGGTAGATTTAAATACCTAGCCGTTCGAACAGTAAAGGGCGTTTTCCGGGGTGGCTCAGTGGTTAACGCCTCGCTTACATGACGCAGAGGACCCACGTTCGATTCCGCGCATCGGAGTGTTTTTCTGTTTTTTATTGCACATTCATATAGATATACGTTGAGTGACGCCGACAGCGAAATCCCGCCGAGAGTGTCTATGTAATTGATATTGCAATAAAACTTTATTTAGTCAGAAAGCAACTCATGATGATTCCGTGTTGGATGTTTCGGATACATAATGGATCTTCGTGAACCGATTTAGAATGGGTAGGTCTAAAAGGTTCAGGTCGTGAGGCGGAACTCCTCAACATTTGTTGAACTTTGTCTTTCGACAAGGCGGCGCACGGCCTAACGGAGCCGAAAGAACAAAGTACAGGCAAATCCGTGCACTACCCATCTTTCCCGTGCTGACTGAAGCGTCATGCTGTGCAACTCACACAGACACATAACGCCAAAGTTTCTTTTAGTGTATTCACAGGGAACTCTGTCGGGCAAATAGACGACCACTTCCAGTGTGTGTTTTT